>JAQIUQ010006358.1:0-375000 GCA_030378365.1 Hybognathus amarus
TCGAAAATCGACTATAATCGAACTGGGACTTCAATAATCGGAATAAAAATCGAATCGGGAAATAGACAGATTAACCACCCCTAATTGTGAACATATTTAGACAGTTTCTGAATAACTTTCAAAAAAGTCCAATTCAAACGTTACTGTCATTCATCAACGACAGCCGTCATAGTTGCTAGGCGACAAGAGCAGTCCTCTCTGTATAGGCTAGAAGATCGTCCCATTTAAAAAGGATGCTGCCTTTGAATTGGCACACAGCTTGTATCTCCATCACTTAACACATGTATAACACATTTGGCCTAATTATATTTAGCTTATTAATCTTAATTTCTTAAATTAACATTCATTCTCACATTTAATTTTTTGAATATTACATATTCCATTTTATTCATTACTATTGTTTATTTGTTATTTAATCTTTTTACATGACACAATTTTCCATTCAACAAAGCTGCCAACACTTTCCTAGTAAGATTTTGTGGTGTGCATAAGGCTGTCATAAACATGACATAACACCTGTCATGAACATGAAGGAGTCTTTATGAATGTTTATGACTGTTGTCATTAAGTGTAATTCGGTAAATTATGACACTTTAAATGCAAAGTTGACATTGTTTAAAATGTCTTTGTTATGACAACTTGACATTAACAAAGACAAAAAAAAATGTCTTTTGTTATGACAACTTCACATTAACCAAGACAAAAATGTCTTGGTTATGACAACTTGACATAACCAAGAAATCATAACCTGTTAACCTGTAATGTGTTAACATTACATTACCCTATCATATGTTATGGTTGGTTTTAACTTTGGTTGTCATGACACCATTATAACTGTGACATGAATATTTGACTTGTCCTCAAGTAAAGTGGAACACATTGTACTAGTTATAAAGATATCATTAAGGGTCATTAGACTGTCAAATGCTTTAACAACAGTGTCATTAATATTTCCCTTTACCTCAAGTAAAGTGGAACACGTTGGACTAGTTATGATTTCTTGGTTAATGTCAAGTTGTCATAATCAAGACATTTTTGTCTTTGTTAATGTCAAGTTGTCATAACAAAGACATTTTAAACAATGTCAACTTTGCATTAAAAGTGTCATAATTTACTGAATGACACTTAATGACAACAGTCATAAACATTCATAAAGACATTCATGTTCATGACAGGTGTTATGTCATGTTTATGACAGTGTCATGACAGCCTTATACACACCCCTTTAAATAAAGTGTTACCGATTTTGTCTTGCCAATAAATCACACTAAAAATTTATAAAATATTCATATTAAACATTTTTAAGAGAATAACATGGAGAAGAAGAGTAACAAGCGATGAGTCAAAAAGCAACAGCAATAAAATGTTTTACCACAACCAATTAAAATGAAGCTAGGCTACTCAATTCATGCATTCAAATTCACTTTCTTTTCTAACAAGCCCCTGTGAAAGCTGATATAACCCTAATCATTACTAATTTCTTCATGTCTCATATATCAGTAAAAAGAAATAATCGGTGACACTTCCTTTTACAGGTACAGTTCTTACAGTGTACTTACCAAGAAAGTACTGGCTAATATAAGGTAGGTACATGGAACAGGGGTAGGTTCAGGGTTAGTACTAGTTATTACCCAGTAATTGTAGTTACTAAAATAAGTACATAGTATTTACATGGGTAACTGGACTGTAAAAGGAAGCGTTACTAAATAATCTTGTTCTGTAATTACTCCTCACGCCCCGAAACCCGCGTCAGCTGCTTTTTATATTCATTACCAGAGCCATGGCTCTGTTCAGTTCATTCGGTCTGCGCATGCGCTAAATCAGGACATTGGGACCAAAGCTTTACACGTTTGGGAGGAACGGGTAAACACAGTTTGTACACATTTTATTAATCTAATTTAAAGTCGCAGCTTGTTATATATATATCATTCAAAAGACATTGCTTCGGACGCGTCGATGATTAGATTTACAGTATATGTGTGTTTTTATGTGGAAACCCGTGTCGACAAGCTTCTATCGATATCAGGCTGAATTAGCGAAACAATTCTGTATACTTGTAATGTTTTTAATGTCTCGAGGCGGCAAATTTACGTTTCGATATAGTGAAAGAACAGTCTTGCTTGTCAAAACGTACCCGTTTTTATTCGTGTGCCATTGGTTAAGTGTGTCCTATGCATGCTAGTAAGCTAACAGTCCTTGAGAAATAATGTTACAGAACGATTTATGTTTTTTACATGTTTTTTTTTTTGCTGTTATTGTAGCTTAACGTATGGACGTAGTGTTTTATGTCAAATTTCATCTTGAATGTTCCTGTTGTTTTTATTTTGAGATACTGAAAATGCATAAGCACAAGGGGTATAAATGGGTGGTCGTTGATTAAACCTGGGTGTCTGTTCTGTCATTCTCAAGGTCCACAGTTTCCCTCTCTAACAAGCTGCAGGAATCATGGGAGCCGGTGAGTCCTTTTAGTCTTTTTTTGGCCAGAGACTACGTGATATTCTCAAGGACGCTCTTTTGTGTTTCTTAACGTTGCTAAGATATGTAATGGGTCTGTATGCTGAGCCTGCTAGTGATAATGGATGTCACGTAAAGGACATATGTCAGTAATGTCCAATTAGTATTAATTACAGATTATCAATAGGGGTCTCAGCCTACATAGCGCCTCTAATATTTAATCCATGACTAATCTGATATTTATGGATCACAATATAGCATCTGTTTATTTCTCCCACTCTCAATGGTGAGAAACAGTGGGCTACTCTTTTCGAACTTCCTGTGCCAGGGAGGAACTGGCATTTCAAAGAAATGACTTTGTTAGCCCCCCTCCTTGTTTTTGTGCTGTACGCTTATTGTTTGTATTTCCACCAGTGTTCCTGCCAGCAGATGCCGCACACTCGGTGCTGCGGAGGCTCCCGAGAGCAAACTTCTTCTTGGAGGAGATGAAACAAGGGAACATCCAGCGGGAATGCAGGGAGGAAATCTGCAATTATGAAGAAGCGAGGGAGGCATTTGAGAATGATGAGAAAACTGTGAGTTTGGGGTAGATTTGTGCTACTTTTTTTTGTTTTGCTGCATGAACTTGAACACTACTTCTTAAATCATTCCGCTCTGTGGCATTTCCTCTAATCAGGAAGTGAGCATTATCGACAGGAAAGCCTCACTGGGTTCACATTTTCTTGGGATGACTAATTATGTGTTATTCAGATTAAGGATGTTTGGGGTGTGTTTGCAGGAGTTTACACTGTATATTCAAAATGACAGAACAATGATAAGCTGAATATGTGATGGCGTAATGTGTGCATTTGAGAGATTACATTATTTTTTTGTGTGTGTTCCTATTTGCTCAAATAACAAAAGGAAAACACCACAATAGTTTTTCAAAACTTTCAAAAAAAGAGTAAAAAATTGAGAGAGATTGATAACGGCAGTCAGAAAAGAGAAAGATGTCAACTTTACGGTCACTCAAAGCTGCTGTATTTTATTATTTGATGCAAAGGTAATGCGGTATAGTGTTATAAATGTACATAATAATTATTTTTAAATTGAAAATATAAAAAACTGAATTTAAAAAATGACCTTTAAAAGGCATCATTACAGTCTGTGAAAAAGGTTTTTTTTTTTTTTTCTTAAATACAAATAAAAAAATACCTACATGTTTGCTGCAGGCACAGTTTTGCCCAAAAATGTGGTGTTTTTTTTTTTTATATCAAAATCACTAAATGATGACAATAATGCATAATGTAATGCTTAATATTATTATTTAGATGTATTATTATAATTATTTCGATTTTTGTTATTATTATTTTGATCTAATTACATAAAAAATAATAATAATGAAAATTAAAAATAAAATAGTATATTCATTATTTTTAAAGTACAACTTTAAAATCAAGTGACCCAATCTCACAGCACAGGCAAAGATGAGTTTGCATGCAGCAGCATTTACTGTGAACTGAGACACTGAAAACACTGGACCGTGATCCAGGAGCACATAAAAGTGCACTTATATCTGTATTTAATTAAATCACAGTTTTATTTCAATCATCAGTTTTGTTTTGATTAATTGCAGCCCTAGTACACAGTTGAATGATTGTCTCCCTTTTGAATCATGAGTTAGAATTTAAATTGAATTGGTCAAAGCCCATGGGAATTTGAATTGGAATAACAGGAAGAATTGTAATTCAATGAATTTCAACACGTAATTTATTTTTGAAAATTAAGTGTTTGGTCAACAAAAGTTCATTTAAATAGATGAACTGAATCCAATTTTTTTTAGGTGTAATTTCAATACCTTCTATCATTATCTCTGTCCTTCTAAAACTGATAATCTTCAAAACTATTAAATAAGGTGCGGTTTACACTACTGCATTTTTGTTTTAACACAGCGTTTTAAAATGAAAACGATCCTCGTTCATACTGGCGTTTACACAGCGTTTCAGAGAAGATCTCCATCTACACTACATGACCGAAAACACATGCCACATAGCCATTCATGCACACTAGGCATGCGCGTAGTGTAAACAGTTGCCAATTGCTCTAATAATAATAGCTTGCTGCTTACACATGTAGGCAGCTTCAGTATTTTAAAATGTGGAGTTTAACTCCACAATGGCTTCTAAAAAGGACAAAACTGTCAGCAAAGCTTGCAGTTTTGTTTACATGGTCGTCGAAGGCTGGTCTGTTACAGAGCCATTGACAGAGACTAATCTGGTCTGTTATTGTCATGTTACGGTAGCATAATATGGACAGCCACGACTTCTTTTCAAAAGTCTCCATTTTGGTCCGAATACCCAAAGACGCAAACCCAGAGTTTTCAATCTAAAACGGTGTCTGCAGCATTTCCAAAAGCCTCCATTTTTGAGGGTCCAAAACTCCAGAGTAGTGTAGAAGCCAGGGTTAACCCTAGCAAAAGTTATGCTTTCTAAATCCAAAACGCACTAGTGTAAACAGGGCCTGACATTCACATTCAAGTTATTGTTTCTTGTTTAGAATACAAACAAATTACTTTTGCTTATTTTTTACATTTATGCAGACAGTGTTCTTATATATATATATATATATATATATATATATATATTTACCTAGAGCCAGACCGATATATCGGCACGCCGATATTATTCGGCCGATATTACGCATTTTCCAAATTATCGGTATCGGCAGTTATAATGGCCGATAAATGAATATTTCAAAAATAAAAACGGACGAAACACGCTTGAACCATGTAATTAGTGTTGGAGTTGTATAGTTTGTCCACCAGAGGGCACTCTACATCGTCCCTGTTGGCAACACTCGTTGAGTTGGTCACGAGACAAACATTGCTTGAATAACAATTAAAAGAACATCCCCATCAGTCGCAGAATTAGTTATTAGAATTAGTAATAATTGCGTTTACGATTGTTCCAGTGTAGTTGACTGACTGTCCTTTTAACTTTTGACAATGTGACTGAAGTATTTCTTTAATAGTGTGTGACAGTTATAGCAATGAGACGTATCATCTCTCCTTGGCCTGTTATATTGAAAATGTATGTTTTACACTTTGCAGTATGACGCCATCCATTGCTAAATTATAGCTCATCATAGACTAGCTAACCACAAAGCTAGCTAATGTCACTATCATCAGTCTGTTCTGTTGTGACAATAAAAGAAACAAGTTTCTTTTTAAAATGCATAATCATAATATTTTAGTTAACTCATAAATAACTACAAATAACTAGCGTTAGGGAAATCTGTTAATGTTTTGTTGCGCGTTTCGAAAACTTATAATAAAAAAATATATCGGCCGATATATCGGCATATCGGATTTTAAAACCAAAAAATATTTGAATCGGTATCGGCCTTCAAAATCCTTTATCGGTTCAGGCTCTAATTTTACCTTGTGACTTACAGAGGCGATTCTGGGAGGAGTACCAGCGTGAGAGCAGCCAAGCCAAGCCTGGAGGCCTTGAGTCCATTGCTGGTGGCGTTCATTCCCTGTACCTGATCTTACCGCTGCTACTGGTTTTACTGCTCATTGCTGCGGTTTCAATCACAGTTTGGAGATGTCACTCACGCAAAAGATCCCAGCAAAGCCCTGCCATTGGGCGTCCACAAAGAGACACAACCCTATCTGTGGTGTCAATGGACCAGTGGGGTCGGGACTACCATCCTGACATCAGTCCTCACTCCGAGATCAGTGCCCACAGTAGCCCCGCCTACCCAGGTGCTGACCTCACACCTGGGCGGGGCAGTCGGGGTGACCCGCCTCCATCATATGAGGAAGCTGTGGGCCATACAGATATACAGATTGAAGCAGAGCCTCCACCACAATATGAAGACATCATCAGCAACCACGGTAGCACGGTTGTCATCTCGCAGGGAAAGTGATGCATCTTCCAGGCACCAATACTGTATATTTTTTTACAACTACACTATTCCATGGCAGGCTTTATTTTCAATTCCAGCACTAACAAAACTAAAGCTAAACTGCTTTAAAAAAATGTGATGTGAAGGCCAAGTATGGTAAACCATACTCTGAATTTTTCCTCTGCATTTAACCCACCAACCCAAGTTAGTGTACACACATTAGGAGCAGTGAGTAGTGAACACACACTGCTGCAGATTTCTTTCATTTCAGAAATGATTTCAGAACTCATGACGGCTGGAATCTTGACCCAAGCCCAAATCCAATGACAAGGAAGTACTCAAACACACGTTCGTCCTAGTATGACTTACTAAGAAATGAGCTAAACATGTTTTTTCTTCAGTTGTGGCCTCTTATTGGACCATTTAGAACTATAATACTAAATCGTAAGATTCAGTGAAAAAAAATGCACAATATTTTCAGGAAGTTGTACACTTTAATGTTTACTGACATGCTATAATTTAAGGTTCATTGTAACCTTCAGAGATAACAATTTTAGGTTGGGCTATCTCTGTAACCTTTGTAATTGCATAGACGCCTTTATGAAACATTGATATTGGGTTTCTAGTTGAGGTTTTAAACACTGTGTTAGAATTAGTTAACATGTTGGAATCTGTTCAGCTGAATGGAGAACCAATTACAATGTTTGGTCAATGTTATCAGCAATGCTGTTTCAAGCATAATTCCACAAATCCTGAATTTGTGTAGCATCATGTGGTTTGAGTTTTGTCATTGCAGTTAAGCCACATTGAGCTCCATTGAAAGACATGTTAACTAAATGGTCTATGCAACAGTGCTCTCTTTTCTCCAAATTTTTGGAGCAGTTTACATGGTCACAGCCTTGTGAAATTTATTGTGGCCAAGGATTAAGCAGGCATATTTAGCATCCCAAGCTGGGAATACTAGAACTGAACAAGCAAGCAAAATGTTCCTCAGTGGAAGTGATTATTAAGGAACAAGAACCATGCTTTTTGTTTGTTGTGAGCTGTGTGCAGAATTTCTTTTAGATTTGTTTTAGAGTACATAACTTTATGTTTCTCTAAGCTCTAACCGTTATTAACCAAGCTTTTTACTTGTCGAAGGCTGATTTCGCACTTGACTAGATTATTTGAAACGATTTCAAGCCTTTCACACTATAGTTTTGGTTTGTAATTAACAACATGAAAACTAGCAGCAGCTGTTTCCCACTATAAATAGGGTTTGCTAGAAAGCAAAACTCTTTTCTCCATGACAAATGATTTTTTGGTAACACTTCATCTGAACCCTTAATGTATTATGCATTATAAAGGGTTTCATGATGTACATATTAATGCATTGTATATTTTCATAAATAATTGTTAAAGTTAAAATGCATTATATTTGCAGATTCTTTGTTACATCTAAAATGGGTTTTGCCATGTTTTAATACATTATTTTTTACATTTGTAACAATGAATAGATCATGCATTATGGTTGTGGTTGCACTTAGTCATGAGCCATTATGCTTGAAAAGGCGTAATTAATGCATTAAAAATACTTGTTATCAATAATGCATTATATATAAAGGATTCAAGTAATGTGTTACTGATTTTGCCAGCCTGGTGAAAAGTTTCAGACTGTTAAACACATATGGAAATTTGACGCTAGCTTTCAGGTTAGTCTGTGTTTAACAGCAAGCAGACACCTTTTAGTTCTTTCTTGGTTTCGTGCTCTTGTTTTCTCCTCAGGCCCCAGCTACACTAAAGAAAAACCAAGAGTTTAAGATTAGGATCAAATTAGGGAACAAACCGTCCCCTAAAAATAAAAGAAAAAACTTGACAAGGGAACTTTCAGTATTAAATATCAGGAAACTGTGTGTTTATGGGTGTGGGGAAATATAATGGAAAACAGTCAATGATTTTGTATGTGTTCAGTAGCTATGAGTGAATGCACTTTTTTTCAGGGCACCAATTGCTCTTAGTAAAGGAATATTATTTAACGTGTAAAGGAATATTAATGGAAAAATGTGGCAAGGCTGTTGGATTTCTACGGTTTATATTTTCCGTTCATCAACGACATGCTCAGCTTACACAAATATGCAATAAAATACATCACCAGCACTAACTCAAGAAAGCTTTGTGAAAATCAAAACAGTCTGACTTTGCCTAAAATTGTTCGTTTTTAAAGATGTTCTGAAATAAGACTACCGTCACTTGAAATACAGTCTGATGATGTTGCAAGTTTGGCTGGAGTTGCTATATATTTGCAGGCTGATATTTCTGTGGTAGTTAGGAGTGACCGTGGTGGTGTTTATTGCTTAAGCCTTACTCAGAGATAGATAAAAAAAATGTATATATAAATGTGTTTAATTTTTTGTAATGATTGAGCTTGACTTTTTATTTGTAATAAAAAGAAATGTGGCCCTCAGTCCTCTGACTTTGTTCATCCACTGCTCAGTGAACTATTGTTTAAAATGTTTACTTTTAGTCACAGTGGGGATAGTAAAGTATTTTACATTGTTACAAAATTTTTTTTACTTAAAATAAATGCTGTTCTTTTGAATTGACAATTTATCAACGAATCCTGAAAATAGCTTAAAAAGTAAATTCTACCTATTATCAAAGTTAAAGTTCCTATATATTTTTTGTCAGACTAGAAGTCTAATATAGCATTATGAACATAAATATATACATGTAAACCTGTAAAATGTACATCTGTTTTTTAGTATTCCTTAATTTAAACAGACCCAAATTAGTTTGTCTTAAGATCTAATGCTCATCCTATAAAACTCAGTCTAGTTTTAACATATCCATTAATGTTTGAATGCACCACATTTACTAACTGAAATACAGCAGTCAACATTTGAAGTTAATCAAAGTTGTCCTAAGACAAGAACAGATGAAGAGTTCAGATGCAAAAGCCTCTAAGTGCCATTTGAAATTTTCTTCTAAAATGACAATTTTTATCAAGCTTGTATATTTAAGTTCAGTAATTTCACTTAAATGGCAATGAAGATTACCTATTAATTGTCATTTAAGTGAAGTTACTGAACTTAAATATTCAAGCTTGATAAAAATGGTCATTTTAGAAGAAATTTTCAGATGGCATTTAGAGGCTTTTGCATCTGAACTCTTCAGATATTGTTCAAAATTCATGTATAACTGATGAAAGATTTTGATTCACTTCAAATGTTGACTGTTGTACATTGCCTACGTCCAAACAAGCACAGAGGTATAAGTTGTAACTTATTAACTGTATGAGCAGATTTGCATGCTAAAGGACATCATCACACAAAATTAATGTTCTGTTGCCTTAGAGACATTTGGTTATTATCATTAATGTTTGACCATGCCAAATGTGAACTTAAACGCTTATTAGACGATTTTATTACACGTAAACGTTTGGTAACCATAATAAACTGAATGGATTTAATGTTAAAGAGCCCCTATCATAGCATTTGAAATGTTGCTATTTTTGTTTTGGGAGTTCCCAAAAACAGTTTAACGTGCATGCAAGGATAAAAAACACTTTATTTGTCTTATAATACGCATTTATTTTTAACTGATTTGCTCAACGACTCCCAAATGATTCGTTCGACGATTCATTTTCCCAAACACCTCCTTTGAGTGACGCGAATCTGCGGCGATTGGTCAAATGACCCAGGTAAACCGTAGGCAGAGATTGTCGGCAACGGAACGCCCATAACCAGGATTATAGCTTGTCAAGTGTTGAAAATTGTATATAGCGTTTGAACAAACGTGTCAGAAAAAGTGCACTTTCCACATGGTCCCTTACTCGCGTCTCCGTCAAGAGCGAGCTTTCCCGGCGAAACTCACATTGCGGCGGCTTTTGAGGGGCAGTGCCCCTCGTTTAGGAGATAATTGCCATTTTTCAATGAAAATCTGGTAAATATCACAAAAATAAATCTAACTTTACCCGCTTAGAAGCTGCGCGGAGTGTACACAACACACACAACACATATAACTATATTGTGCATGCTACAGAAAACATAACAGCAAACATTATTAATATTACTTACAGATTGTGATTCAGAGGAAGACGAACCTGCTCCATATACTGGATACTGAGCCCATCTTCGGGAACAACCGGCATTCATTAAAATGATGAGAACACAAGGTTCGGGCAATACTGTTGTGGTATCGTTGCAAATATGAACTCTAACCCCTGATTCTTCACATGCTCATCCCTGGACAATGAAAACAAGAGGCTGAACTGTCTTTGCAATGTAGAACACAGCGTCTTCTCGACATAATGCACATAATGCGATTCAGCTGAAGTATTTGAACGTGTTCTAGACGTCACTTCAAGTTTACACTTCCGTCTGCGCGCGCAGTTGTTGGGAGCGGCCAATGAGCTAATGTTTTGTATCTATGTCACGACTAAACAGCTAATGACTCGTTTCAAAAACAATTCATTTCATAGACTCAGAGTCGACTCTCACTTTTAAAAAAGACAATAACTTTATATACGGTGCACTTTCAGATAGAAATCTTTGCAGGATGGTTTCATTCGAGCTATATTCTACACCACATGAACAGTCATTTTCAAAAATCAATGATAGGTGCTCTTTAACTAGTGCAATGCCTAGGCTGCAATTACACAGGAGCCTAAACTCTGAGAAAACTTTAAGTGCACCAGAATAAAATATAGAATTAAACAGTGTGACTGACTTACAGATTCAGTTATATTGCTACTTTTTCAAAAATTAATCAATACTTTTTTGAAATTTATACTTAATTGAAATGTATACCAAATAAAACCACATTTAAAAACACTTTATTGTTTTTTTTAAATACACAGAATAACAACATTACAATGTCCTGAGAATATTTCTTATTATAATTTTAATATGTGTAAAAACAAAAAAGGCCAGTGGTGGAATAAAGATCTGTTGGACTTGAAAATGGACTTGAAGTGAGAGAGAAAACGAAGTGCAAGAAAAGCAATTATGGCATGGCGCTTGCATCAGCACAGGTTAAACATGACCATTTAGACATACAATGGGCTGACACGTCCATTCAAAAACAGCGTACCAAGGTCATTAACAGTTTTGAATACACCAGTAGTGATAATTAAAGCAGTGCCAGCAGAAACAAAGCTGTAACTAAGTAACACGGTCACAGGAGTAAACACTGCCTCTCCAGTGAATCCATACAGCCAATGGCATTGATAGAGAGTTCATTACAGCCAAGCCAGTAATCGTGCAGTGTAGCAGTCAGTCAGCAAAGAGCCAATGAGTCAAATGTGTCCTGCCATAGTCTATTTTACTGAATGTTGTTGTTCTATCGTAATATCTAGAGGTTGCTGATGTGTTTGGTATCCAGAGACAAACCCACCCTCCATTTTCACAATTCCCAACCAATATTGGTGAGTGGACGAATGAATCTTCCTCTCAATCATATCCATTCTTTAGGGTTTCGTAACACCTCCAGTATCTCTGCTTCCTTAGTACCTTTTGTGGGCTCATGCATGTACTCCCACCTGAAATGAAACATTTACGCTAGTGAGTTTTTAATGTCAAACATAGATAATAATTACAGTAGACCATCAGTTCCCAACAGGGGGCCGCGGCCCACAAGGGGGCCTCAGTGAGCTCTGTGGGGGTCACGTCATATTTTGAAGTTTTAAGCATTGAGCATTAAAAAAAAGTTTTAACTTTTTTTTCTGTTCAAAATGTAAAAAATGTATATAATGAGCGAGTTCATAATGAATCCATTTCCAATCCGTGTTTTTGTCTTATCCTGGACCACTATGGTACACCTATAATAAGTGTTCACATTGGGACTATTTTACACTGGTTCAGACCTCTGCGTCAGTAGCCCAGTGCCTGCGTGAGTCATCATAGACTTACACAGAAAGAAGTACGCAAGTTTTTAAGAAACGCAATTTTATTATCGCTCACTATAGCACCGAAAGCGTAAAAAATAAAGCCTCACATTGATAAAACCTCACAAATAACATGCAAGTATTGAGGCCTTTCTCAATTCTGTCTTTTTTTACCTACATACCGGTGTGAATATTGTTGTTTTTGCATTTCAAATAGGTCCAATTTATAGGGCTTGCATTTTTAAATTACAAAGGGCCTACTGATGTTTTTTGGTATTGTATTTTCAGTATTATAGGCTATTATTTGTGCATAAACATGTCTGGGTTATAGTAAACACACCATTTGTTTGAAAACAACATATTTTGTCATCCTTGCTGCAAGCTTACAAGAGCGATAATATCATTCAATGTGAAGGGGGGGCCTAAAATTATTCCTGGGAAAAAGGGGGTCTGTGAAAATGAATAATTGATGTGGTTGTCATATGAGCTATTTTTACATTCAAAGAGGGCTTTACTCACAGGGTCAGTGAATAAAGTGGATAATGCTTTAGCAAAAAATAAATGTCATATGTTTTGGTGTGGAGAACCTGGTATAAGTTGACCTTAGGAAACAAAAGTAAAAAAAAAAAAACATTTAAAGGGATAATTCACCCAGAAATGTAAATTTTGTCATAATTTACTCACCCTCAGGTAGTTCAAAATTGTTTAATTCTGGGCAAACCATCCCTTTAAAATATGCAAGTAAACAAAGTTCACAAAAATAACTTAAAAAAAAAGCTTGAGAGGATCTTCTATGGAAAAGGAAGTGGCTGATTTGATAGACAGTTTGCTCATACCTTGCAGTAAGCGGTAGGGACATCAGGATGCTCTCGATGCGTGACCCAGGTGTGGCCAGGCCAAATTTCACCCCTCTGTCATACACTAAATTAAATTCCACATATCTAAGAAACACAAAGAGAGTTTGGTTACCTGCTGAACATTTATATCAATATGACATACTCTTATAGACACTTCAATTTAGTCTCATAACTATCTTATATTACCATACTACTATAAAAAACTTGTTATATTAATAATTATCAAATATTATTAATATCTTTAATATTAATATAAATTATATTATATAAATAAAAATATATATATATTATATTATATAAATAATATATTATATAAATATTTTTAATATTGATAATAAGAGCAAGAATTTGCTGAATTGAATAAAAAGCCAAAATAACTTATATTTTAATAAATATTTGTTGTATATATATTATATTGTATAATACAAATTCAATTTTAAATATAATTTTTAATATAGTTCTGTATGTTACGGGTTATAAAATAGTTCTTCAGTACTATACTTTTAATCAAAAATATATATTTATACTACGTTTCAGGTCAGCAAAATGTTTTTGAAAAAAGTCTCTTATCAAGGCTACGTTCATTTGATAAAAAAATATGAAAGATTATAATTAATATATTTTTGTTGTTAATATATTTTAAAATGTAATTGATTCCTGTGATGGCAAAGTTGAATTTTCAGCATCATTACTCCTGTCATCAGTATCACACGATCCTTCAGAAATCATTCTATAATGCTGATTTGATGCTCAAGAAACATGTTCATATTCCTCAGACTTGAAAAGATTGATACATAAACAGTAGTGTACATAAAAAAGAAATTCCAAATCAGTATAGACTTTCCCCTGAACTAACCTTCCTCTCCTGACTTGCTGCCAGCTCTTCTCCTCCGGGGTAAAGGAGTCATTTAGATGTTTGTATACTATGGGCAAGTAACAGGGCACCACAGTTTTAGCACAGCTCTTCACAAAATTAAAAGCCTCCTCCTGATTGGGCGAATCCAAATCATCAAAAAAGATCCCGCAATGCCTCTCGTCTCTCCTCGGTGACGGATGTAGAAATAGTTGTCACACCTTCAGTAAAAAAAACAACAACAAATTTTAATGATTTTAATGATGCTAGCAAAATGTTTAGGAAGAAAATCTATTTAATTACAAATGAAATTAAATTTAAAAAAAAAGAACTGAAATACAAAAATTAAGAACTACTCTTTCATGAAGAAAAGAAAGAAAGAAAGAAAGAAAGAAAGAAAGAAAGAAAGAAAGAAAGAAAGAAAGAAAGAAAGAAAGAAAGAAAGAAAGAAAGAAAGAAAGAAAGAAAGAAAGAAAGAAAGAAAGAAAGAAAGAAAGAAATGGATGTTACAAGGATGTTACAACACAAAAGTGTTGACTCACACAATACAGTGGCTGCTTCAAATAATGGGAAATCTTATCTTTGCTGAACAGTTCAAATCCACCCAGAAGATAGAACACTCATACACCACGCGCACACACACACCCATAACAGCTGAAACACACCCGATTCACACAGACATAATAGTAATGAGATTCCTACCACTTTTTGAAGTCTGGGTAAAATTTAGGATTGTGCTTGTCACATGCTTGCTTCAAAGTCTTGTGGAAAAGGGCGGCATCTTCCAAATCAATGTAAACAGGAGTGAGATCCGTTCCTCCACCAAACCACCACTGCTTTGTGCCTGAGAGAAGGAGGGAGAGCGAGATGGGTGGTGGACACAGATAACAACATCTCTCCTAACACAGCCTCAAATGACTTCGCTGAAACACTCACCATCTGCTTCCTCAATCTCAAAGTATCTGTAGTTGAAGTGCACTGTGGGAATGTGGGGGTTTTGGGGTGTATGACTGAACTCACACCCATTGCACAGAACGGCAACTTCCCTGGAACACAGAGATAATGCTAAACGGTAAAAAACGAAAGCATCACATGTCACATCTTCTCAATCACTCTCAATCCCATGAAGAATGATAAATCATCATAGTAAAAGTCTTGACAGTTCAAACTGAGCTCAAAAAGAAAAACTAGAAGTGGAACTGAAGATTTAAGGAACTGGATCCTTCAGTCACACTCAAAACTGGAAGTCAGTCTCTCACCATCTTTCCCTTTCAGAACTTTTCCACGGCTGCGCATTTGTTTGGCGGCCTCCTCGGTGAGATTCCCAAACACCACGGACACGTTCACACCCGCTTTCTCAAAAACTTTCCCATCTTGCAACACACAGCTTATGCCCCCGCCACCTTTATCAGACACAAGACAAACATGATGTGTTACAGTGTAATACCAGCATGAAGCTTCTAGCTAATAATTAATTAATGTTTCAATGTTGTAGGTTTAATAAAAGCAAATTCTAAATCTTTTCAATCACTGCTCTATGGAACAATTATTTTATAGCAGATTATTATTATCATATATAATATTTAAAGCACACATTTTTGGCACAATTAAACTAAATAATTAGAATCAGTTAATAACGACAAAACGGAATGTTTCCAAAATTAAATTTGACACCATTTTTGCCCATTTATTGGCAAACCCGATAAGAAACCAATTAAAAGGAACATTTGTAAAGGCATATCATGACCTATGAAGTTCATTTCTGACTTTGTTGGATAACAAAATAACGTTAACTATAACATTCATACTCTAGACAGAAGAGTGGGCCTACATCTCGTATAAGTGTTAGGGCTGTGCAAAAGTTAATTGCGATTAATTCGCATCCAAAATAAAAGTCTGTGCTTACATAATATATTTGTGTGTGCTGTATATAATTATTTTGTATATATAAATATGCATGTATAAAAAAAATGTGTGTGTGTGTATTTATATATAGAAAATAATTATATACAGCACACACAAATATATTATGTAAACACAGACTTTTATTTTGGATGAGATTAATCGCAATAAATTTTTGCACAGCCCTAATAAGTGTATGTAGTGTATCATCTGAGACAAAATACAAGTCATATGATAAAAAAGATACAAAGTCATAAGATACAAAGTCAAATTTATGAGATAAAACGTGAAAAATGAGGGGAGAAAAAGTCGAAATGAGATCAAATAATAATTATGAGATAAAATTTATTTTTAGATCATAATTATGTCATAAATACGATTTACATAAACATGCTTTTTTGTAAGTTCTTATCTCGAAAAAGGGACCTCCATACACTGTACCTTTTGACCTAAACATAAATCAGAACTTTGGACCATAATGTTTGCTCTACTTTATCGAAGGCTTGCTTATGTTATGGGGGCATATATTTAAAGTTTCATTTACACTTACATTTACTTTTTTGAATGTAACACAGAGAAATGTATTATATTTTAATATGATTTAAACGTTGTAATATTAGTGAAGTAGGGCAGCAAAAACGAGCCAACCTTCTTTTCTGGTCCAGCTGTCCACCTTGAACGTTCCTCCGTCCACCTCCTCAAGGGCTTTACAGAACGCAGCCTGTGTCTCCATGATGAGCATCTCCATTCTCGTAGACATCGCGTCTTTCCTCTGCTCTAAGACCTCGATGTCAGTGACTGGTGGAGACATGAACGACTTGCATCTTTCCCGAATGTCTCCCTCCACTTCTTCAACCTTGGATATCTTCGTTGCCATTTCAGCCCGCTGAAAGTGACTTACACCTGCCGCCAGAACCCCAACAGCTGCTGTCCCAGCAACCAGAAATACACCTTTACCATACCGCCCGAGTGAGACCCTCCCCGGCGATGCTTGCGACATCTGTCTAGTTCCTGCTCTTACGAATGAATTAAATTTTCTTCCCGGAAGAAAGGCACATTTACGGAGGGTAGAGTAACGCGCTACGAAAGTGTTGAAATCAGCAGTACCATGCGCAGAACGGGGCGCTCGACACAGTCTTGCCATTGATCTCGCTGAGTTGTTTATTGTGTACAAAGCTACAGAAGTCATTTTGTCTACTGAGCGAGAACAACTTCTGTCCACGAGCTGTGAGTTGATAACAGGATCATAAATAGGTGTAAAGTAACTATATGCAATTATGCACGTAGCTTCTTCAAGAGTTCTACCAGTACTAGCGGAGGCGTGTCTTGATTTTTGGAAATGAATTACGAACCGAGGTGTATTATGGGAAATTGAGTTTTTCTACATATGAATAGTACTTCATTCGATTCAAAACGGACTACATATACCATAGACGTGACACAAAAACATGATACCTACTTCCGAGACTATAAAAAGGAGGTCTTTTAAAAATGTCTAAAACGCAAGAGCCAAAACCTCATATTTTTTACAGTCTATGGTTATAATCCACACTCTAACCCAGAGGTTTCCAATCTTTTGGATACCACGGCACGGACAAACAAAATAGGATGTGCTGTGCGAAGGACCCTCATCCTAAAATGCATAAGACATCTCTCATTATATATTATACACTTAAAAAATAATATTTTAAATAAAAAAAGTAGTTACATTATTATACATTTTGTTCTACTCACTGTAGTAATGTATTGTTATATGCATTTTATTTTTTATGTATTTTTTATTTTTATTTATATTAATCATTTTTTATTTTAATCAATTTTAATCTATCTAATAACTTTATCACATTTTGTATGAATTTATTTATTTATAATTATTTATTTTCTATTTTTCTCTAGACTTGTCCACAGACATATGAACCTGCTCTATCCTTTTATAAATACCTTTAATAGTGATAAAAATAACGTGCAATAATTGTTGCCTTTGTGCTAATGTTCTTGACAAGATTTTTGTAAGACAGTGATGGTTGATTTGGCATGGTTATTAAAAAAATAGAATATTGCCAAAGCATAAAGTATAAATAAGTAGATCCATTTACATTCACATACATTTGGTTATTCATGAAGATTTGTCCAAACAAACCAAAACTATCCTTAGTTGTACTTATTTTTTCCACCAACTGTATCACAGATAAAATCTGGCTGGCTCTACCTTCTACATTTACAAAGAGTCTGCGCATGCGCGCGGACCCACGACAGGCCGTGTTGTGTGTCTCTATGGCAACACCTGTTACATGCTACTTTGAGGCTGAGGCCAGCAGAGGATTAGAGCTGCTCTCTAATGTACAGGTGCGCGTAGAAATCAGCTCTCTGGAATATATAGGACGGCTAATGAATTACTATTCATTATTTTTGCACTCAACGCGAGGCAACACCATACAGAAGTGTTGAAGGTAGGCTGTATTAATTTTTAGGCGCGGGAAAATAATAAACACATTCTAAAAGCAGCTGGGTTGATCAAACCTATCATGCACTGAGACGAGACGACCACCAGGTTTGGTGTTATTATTAGCCTTAATGCACATAAAAATTAGATTTTATCACGCAGATTTAATGTGAATCATTTTGGCATTTTAGTGCATTTAGTAACATTTCTGTACAAATATAAAGAACCCTTTAAACATTAAATTGCATCAAATTGTAATTTAAAAAAATAAAGCTTGAATAACATCAATTTAGAATTGTCACTGTATGTGGATTCGTTGTGTTTAAGTCTTTTTTACTAGTTAAAAAATCTAATTATATTTCTATAGGCCTATAGTTTTTTAAGTTTTTTAATTTTAGTTTTAGTTACTTTAGTACATCAAGGAATAAAAATAAAAATGGTTAAATTATGAAAAAAAAAACAATGAAAACTGATTAAAAATGAGAAATTTTGCCTTGGTAACTAGCTGAAATAAAATAAGTTTTTAAAATATTTTATTTTATTTCAGTGAGAATTATTAGGGCAGAACCATAGACAAATGCTGCTGGGACACTGGCCGGGGTCTGATCATCTCCGGCCGGGTCACCTGGGTCACCTTTCAATCTGACGTTGAAAGACCCGAATCACCCAATGAACCCAGGATACATTACTGATAATGTGTCCCAGTGCATCTCCATGATGTATCTTTTTAACTTTTAACTGCTGAAATAAAAGTATTTTAATATTTTATTTTATTTCAGTGAGAATTATGAGTCAGATTCCATGTGTTGCTCTTTCTGAAACACTTTAATTTAAAGCCCTAATGCGTGTGGATTTTATGTCCATGTCAACAAACACATCAAGTGGGTTGTACGTTTAAGTGAAACGTGTGTTTCTGTATGTCATCTATGTAATTGTATGTTTATGTATGCTTTAATGTAACTAAAATACATTTAGAATTAAGAATGATCAATAAACTATTTACTAACATTCATGACATATTTCTAATAATATAAGTATTTATTTACTCTAAAATATATATTTTTTTATCTCTATTGTGATCCATGTTTCATTTGCTGTGTCTTAGTGAGAAAGCGAAGAGAGCATGAGTGTTTCTGCGGTCAAAAACACTTTGGATGAGTATGAGGATGACTTTGAGAAAGACCTGGACTGGCTTATCAGTGAGGAGAGCAAGGGTGAGGAACAGGTAAGTGAGTCACTGCACAATAATGTCAGAAACAGGTTCATATCTTGGAGACAGTTCTCTGGAATAGTGTGTGGTATTCCATTACACAGACGCTGTACCTGTGTGTGTGAAATCCACCCCACTGACACAGATCCATACACACTTTCACTCACCCAGAGAACTATGTCTCATGGTGTTACATTATTCAACACATACGCTCTATGTATCTGATTCTCCAGAGATCATGCTCTCCTTAACTTGCACAATGGCGTTTTTCTTATTCTGTACTGCTCAAACTGAACTTTTTCTACAACAAAGGATCCTGATGATGATGACATTGAAGCTCAGATCGACAAAGAGCTTGAAGAAGATGAACCTAAAGAAAGAAAGGATGTGCACAAACACAGGGAAATGGATGATGACGAAGCAGAAGAAAGGTGGCCAACACCTATGGAGCCATTAGAAGGTGCGTTAGATCCCGACACGGATGACCTTATAACCTCTCCACATTTACAAAGTGACGAAGACCTCGATGAAGAGAAGAAATACATTTTGGAAAAGATTCAAGAGGCTAACAAACAACTCCAGGACCAGGATCCTCCAGACCAGAGCCGCCGCAGACGCCTGCAGTTTAAAGACACTCTGGTTGACCTGGTGGTGCCTGCGCTGGATTTCGAGACTCAAGAGAGCAACAGCGCCTCCTATGAGCACTTAGAGGAAGATCGAGAGGTGTCCGGACAAATGCAGAGACTGAAGATCTCTCAGAAAGAGGGAAGAGACATAGGAGACACTGAGGATGAACACAACGAGGGAGCGAAAGAAGGACGGATTTTGGTTGAAAAAGATGGAAAGTTTGATCTGGTGAGTATAAAGGAGATGGAAAGTCAAGGATTGCTTCCTCCATTGCCGGTTTCTCACAGCGACAGTCAGCGAGCGTCTTCACGGCAAAATGAGCTTGATCTCAGTAAGAGTCCCGTGTCCTCTCTGAGACAGAATTCTACCTCATCTTTTCCCCTGGAACTGAGTCTTTGTACATCCCTAAACCTCCACCGAAGCACAGAAATAGACCCAGTTCTGCCAGACTGTCCCAAAGAGGAGCATGGGTCGAGGGCACCAAGCGCAGGGTCCAGTCTGCAAATGGAGCTTCTTCACATGCCACCTTCACCCTGTCACCACAGCAGAAAGAATTACTAGCCAAACTTCAGCAGCGGAGGGAGAGGCAATCCAAAGAGGTGGAATGTGGTTTCAATATATAACAGTATTAGGGGTGTAACGATACCATGATATCACAATTCGATACATAGCACGATACTGAGCTCACGATACGATATTATTGCGATACTCCAAGACATATGATAAAAGGTTAACAAAAAATGTACTGTTGATTAAAATGCTAAATTTGATATTACATTGTGGGTTTAAATGAATAGGCTTGGGCTTGGTGCCTGTAACCCAAGGACAATAGAGACACCAGAATAAGCTGAAAATGCAAAATTATTTAAGAGAAATATGCTCACACTTTTTCACTGACTAGATATATTTAAAAAAAATGTCTGCCATTTTTTACTGGTAGCATCAGACATTTGGCATTATCAGGACCCAAAAATGTTCCCCCATTGCGTTATTATACACTACAGTATAATCAACATTATATATAATGGTTTAATGTAGGGCTGTGCAAAAATTAATTGCGATTAAATCGCATCCAAAATAAAAGTCTGTGTTTACATAATATATTTGTGTGTGCTGTATATAATTATTTTGTATATATAAATACACACACATGCATGTATATATTTAAGAAAATGTGTTATTCATATATAAAATATTTATATAATATATATATATATATATATATATATATATACAGAATTTAAGCACCAATAATTCTTAAATATATACATGCATGCATCGGTATTTATATATATAAAATAATTATATACAGCACACACAAATATATTATGTAAGCACAGACTTTTATTCTGGATTGCACTTTGCACAGCCCTAGTTTAATGTAATATTGACACTAAAAACACTAAAAACTTTTTACGCACACAGTAATTTGACAGACAGTAAAATTCACACAGTAAAAGCTATCCATGATACATATTGCCACTATCCACGATATTTCTATTGTTGCATTTTTGTATTCGCGATATTTTGTGGCACGATATATTGTTACACCCCTAAATAGTATAATATCAGTTTCTGTCTGAATGTATTATAAAATCTGATTTCAGTTTCTATTTGACAGCTTATTTCAAACAGGTCTAATGGTTTTTTTAGACTTCTCCCTCCATTTTGCTTCTTCAGGACGAGTTGAGGAAAAAAGAGGAAGAGGAACAGAAACGTCAGGAGAACGAGATAGCCTTCCAATCGTGGCTTATGAGGAAACGAGAGCAGCTGCTGGACGAAAGGAGAGTTCAGAAAGCCCAGGAAATGGAAAGGATGAGCTGCATGGTATGTCCACTAGAGGGACATTTAAACAGAAAAAAAAACAGGAGAACTGTGGTAATGTCTATTAGGGGGCATTTAAACAGAAAAAAAAACAGGAGAAATGTGGCAATGTCTTGAAGAAACCTATCTGCAAAGCTACAGTACTAAGAAAAGTTTAGGCACTGTAAAAAGGCTGTAAAGTGAGCTTGCTTTCAAAAATAATTTCATTAATAGATTTTAACAATTAACTTTTTGTTCTAGTTACACATCGTTTTTTCAGATAGATTTCCTAAAGCATCTTAGAGACGCTGCCACAGTTGGATTTAGTCTGTCTTCGTTTTTTTCTGTTTCTTCATGTAATCACAGATGGACTCTGATGGTGAGATCAGATCTCCATGTGGATCATAAAGCTGTTGTAAGACTCCTGGGGCCGGTTTTTCAAAAGGTTTAATCCGGATGAAATTGATCTGGATTTAGTAATCCCGTTTTTTGTGATTGGTGATTACGTTATCCAGCTTACTTTTGAGCAAGTTTTTTAAAGCAACATTCGGATTGGATCAATCTGATCCGGATAGGAACTTTTCAGGATCACCAAATCTGAATAACCAGTGCTCAAACAGGATAGGAAATCACAATGTGGAACTATAGATATGGAAGGAGCAATATGTAGACAAAACAAGTAACAAACACTGTACATTGAGGATATTTATAACAAGTTTCAAATATATATCACTAATAAATATTTTAAAAACAAAAATATTTTCGATTGTGAGATCAATTAGTGACAGAATGCAATTTATTGTTTTTGGTCAATTTTGACAGCTGTTTGGGGGGTTATTTTACGAAGCCATCTCTTTCTACGTTGCTGTAGGCCTATACTGAAAGGCTGAATACGTTAAAGCCACTGTAGTCTGACGGATGAACAAATAAAATTAAAACCTTATGAATAAATAGGATATCTTGTAAGATACTGCATGATCCAAATATAGTATTATTTGATACATTTTTTAAGTTTTTATTACATTTTGGGCATGAAATCCACGCTGAATCCACCCTTCTGATGAGATCAGTTTAATTTAGATTTTTTGGATCAAAGTGATCCAAATCCTACAAAAAAATCCGGTTTGATCCGGATTCAAAAACGAGATTGGATTACGTGATGTAATCCGATTATGTAATCCATTTTTCTTTCGAAAAACCCATTTTCAAGATTTTATCTAATCCGTTATCCAAAATCCTAGTGGATTACTTTTCAAAAAACGGTCCAAAAACATTAAAAAAAAATATTGTGTGTCTGTGTCACAAAATATTTTTTTATGTTTTTGAAAAAATAAAGTTATGCTAACCAAAGATTGTCACTTCTATTTTTTTGTTGTTCTGGTAGAGGGTTTGTGGTGACCCGGAAGAGGCCTTTAAACAATGGCTCCAGAAGAAACAGGAACAACAGTTCAAAGACAAACAGGTAGAAGAGATGAAGAGACTGGAAAGGAGAGCGGCTTTTGCCTGCACAGCCGAGAAGAGAGTGAGAAGGCCTTCAGGCAGTGAGTTCAGAACCATATTGCTCTTCTAAAAGTCACAAAAGAGAGGGAGAATCGTATTTGAAACTAACGTGCAAGCATTTCCCTCTTGTTCTGTTGGACAATAGATGGTTGAGACGAAAGCGTACAGAGAAGAGAGCAGAACAGCAGGCAGCTCGAGAGCGCTCACGCAGGCTCGTGCTGGAGGAGCGAAGAGCAAAACGCATGCACGACCTCGTCTGCACTGTCAATGAGATTAAACCCTTTCGATTCAGTGACCCCTGTGGATACCACTACTGATCACCTCGTACACATCTGACCATTGTTACAACCTGGAGCTCCAATTCAGCTCACTGTGGTTACTGCAGAGGCACCCATTCAACTGTATCTATGGTTACCTTTCTATTGAACATCTCAAAGATGTCTCATCTCCCTGATACAGTGAATGAAAGATCATGTGGTTAGCAACACAAACAGGAGCTCTCTTTTCATCCTTTTTCAGCATATGAGATCAAACAGGTGCTTGACTGGATGTCCGTGATCCAACAGCTTTATGCACTTAAAATAATTGCTACACCAAGATGATTTAATGGAGTTTTGCATAAATGCGGAATCATCAGATACTGTCATTTTTGTTTAGCTGGCTATCCTGTAGATTTGCACTGTGTCTGCTGCAGAACTGCAGGAACAGTAGAAATGCAGCAGCACAGACCCAAAGCTTCAATGATCTAGGGGTGGTTGGCATGATATTTACTGCAAAGTAAAATGCTGTTCTCCATTGTAAACTGCATTTCTTTTATAATTATTATGCATGCAGATTTGATGATCTTATATTGACTGAAAGACTATATGGATTTGTACTTAAAAAAAGGTGACTCATCAGTCATTGATAATATATATATATATATATATATATATATATATATATATATATATATATATATATATATATATATATATATATATATATATATACACACAAAATTACATGTTAAAACTAGTAATCTTAAACTTGAGAAAAAAGTCCATATGCATATTATGCATCAAATATAGAACATTTATAGTTCAAACAAATGCTGTTTGTACTATTTATTCATCATAAAATCCTGAAAATAATGTATGTTTTCAACATGGTAATAATAAGAGCTATTATTAAATACCTGAAGTGCAAACCAACATATTAGAATGATTTCTGAAGGATCATGTGACGCTGAAGACTGGAGAAAAAATAATTCTATTTTAACATATATCAAAATTGAAAACAGTTATTTTAAACTGTAATGATAATTCACAATAGTACTGTTTTACTGTACTTTGATCAAATAAATGCAGCCTTCAAAAACATTAATAAAATCGTAGGGTCTTTTTTTACTTATTAACTTTTGACAGATATTGGCTAGAAATCGGTTTACTGGTATATGTGTAACAAATGTTCACATTTATATATTATATTTGTCAAAATGTCACATGACATGGGCTAGTTGAACAAAAACAGTGGTGTTGCGAGATGTATTAGGAAAACTACATTACCCAGGATCCATTTTGTGCGCCTGCGCAGAACTCTCTATACCGCTAATGAGTCGTTGAGGGATGCAATGCTCCATAGCAACATCAGTACCAGCGGAGGAGCGCTATCGGACGACCTGGGATAAATATCCTGAGAATATCTGAAACAGGTGCTGCATGCTGACAGCATGGACGACCAGAAGGTAAGCAGCAACCGCTGTTATAGAGAAATTATCACTGATACGCGTCAGATGAAGAAAAAGAAGATGCTGCGTTATAAAAGAGATACTAAAGACGAATTACCGTTAGCTCGTAGCTTCACTTCCAAATGTCCTCCGCCCATTGTGTAAGTGGAAATGAGTCATTGTAAAGACAGTCTTTTGGAAGAAACATCTTCACATCGTTAGGATTTCTACATTGTTTTAAATCCATGATGCAGGCATGAAGATTTCCCCAAAATGTTGATCAACAACATTGTCAGTCTGAATCCCTTGAAACCGCCCCGATTCGCAGCTCTGTGACATGAAACGAGATTGTTTTAAAATATTTATGAGAGGAAATGTTCTTAAGGGAGAAAATAACATTTCTGTGCAGTGATACTTAAAAAAAAACATAAGCCAGAACAAATTTTGGTGCAGGGAAACAGCAAACCGGCCTGTATTGTTAGAAGCTTCAGGCTTCAGGGAGGCGCCCCGGATATAAAGCCGCTTCTGCGTGGCTCATCATCAGTGACTTAATCCAATGCAAGTATCCTGGGAGGAGATGAGAATGAAAAATGACATTTCTGATCAAACCTGCATGAGTAATATACAGTAATTTACAGTAATGTCAGCTCAGTCGTCTATTTCCTCAGTCTAACGGGCTGTACAAGTCTACTCGTGTCCCAAAGATCCCAACACTCAAAAATAGACAATGAAATTATGACGCCGATAGGAAATATCTGAATTATATTAAACAAATTGTGTTACAGGTGCAGTCAGTAATTTTTTTGCTAACTAAATTATTTTTTGTTGTTGTAAAAAAAATAGCACTTTTGAGAAATATTAAAATGATTAAAGCCATATCAGTCTAATTAAAGCAGTTTATTCTTCATGGAGTGGGTCCTCCCTAATGGATGCTACCATAACCAACCATCAGTTGAAAAAATTACTTAAAAATTCACCAACTTAAAAATTGGCATGCATAGTAAAGTTGTAATATATTAATTCTAGATAATATTTATATAATATCCTTATATTATTTTAATTAAAGATGTAAAATTGTCCAAACATAAGTGAATTCTGCTACAATTCAAAGCAAGGATACAAATCTAATAGGACTAGAGCAATGAACTTATGTAAAAACCTTTCGCGTTATCTGCTTCGTGAGACTGCACGTGCAGTCATTGTCAGTCTATTTATTACGTTTTGGTATTTTATGACTCAGTATATGAATGTATTCCTGAGTTTACATGCACATTTCAGGAGTCACTGAGGAAGATTATCACTACGCTGGCTCTGAAGAATGAAGAAATTCAGAACTTCATCTGTTGTCTAAAGCAGAATCTAGAGAACCTAGAGGTAATCACCATAGTAAGCCTTCTCTTTTTACTCACATTTAGCTTGTGAACTGTCTGTCAGCTCTCAGGTGGCCCAAATGTGTTGTAAACACAGTGTTTACCTAGACACATTTCACTAAATCAGCAATTTGCAACAGCAATAGAGTTTCAAGCAATAAAGACAATGCAGCTTTAACTCTGCATTAACTCTGGTGGTGGTGTTTGCAGGCGAACTCAAACCGAGCGCAGGAGGATCTAGAGTCAGAGTTTAGTTCTCTGCATGCTGTCCTGGACGAACTAAAAGAGGGCATGGTGACACGCATCAAGCAGGAAAGAGCCAGCCGCACATACGAGCTACAGGTGAGAGCGCTGGCTGAGATGGAATGATCCCTAGACAAAATACAGATTAACAAATTTAACCTAAATGTTTTATATTCAAATGTTTTATATTTTCTAGTCTGAGTAAAAGGCAGAGTGAGGTGGCTTTATAACTTGTGCATGACTCATGTTAAGTGAAGGATAATAAGAAATCCTTGAGGATTACAGTGTCTGTGTGTGCGCGTATAATCCATCCTTGTGTGTGTGTGCATCTGAAACAAAGCATTTTACAACACACATTCTTCACCATTAAAAGTAGCAAATGAGCGCAATGACGGAGGTCAAAGTACATTTTACCTACTGCAGTATAAGTATTTATTATAATGTTCTAATCGGTATTTTGTCATATATAAATCCCTATGATCAAAACAATGAAGTAATTTGGTTACACTTTATTTTAACGTGTCATTGTTACACTGTAATTATACATTTAAGTACTGAGTAATATTAAGTAACTACATGTACTTACTAAAGGGTTAGGATTAGGGTTTAGGGTTAGTTGCATGTAATTATGCATAATTTATAGTTATTACATGTAACATATGTAACAATGACACATTAAAATAAAGTGTTACCAGTATTTTTTTTTACATCACAATTTAAAAGTTTGGGGTCTGTAAGATACTTACACTCCCAAAGACATTTATTTGATCAAAAATATAGTAAAATAGTAATATTGTAAAATATTATTACAAATAATGCCATTTTCAAATTTCAATTTTTGCCTAAATGACCATTGCTGGAACAGGTAGAAAACAAACTGGAACAAAGTAGCAATGTAGAAAAGCATTCAAATCAAGTGCAAATAAGGTTAAGCCTCCAGTTCCAAGAATAACAGCAGTATGCAAAATACAAGAACGCTACAGCAATTTTGCATACTGGTAAAGATAAATCAGTTTGATAAGACCAAAAGCTTATCTGGTCTCTAAAGATGAGTGGAGTTGTGTAAACCATTCTGGATTATGTAATTGTCTAGTGATATTCTGATTATTCTGATTGTCTTTTCAGAGCCAGCTGAGCGCATGCACCAAAGCCCTAGAGAGCTCAGAGGAGCTGCTGGAATTAGCCAATCAGACGCTCTGCTCATCCGAGAATGACAGCTTCACTCGGGTAACGCCCACTTGGAATGTTTACACCTTTACAACTCTATTCAGACTTAATGCCTTTATGGTGTTTCAATCCATTGCCTTTTTTGATATACAGCTATGGAAAAAATTAAGAGACCACTGCCAAATCAGCAATTGCTCTGGATTGATTATTTATAATATAAATAATCAATCCAGAGCAACTGCTGATTTGGCAGTGGTCTCTTAATTTTTTCCATAGCTGTATATTTGAATGTAGTTATATTTATACAACTGCTCTTAGGACATTTGTCCTCAAATATTTACTAATTATTTGATTGTGTGTTTACAACCGTTTGACACTGCTGTTGCTTTTTCTAACAAAGTGGCAAATTGTGTCAGATGCTGCTGGCTTTTCTTGCTAACACGTGCTGGTATGACTGATGCATTGTGTGTTGTTGAGACTCAATGAGACTCAGTTCTCTTGCTCCCTATCTCTCTCTATCCCTTCCTTTTTCTCTTTCCTCTCTGCTGCAGGCGGCCAAAGACATAAAGGATAGGTACTGTACAACTGTCCATACTTAGATCTTTGAGTTCAATGCCCACAATCTAGAACATCTTCAAACAAACATCTTCAAGTTCATTCATTTTATTATTAACTCATTTCATATAAATAGATTTAGCAAACTATAGTCATTTTTACTAGTTCTCATTTCGTCTGTCTCCCGGGGTGTGTGCCTGTGTATATGCATGCCATAGAGTGATTTATTGTGGCCTCATTGACATTTCCTTCATGACATTCCCTTGTTCCTGTTCTAAGTCTGTCAGGAGTTTTATTGTCCTTGTAGACTGACTGTAAGTGTTTATTGCGGGTCTGTGTGTCTACAGTGTGACTATGGCTCCAGCGTTTCGGCTGTCCCTGAAAGCAAAGGCCAGCGACAGTATGAATCACATGATGGTGGATTTCACTCAGGAAAGAAACATGCTAAAGGCCATCACATTTCTTCCAGGTCAGTGTAGGAAAAATGAGAAAATGTCATAATTTAAGCAAAGGCCAGTCACCACACCTAGATTTCAACCTACTTCGCTTGTAAACAGTTTTATTAGCAGGATTGCCAGGTCTGTGTAACAAAACCAGCCCAAAGGCCAATCAAAAATATCCAAAAACTAGCCCAATGACCCTATCCAAAGATGAAAACTCAGTGTATGGTGCTCACAATTTCAACTTGTAAATATCACTATATAGCCAAGTATAGTTTAGTAGTAAAACTGACTTTAAGGCACTCAAATCCTCAAAAAATTCATCATATAGCAGAGTTTTATCATTGGTAGATTGTAAAATATTTCAAAACAAGCATTTCAATCAATTTATACATTATGTCAAACCTTAAACTTGTGGGGAAAAAATTAACCTGCAGCAATATATATATATTCTCGCTGTCCGATGAAAACCGCGTATGTCCATTTTGACGATTTTGAGATTTTTTCACGGATAAAATGTCCAGGTTCATTTCCGTATACAGCATGCTTCACATTATCTAAATGACCAATGAAAAGTTGTGAAATCATGTCATCTGATTTCCACTTATTTCCATTTGCTGTCAAAGCTATCAATCACGCAGCGTATCTCCCATAGACAGTATGGTATCTCCCTGCCCTGTGGAGGCATCTCGCGGTCTCGTCTCTGAGACTCCTACACCTGGTATTATAATGCGATCTGTATCCAGATAAGTTATCCGGATTATAAAAAAGGCATGTTAATGCAAGGTATCTGGAGGTAACGTTAGTCTGGCTCGCATTGTGTTCGGATCTTTACTAGGTGTAAACGCAATCTGGTTGTTGAACCACATATGTATATTTTACTCCTCCCAAAAATGCTAAATAAACTAAACGAGTGAGAGCGTGTTATATAGGCTATATGACACGTTATAGTCAGATAAGACGGCGCTGACTGCGACACGCATCACCGCAGATGAGCAGTGTCAAAAGTCAAAAGTGAAAGTAAGTCACAGACACAATCATCTTCACAATCATCTTCAAGTAAAGAAACGAAGTGATCTTACAGGGCAGGCTGTTGCCACACTCTCTTATTGATGTATGTCTTTGATTTTGAAATTAGCTGATGATAAAATGCAGCTCATCTGTAATAAAATGCAGCTTATTTCCGACAAAATTACGGTAGGATTGTGTAAATGAAGTATCAGTCTAGCATCGCCATCCATGCCAGTGTATTGATTCATTGTCTCTTCATAGTTTGCAAGAGACATTTAATAAACTGAGCGTATTTAATAAACTGAGCGTAGCCTATTCATCTGTCAATATGAAACGCGATTTGGTTATTCTAATTAATGATCGGAAGAACGCGTATCGACCACCGTTACTATACAATATGCACGTATGTCCATTTAAACTCGATTTTGGGTCAAATATGGATTATATCATGACACTGGCAAGAATATGGTTACATTTAAAGATGTTGTGCCAAGCATTACAACGCTACGTTCAGCTGCTTTTAAAATAACATGTTTTTTTCACTTCCTGAAAATTAACTGTTTTGGACATACATGAGTTTCATCGGGCAGCGACGATATATATATATACAGTATAGGCCTTGGCTAGTACCTCTGAACAAAGGACTCCAGTGTCAGATATCTCTGTTCCTCTCACCTTTAGTGCCTGCCACACCAGAAATTCTCGTGGCAGAATGTCAGGTGTTTGATAATACAGTCACAGTGGCATGGACCTTACCTGAAGCCGACTCCAAAATCGACCACTACATCCTGGAATATCGGAGAACCAATCATGAAGGTCCCCCTCGGGCTCGAGAAGACTACCCCTGGATGGTGATGGAAGGGATAAAAGAAACTGAGTACACACTCACAGGTAAGTGCTGATGTTTGTTTTGGATGTGATCTTTTCTTTAGATTTTGATAAAGACAGTAATGTCATTTGTTTTTCAGGCCTTCGTTTTGACACGCGTTACATGACCTTTAGAGTGAAGGCATGCAATAAAGCTGTGGCGGGTGAATTCTCAGAGCCAGTTTCTCTGGAAACACATGGTAAGCTGCACTTTCACACACACTAATGAGGTAATGAGGCATGAAGTTTCTTCTCACAGAAAAGAGTCTTACAGTGGTTACAAAGCACTACCCCTACTAAAACTGTTTGTTAAAGACTGATTTAGAGACCATAACTGGAGAACGTGTGCCTCTTTGTGAAATAAAATTTAGGGCTGTCAATTTAACGTTAATTTAGTGTCATTCATTTTACAATAACGATATATGGAAGTAATTATGCCCCCTGTACATGAATGCCTGTTCAGTGCATTATAATGTCTTTTCTGAAATTGTATGTACAAGTACTGTTAATTAATTGCCATATAATGTAATTATAATTATAAAAAAAGGCTCAGATTAAGGCTGTTTACACGGAACGATCTGAAGAGAAAAAGCAAAAGTGGCGTTGCGTTATCAGTTTTTATTCTGCTTTTAGACGACCTGTTATGGGTGGGAAAACTGTGTGCATATGGTGACGCAAAAGTGTGTGAATTTCGATGTAGTATGCACTCCAGGCGGCTAGGTGGCAATGTGAAGCACTGCCCGTACACAACAACACCAAGTCCGCACGCCTGCGTACAACCTTCACTGTCTAGCAGACTCTTGCGTTTTTACCCTTTAGGTGGGAACGGAGACGGTGGAGCGTTTTAAGATTTCCACTCTAGAGGGTGGTTTAACTTTTTTGCATTTTCAAGCCCCAAAACGTTATCTGCCATGTAAACGAAAGGCATATCCAATAAAATATTTGTACTTTTTCACCCGCGAGCGTTCTTGTGTAAACCGGGCCTAAAGGCCAATTTATACTTCTGCGTAGGGTGCGCGCAGTCAGGTACGACGTAGCATACGCACAGACGCGTCCCATACCGCGTACCCTTCACCGTAGCCTGACGTGCACCTCCTCAAAAATGTAACTACACGTCGAGACGACGCGGACCGCAAGATCGATGATTGGTCGGCTTGGTAGCATCGCATTTCCTCATACGCATTTACTCACGTACCATCTGTTTTTCCACCTCAATAAGCTCCAACTCCAACATGATCCACTCTCTTTCAGTCGCTATTGCTTGTAGTAACCTAGCCGCGAGGAATCTAAACACAGTGAAACATTAAAACCCTCCGCCGCCAACTAGCGTTTCGGAGCAGTACTGCAGAGCAACCAAGACCTGAATGCTCACAACGGCGTCGCCTACATGCGTAGCCAACGTCGTACACTACGGCGTACCCTTGACGCAGAAGTATAAATTGGCCTTAAGCTGCATGCAATTCTTTGCATTGTTGCCCCCTCATCCTCCCCCCTCCTCCTCCTAACCTCTTACCTTTATCTCTTTTTCTTGTTTGCTTCTAGCATTCGTCTTTAAACTTGACGCAGGTTCATCCCATCAGAACCTGAAGGTGGAGGATCTCAGCGTGGAATGGGACAGCAGTGGTGGGAAGGTCCAGGACATCCGTAAAGAAAAGAACCGGACCAACTCTCCCATGCATTCTCCTGCCAGGTCAGATTCACACCTATTATCTTCTCAGACTTAACATTAACAGCAGTGCCACTGAACAGCTGTTGCCATTAAATGCATTTGTTTGGTTATTGCATCTCATGGCTTTGCCCAGCCATAAGCCAGTTAAACTGTCATGCTTGTCCCATCTCATAATTCGTCTTCTCCCTCAGGACAGCCATGATGTCCCCAAAAGAGCTCCATCTGCTAGAGTGGGCCGAGACCGCTTCACAGCAGAGTCTTACACTGTTCTGGGTGAGTCAGCACAAACATATTACACAGAAGAGCTACAAGACATCGAAGAACTCTCGACTCTGAGTGTTCATTCAAAAACTCACCAATTTCTCTCCAATGTTCAGGAGACACCATGATCGATGCCGGGCAGCATTACTGGGAGGTACGGTTTGATAAGGAGAGTAAGGCGTTTGCAGTGGGGATCGCTTTGCGGTCTCTAGGTCGCTTTGATCAGCTGGGGAAGAGTAATGCTTCCTGGTGCATCCACCTGAACAACTGGCTTCAGCAGAGCTTCACAGCCAAGCACAACAATAAAGCCAGAACACTGGACTGCCCCATTCCGGACCGTATTGGCATTTACTGCAACTACGAAGAGGGTGAGTTAAGCTACAAAGATGACATTGAGGGATAACAGCTTTTTTGTAACAGCGTATGCGGCGCCGGCCGCATCCGAGGATGAACGACTAAAACAGAGTATGTCCGAGCTTGCTCTTACCGTCTCAACTCTGTCGTCATTATGTTAAGCCCGCCCGTCGACTCTATACACGATGTGATTGGCCCTACCAGAGTTTGGTTTTTCCACTTCGAAAGTCAACGGAGAGTTGCTAGACCACACTTTGTGGCAAAATAATTTTTGCTGCCGCTAGGGTGCGGCTAGATTTCTAGGCTAAACTTGGTGACTATGATGAAAACAAATTGACCATGTGCTATGTGCTAAACAGTTTTAGCAGTCACTTATAGTATATTTTATTTAGTGGTCAAGCTATACATCAGCTTTGGTCGATATTTTGAATTTTTTAAAATGTTTTGGTCGATAAGTGTTGGAAGCGGGACTTTTATTTTGACAGAGGACTTTCTTTTTTTTCAAAATTTCTTTATTTGTAAAAAATCTGACTACAGAATCAATATGTTTTTATATAAACTATAATTTTTTTTTAGAAATTATTCAAATGATTTGTTTTATAATGATTCATTTTTAAATTAGTTCTTCCTAATTTATTTAATATGTCAAAACATTTGTTTTTTGTTATTTTCTATCTTTAAAAGACAGCTAATATACATGTATCAATTATCACATAATTTATATCTTCCATTGATCATTGCTCTCTGAGTTATTGGAATGAACCATTAAAAATCCATCAGTCGACCACTAATTAGTAACTACTAACTAGTTTGTTCTTGTTTTACCTCACCTATTTCAGGCACATTGTCTTTTTACAACTCCAGAACCAAAACTCTCCTTCATACCTTCAGAACCAAGTTCCAGCAGCCTGTTATACCAGCCTTTATGGTAAGATACAATATACTGTGGCTCATTTTGTATTTTACACATAAATTAGGGATATATTGAACTGTCTTGTCAGCTAGTCAGACTGTATGAGCCTTGTATAATTAAGCCAATCAGATGTGTTTCAGAGTCCTTTATGTAAGATGCATTCTTGCATTCAACACATCTTGATTGAGCGGAACGGAACAGAAAGAAGGTCTATTTTTAACTTGACACTTCATCATAAAAATGCTAGGTCATGGCACAAGACGCGTGGAAAAAAGTCAAGTCACAACACGTTTGACTGCATGTGTATGGTTGAAAGAGCATTGCTTTATGCAGTGATTTTTTAGTGCCACAATTATGCAATTTTAAAAGTTACTAAAATCCTGCCATAGGTTTACAGCATCACCTCTTTTCTCACAGTGTCTGAAACAGACTGTAAAAAAAAAAAAGGATTCTGAAAGGATTCGATAAATAAATATAGCTGCGAGCAGCGATTGCGGGCCCAAGCCGGTGGCACCGCCAACCCCGGTGCCTAAAGGCACCGGGATGGCGGTACCGCCGGCTTTGGCCCTCCATCGCTGCTCGCAGCTATATTTATATATATATATATAATATAAAGCCGGTGGCACCGCCACCTTGGTGCCTTTAGGGTTATTCTGCACGACGTGCAAAAACGTAACCCCTGCTTTGGAATACATACTAGTATGTATTCCACAATTGGAATACATACTAACATACTAAGTCAGAACTGAATAGTTGATATCTGAATGACAGATCACCATAGAAGTCAATGGAAAAAATGTGACTAGTAACAAAAGAATAGTTACTAGTCACCATTGAAATAAGTACTAGTGTCTAATGAATAAGTACTAGTATCTGATTTAATAGGTACTAGTATCTAATGAATAAGTACTAGTAACTAATTAATAATCATTGGTATGTAATGAATAAGGACTAGCATCTAATGAATAAGTACTAGTATCTAATAAATAAGGACTAGTTTCTAATGAATAAGTACTAGTATCTTTAAAAGGTACTAGTACCTAAAGAATAAACACTAGTATCTAAAGAAAAGGCACTAGTATCTAAAGAATAAGCACTAGTAGCTAATGAATAAGTACTAGTACTTAATGGAATAGATACTAGTATCTAAAAAATAAGTACTAGTAGCATGAAAATAGAGACTAGTAGGTTAAAATGATTAAATGTTAAAACGGTTTGCCATACTCTATCTGTCGTTTCGACTAGTCACAATTACGTTACAGATATCCTAAATGATAATACAAACTATCCAAAATGTAATTACGACTAGAAAGACGTTGTTGATATCTACAATGTTAATTACGAATAGTCAAACTTAGCTTTTAAATGTTAAAAGGGCTTGCCATACAGAAGTGTAGGCTCAGAGAGACACTCAACATTTTCAAACCAAAATATCTGACTTTCTGTGGGTCCTAGCTCATGAGTGTAAATTAGAAAGTTGTCCGGCTTGAGGAGAATATATGAATATATGAAACGATGAGATCAACATGTGTACTGAGTTTCATATTATTACATGCAAGCGTGTTTGATTTATGGACCAAGTTTTTGGACCCCGTTCCAGGGGGCGCTGTCTAGCCCCCTTGCCACACCCGGGTACCATCTTCAGCCCGGCTCTGATGGCTGTGGGATCTGACCTGTGTGCAAAGTTTCAAGAGTTTTCAAACCCATTAAGGGCCCCAAAAGCCGCTAAGAGACTCAAAATCATCAAAAAAAAGGAATGTTAAAGTTTGATGCGTTGCTATGGCAACATTATCTTAGATATTGAATAATGCTTTCACAGCTCTTCATCTGGCGTGTGTTTACATTTGAAGCAAATCGGGTAAAAGTAAGAGTGCGATTTCAAAGCATTTTGAAAGTGAAACACTTTCTGCTGCCAGTTGGTGGCGCTATATATTTGACTCACATCTATGTGATCGACCTCTTACAACGAACACACTGCTGAAGTTTCATCAAGATCAGTTAATGTATGCAGAAGTTTTAACACACTTCCTTTTTGATTTATTTACTTACTTTTTTGATTTATGGACCAAGTTAATTTAATTAATACACTAATTATATAAAACTATTGTCAATGCACTACAATTAAACAGGTTATATGCCTTTACTTATAAAAAAAATAAAAATAAAAACTTATGTAAAAAATACCAGGCTTAAGAAATGTATTTACTTTAGCAGGCCAGACACACAGTGAAATGATTAAGCCCCCTCCCCCTACACACACACACACACACACAGACTGTGTGACAGGCCTAGGTTTAGAAAGAGCATGATCATATTCAAACTACAATATCTGACTTTCTGTGGGTTTGAGCTTATTATTGTTAATTAGAAAGTTGTTTGGCTTGAATAGAACAATATACACGGCAAGTTTTGTAACTGTCAGTAAAACTAACCAAGTTATAACACACTATATGTGTCCTTTTTTAGTCAAAAAAATCCGCCACGGCCAAACCGTTCGAGATATCAAAAATCCGTCCGGAATATAGCATCCTCAATGTCTTGACTTCATGCACACCGAGTTTGGTGGTGATTGGTAACAGCATGGGTTGTAATTTGATGTTTTTCTAGGACAATTATTTAAAAAAAAAAAACATAATTCCCGACTTCCGTTCGAACTGTCGTAAAACTTAGAGCACGAAAGTTGTTTGGCCTGATGTGATCTATGAGTGTACCGAGTTTCATATTAATCCATGCACGTGTGTTTGATTTATGGACAAATGTTCGAATCCCTAAAAGAATGCATCCTAAAAGAATGGTAAAGTTTGATGCGTCGCCACGGCAACAGTTTCAAAGATATCAAGAATCCATTCATAGGTCTTCATCTGCCGTGTATGTACATTATACAGATGAAGTTTGAAGCAAATCGGGTAAAAATAAGAGGGTGATTTCAAAGCATTTTGAAAGTGACACACTTCCTGCTGCCAGTTGGTGGCGCTATAACTTTGACTCACAATAGTCACATCCATGTGATCGTCCTCTTACAGCGAACGCACTGCTGAAGTTTCATCCAGATCAGTTAATGTATGCTGAAGTTATGACACACTTCCTGTTTCACGTTCTCGCCATAGTTTCGTTTCCTCGCCACGGCCAAACCGTTCGAGATATCAAAAATCCCCACACAAACTTTCATCCTCAATGTCTTGACTTCACGCTGACCGAGTTTCGTCGAATTTGGATCAGAGCTCTAGGAGGAGTATTTAAAAGTTCATTGCGTGTGTTTTACAAAAAAACCTCAATAGCCAACTTCCTGTTGGGCTGGGGTAAAAAGTAAGAACGCGAGGTATAGATGAAATTCTGCTATCGACATGTGTACCGAGTTTCATATTACTACATGCAAGTGTGTTTGAGTTATGGACCAGGTGTTCGGACCCCATTCCAGGGGGCGCTGACGAGCCGCCCTGCCACGCCCGGGTACCAGCTTCAGCCCGGCTCTGATGGCCGCGGGTTCTGACCCGTGTGCAAAGTTTCAAGAGTTTTCGAGCATGTTAAGGGCCTCAAAAGTGCCCGAATAGTCGCTAGAAAAAGAAAAAAAAAAAAAAAAAAAAAAAAAAAAAAAAAAAATAATCGGAAGGAAAACAATAGGGCTCTGCGCCCTTTCAGGGCTTGGGCCCTAACTAGGTCTCTCATAACCCCTACTTTCCACTGATTGGTCACATGGCTGAGTCTGTTGTGATTGGTCTACCGCTTGCAGCGCATGTCGCAAACAAACCACCCGTCACCATTATCTGAATTTAAGCTCTAGTACTTGTATACACACACAGGGATATGAATTTTTGCTTCTACAAAAACACATCAGCCTCATGCTCTTTCACCCCCTACAGGTGTGGAATGGGAGTTTCTCAGTGCAGACGGGCCTACAGGTACCCAGTATCGTGTTGAGCGGTCAGAAGAGAAACAGCAATACTAGCAGCTCTAATGCCAGCCTTACCTAGATCATACTTCACTGATACATACACTAGAACTGCTAAATGTATGCACAGGTTTGGAGAACACCTGGCTAACCCTGACAACACTGGCGCAACAAGCCTGGAGGCTCTTCCTATAATCACTATGTCATGCCAGCCCAGGGGAGAGCTGCTCTAGTTTGCCTTCCTCGTTCCTTTAAGCTCACTGGTCTGGATTCTGTGCCTTTCAGTGTCCTGAATTAAGACATGATGGGGTTTTACCCTTTGTTCAACACGCTATGAGCTTTCATGTATACATCACTAGGGCCAAACGTTGTATTGTTTTTAGCATCCAAACCACAGTATTTGAACCACATTTGAACAGGTATTTCAATGCAACAGCAGCATGTGTGAAATCTCAGATGAAACTGTATTATATTCACACACTGAATGTCTTAAATGATATGCCTCGAATTCTGCTACATTAGCTGCTTCCGTAAACAAACCTTTTTAAACTTACACTTAGTATCAGAGTAGCACAATAATCTTAAGCTAAATCGTCAAATGCCTTTTATAGAATGTATTAATTCAGCAGTTCCAGCATCTGAGGGAGGAGGCAGGTTTAACAAACCATTTGTGTGTGTTTGTGTGTCTATGTTAATGAACTGTCACACGGAAAGGTACATTTTCAGTGTTCTTGATTCAAATATTTACCAGAATTTACTTTTACGTATGCCTGCTGCAGTTACGTATTACATATTACAGAAGACTGATTTTTTGCCATATTGCGGTCCTCTTAAAAGGGATAGTTCACCCCCCAAAAAAATTAACAATCATTTACTCATCCTTAAGTTGTTCCAAACCTATATGACTTTGCTTTGATAGTAAAGTCAATATTCCCTTAAAGGTGCAGTAAGCAATTTCTGAGGAAAATTGTTGATATTTGAAAACAACCTAAACAAACACACCCCTCACTTCATTGCTCCATCCCTAAAATGCAGGAACATGCTGTGCAAGAGTCGATATCTCTTTATCATAGCTGAAGCGTTTGTGAAAAATAAAACAAAGCTGATGAATGAACAACAAAGAATTAACATGCTGCACAAGAGTTCTTTGTTAAGGTCCTTGTACACTGAACCCGAATTTTTTTTTTTTCGTATTTTTAATCCTAAAAATTGGTCACACACAGAAAACTTGCACACTGAGTATGATGCGGATTAAAACGTTGCGGAAAAAAACAAACAAAAAAAATTCGCAAAACAATACAAAATTGGGTCAAGCCGTGAGGATGATTGTTGTCCTCTCTCTCTTAAAATGAGAAAACTAAATTTTGGGTCCATGCCATCCATTCAATCCTGAGATAGCGTAGAGAGGAAGGAGAGTTCCACCTCTTTATCAAAGACAAGGAGCTGCGGCATTGTCCCGAGCCGATTCAGAGTTACTTCAGGATGTCAGTGGCTCAGTTTGATGCTTTGCTAGTGATACTGGAGCTACATATTAAATAAAAAGACAATCAATTTCAATGAACCAACTGATCTGAACAGTTGATCCTGTATGGTGCCTCTGAATTGTCAAAATGCTTGCTACTGATGCAAAAAACACAGAAAATTTAATCCGAACAGAATTTATTATGTTTTGGAGGCAGTGTGTAAATGCGATTTACACATTGTGAAGTTGTATTAATTTTTTAACGTGTGAAAATTTTGAACTCGGTCTGGTTATTATAGCTAACATTACAACAACAGCATATCTTGGTTTTGTGAAACACATCAAACCTAATGTCACTCTCCCTCTTTCTCCTCCCCCATTGTGAGTGGACACGCCCCCTTCTGCTGATTGGCTATAGCGTGTTGTGGCGCTTACTGCACCTTTAAGTGAACGGTTAACGCGAACCACTGGAAATGGATCATTGCTACATTTAAACTCCGGAATAAAATTAGTCTAAATAATGTCTGAATTAGATTTTCCAATTCATTGAAAAGAGCCGACTCAAAATTATGATTCGGACGTAAGCTGCTACTTTCATTAACTCTCCAAAGAGAACTAGGATTTTTTTTAATTTAAAGACCAATTAAATTTCAGTCTGTTAATCACGCAAAGCTATCAAATGACTTCTAAAGAAAAATATCCCACTCATGCTGGTTTCAAATGATTTGTGAAGCCTGAAAGCTCCATGTTGTAAATTGCATTGAAAAGAGCAATCTCAAAAGAAAGCCAGTCATTCAGTTTTGACGCAACACGAGGGTGAGTAAGCTGATGTAATATAATCTGCAATGCTTTTAATCAAACATCTGAACATTTGAAACATTGCTGTCTAAAGAAAGGCAAACTGTAGTCATACTATTACACTATACCCGTTACGTCAATAAAACAAATGCCAAACATTCTTGTCTTGCACATCAGCACAAGGAAAAAGTATGACACAGTGTATGTTTTTTTCCGTGATCATTGTATTGTTCTTAAAATACATAGAATAAAACATGTCATGTTTTAACAGGAACAGAAAGACAACATTCGTTTGATCCATTTCTCTATATGGAGAAAGAAGACCCGCAACTTCCCCACATAGTAAAGTCAGAGTATAATTTATCATATCACCAACAACCCTTATTTTAGCGAGTCTGATATTTTTCAGGCTTGCTGAAAAAAGACAGACCAGCTAATACATAGGAATTCAAGACAAAACATTTATTTGTGACTTTTTACATGAATAATCAGTACCGCTTCCTTTTACAGTACAGTGCTTGTGTGTACTTACCTAAAAAGTACTGGCTAATATAAGGCAAGTACGATTAGGTTCAGTGTTCAGTACCCAGTAATTACTATAATAGGTACATAGTATGTACATGGGTAACAGGACTGTAAAAGGAAGCGTTACGGAATAATCTCTGAAACTGTGATAAATCAAAAGTATGTCGGTGAGATAAACTTGCAATTTGAGTTTGACTACACAAACAACAGTAGTGATTTATAATCAGCAGCTACAAAGGTCACAATGTGGCACACAATGATCGATATGTTGGTCAAATAAATTATTGTGAAGAACTTATGTGAAAGGATCAATAAAGAAAACTTGATTCAAGGGCCTTTTTGTTGATCCAGCCAACTGGACACATCTCACAGACACAGTGTTCAGGTGAGTAAAGTTGTATATCCATACATCTGCTGGCTTAATACTAAGGAATTTATCCTTGTTCAACAATGAAACCATTATTATTATCTTCATCATTAACTCTCTTATTGAGATTAAAATTATTCCTGGAGACCTCGTCTCCTAAATGCATGCCTGGAGCTCATCTGTTAAAAACAAAACCATAGTAAAAAACCCCACAAATATGATTTGAAAGTAAAATATTTAGAGGGCTAAAAAGATGTGTTCTTACTTAAGTCGACACTAAGCTCACGCCTGGAGAATTTCTCAGGCAAGCCTGACAAACTGTTGCTTCGGGAAGGTGTTTTACCGTAGCCAGGAGGTACCAAAGCTTTTCTTTGAGCATCTACATCAAAGCAGAACATATTATAATGGTTTTCTTTGGGATCAACGGTAACAAAATTCAAAGATCCAGCATGACACTGGGACAGTGATGACTTTCACTGTCACCGCCTCATATTTGCACAAAGACGCGTCAAACTTTCTCTGACAAAATGTATAAAGCAGTTCATCATTGCAACATCTCTCCCTACATGGTCTCTGATGACAAGATATCACTAAATCAGGCCGGACAACCCATCTCTCAAAAACAATTCATATTGAACACATCTGAATCAACATTTAGGTCTACGGGCATCGAAATCTGATGCGGCAAACACCGCCCTGCTAAATCACCAGAATGATATCTGGAAGTCTCTCTTATGCCCACCAATGTAGCATTTTATAAGTAATATAGTGAAATATTACAATTTACATTTCTATGTTATATTTTAAAACGTAATTTATTCTTGTGATGAAACATTTATTTTACTATGAAACAAACTTTACTATCACTTTTGCTGAACTGAACGCATCCTTGCTGAATAAAAGTATTGACTTTTATTAAAAAAAACATCTTACTGAACCTAGACAATTAAACCGCATTTAAAATGACGTACATTGCATAACAAAAAGGCGACTGTTAAAAAAAAAAGAGGAAATGCTGGAATGGAAAATTGGAATGGTTATTCGTGTCACCTGGAGGAAGTGGTAGGGAAGAGTTCTCGTACATCTGCCCTGAGCCTCCTCAAACTCTCCAATATCTGAAAAAACATACCCAACAGGATCAACAACATGCTTAAAAACACCATTTGAAACAGTGAGTCTAAATAAATCAACTGAAAAACACTGGACAATGACTCACCTGAACAATTGAGGTATTCGTTTTCATGCGTGTATGATTCTGAATTGGGCCCGAGATTTCTTGCGCCTAAACATACATATCAAGATGTATTTCTTTTTTATTACATTTCATGTTTTCTACAAATAGAGCTGTCAGTTGAAGTTAGACTCTCATTAAACCCAATTCAATATGTTTTACAATTGGTATGTGTGCTTTAAGATGATGCTAAAGATGTATCACCTGGTTTGGGGGGAGGCGGGGGAGGTGTAGGCGAAGGGGTATTTCTGAGACAATGTTCACTTATCTCACCATTTTCTTCATTGGGCTTAACAATTACTGAGGGAGCAGAAAAACAAGTATAGTATAGATCAGGCCTATTGAATGAGCTTATGTGAGGTTGTGGTAAAGTAATATATTATTATTTGCTGTAAAACTCTGTTGCCTGCCCTGCTCTGTGGAGAATGTGTCTCAATTATCAATCAATACAAACAATGCTAGCTCTCATTAAGTCAGAAACAGAGAGGAAGACCACCAGTTTCCACTAGAACAGAATGGTATGAATGGAATGATCAGTTCACATTTCATAACAAACTACTTCTCAACCAGACGATTTTCAGAGTTTCGGCTCCGGCATCAGTGTGATTCACTGTGTCATGGACCAATTTTGAAAGCACTTTTTGGATGATTTTTTTTTTTATTTGGATCTCAATTTAACGTTATTTATTTATTATTTATTTTCCTCCTGGGTGGTTTTTCAAAAAAAAAAAGTCTTAAAATACTTGTGCTTTTTGTGATGAAAAAATAGGTTTGGTCTAAACATGGCTAGACAAATAAAACAAAACTGAAAAGAAAAAGCAAAAAAATCAAACATTTAGAAACCGCAAAAGAACAAATATAATTCTAGTGCACAATATATATATTGTCCAATCCATTTTTGTATTTTCAAACAGCAATCTGACCTGAATGTGTAGTTAAAAAAATATAGTCCATTTTTTTGTTAGCTAACATTGTCTACACACCATTCTTATTCACCTCTCATTTAACCTATGTTTTTAGGGATAAGTTATGGGTAGGGATAGGGTTAGGACTGTTTATGGACAGGAATGTCCATATCATGGCGACCAGAACCCATGTCTAATATTTTCAAAGTAAAACTTTTTCAAAAAGAGCACCAATGGAATAGTTCACCTCAGTCAATCATTCTTTAAGCGCCTTCCACAAATTTCTATGACGTGGTGATATATTAGGTCTGTTTTTAACCTACAGTACATGTCATCCATCTTTCATTGTGTTGTAAACATTTTCTAGATTGATGATTCATACCAACAAGTATTTCAGTCTGGCTGACAAACAAGATTTTTCTTCAAATATTTTCCAGAAAACAAAAATAGTATCTTACCGAAATTTTTCTCATAGTGTTCCTCTATCACAAGAGGCACCAAAACCCCATCGGCCTTATCCACCAGGTAGGTGACGACTTCATGCAGGGTGGCACAGGTGATCTGTGTGTTTGTGAACATGGTGTGTGAACAAACTCGCATCATCTGACACATCAGTGCACATTTTCTTTCTTCAAATCAAAAACTTAAAATGAACAAGGGAAAATTCTAGAAAGAAAAAAAGTTGTGAACTAGACTTTTTGACCATAAAATGTTATGCATTATCAGATATTACATTATCATTGTAATAACTGATAATGCATAACATTTTTGAGACTATGCACCATGTCATCATGGCTTTTGCGTAAACATACATGCCACTTTCAAGTCAAGTGGTATGTTATCTATACGCATTTTCGACGATACCGTGTGTACAGTATGTGTGCATGTCTATGCTGTTAAATGTCCGAGTGATCCTGCGTATGTACACACCGTTAAATGTTTGAGTGAAACAAAGAAAAATGTAGATCTACATCTGGGGATTGATATTTTTTCCTAGGATGGAAAAAAGGAAAGAAAAGGGACCCCTTATCTGCTCATAAATGGTATTAACCCAGTGACGGGTAGGTTTAGGGACACGGTTTGGGTAGGTCATATATTTATTATATACAGTAATGTAACGTTAAGTCAACGGTGTTCATAAACACGCCAAAAAGCGATTATGCATGTTGATAGCACGCCAAAAATGGAAATACTTGCATGTATAAATTGGCATGTCATACATACGCCATTTCATGAGATCAGTCTGGACTAGAGCTGCTTAAAACACAAATTATGTAACATATCTAAAGCTCTGTGGCTATCTAAACCTCTGTGTTAAATGCCAAGAAGTGTTTAATGTATAACACCTCAGCTGAACTGATTTCCCAACACTGACCGATAAAACATTTTCTTATCAGAACTTCCTCTTTGTTTTCAAAGCAATCACACCTTAAGCCTCACACAAGAGCTCATAGTTCACACAAAATTACAAGTTTGCAGATGGTTAAACGAATCCTTAGATGTTCTGGAGCGTGTTCCTATTAGACTCTCTTTGTGAACATAATCTTCTATTGATCACAGGCTTTTAAACTAAAGTGATTTGAAAATTAAAGAACAAAGTATTACTTACAGGAGTCTCAAGGGCAATGATGAATCCTCCTTCAGGCCTCCGAGACACACGATAATGTTTGAATACTGGTCTGTTGGGCGAAAAGTCGAACTCTTTAGGATATTCATTCTTGTAGTTAGTAGTACTCACCCCCATGTCATCCAAGATATCCATGTCATTCTTTCTTCAGTCGAAAAGAAATTAAGGTTTTTGATGAAAACATTCCAGGATTTTTCTCCATATAATGTACTTTACAGGTAACCAAACGGTTCAAGGTTCAAATTACAGTTTCAGTGCAAACTGTTCAAAGGGCTTTAAGCGATTCCAGACGATGAATAAGGGTCTTATCAGCGAAAACGATTGCTTGAAAAAAAAAGGTTTAAGTTTTATAAGCTCAAATGGTCACCTTGCTCTGTTCTGTGATGCGCATTTGTGACTCTCCTGTTCGAACTGCGTTTATCAAAATGAACAAATCTTTTCGTGTCATTTGGTTCATTTAATGAATGAAACTGAACGAATTGACTTGGAAAAAGATTTTGCACTGAAACTGTCTTTTGGACCTTGAACTGTTTGGTTACCAGTAAAATGCATTATATGGAGAAAATCCAGGAATGTTTTCATCAAAAACCTTCATTTCTTTCGACTGAAGAAAGAATGACATGGAAATCTTGGATGACATGGAGGTGAGTAAATTATCAGCAAAAGCTTTTTTTAAAAGTTAACTATTACTTTAACTGACACAGCTATATTCAGTTTTATTCAAGCATAGACATCTTCCCAGGACATTCCAGACTATTGTGTAACACATTTTATTCATCAGATCAAAGTGCAAGGTACAAGACTTATGAATCAGGCTGAGGAAGATAAAGATAACAATAAATGAAGGAAATAAAGCAATCTCTGATAATGCATTTACAAGCTGTCTGTCCAGCAAATAGACTCAACATGGTTCTGTAAGGAGTACAGATGAGTGTGTGTGTTTTACTTGTTAATATCTTGGCGAGTGGTGAGAGCAAAAGACGTCCCATCTTGACCCGGCCGCAGCAGTAGGTTTCCCAATGCAGAGTTCCTTTTCCAATAAGATTTCAGCTTCGACACAAGTGACATTATGATAACAGCTGGACAAAGCATCATTGTAATATTAAATAACAGGCATGACTATGTTAATTCTGTCATTATGTTTACAAGCACACCAGAAATTGCAAGAAATGTTTTCTTTAAAATTGGCATGAGCATAATATAAGCAATGTTATGCAACCCAGGTGCATTTAACTGCTTTCTCTAAAGCCAAGGTCACACTAGACTTTGAACATGCACAATTTTGTTGAACACTGCAACAGAGGTAATATGACTTCATGCTTATGCTGGAACGTCTTTTTTTAAATATAAATTCAACACAAAAAATTACGGTGGCGTATTGCATTCACTTGAAGAAAAAATTACTCTGTTTTCTGAATTATCGAGTTAATTTTCATGAGAAATTTTTTTCTGTTTTTCTGAATTAACGAGTTAATTTTTCATGAGAAATTTTTTTTTGCTCTGTTTTTCTGAATTAACAAGTTAATTTTTCATGAGAAACTTTTTTTTGCTCTGTTTTTCTGAATTAACGAGTTAATTTTTCATGAGAAATTTTTTTTGCTCTGTTTTTCTGAATTAACGAGTTAATTTTTCATGAGAAATTTTTTTTTGCTCTGTTTTTCTGAATTAACGAGTTAATTTTTCAATGAGAAATTTTTTTTGCTCTGTTTTTCTGAATTAATTAGTTAATTTTTCATGAGAGAAAAGTTTTTGCTCTGTTTTTCTGAATTAACGAGTTAATTTTTCATGGACATTTTTTTTGCTCTGTTTTTCTGAATGAAAAAGTCGTTAATTCGTTAATTCAGAAAAACAGAGCAAAAACTTTTTCTCATGAAAAATAACTCATTAATTCAGAAAAACAGAGCAAAAAAAATTTCTCATGAAAAATGAACTCTTTAATTCAGAAAAACAGAGCAAAAAAAATTTCTCATGAAAAATTAACTCGTTAATTCAGAAAAACAGAGTAATTTTTTTCTTCAAGTGAATGCAATACGCCACCGTAAACAAATAAACCTATGAAGTAAAAAAATATAATGCCAAATCACGCATTTGTGTATGAATGGAAGTCAATGGAACAAAAAGTAGAGTGTGCCAACCCTTTGAGTGGCATAAGGAAATGGAAAAGGTTGCATTTTCAAATGAATGTAAATGTGGTCACTTACAGAACAATACATTATTAAAAGTGAAGTGTGTAATTTCCTGTGAGCATTTCCCAAACACTCTCCCCATCTGCCATTGGTCAGGTAAACAGTTAGCAGTTAGCGCCACCCCAGATTAACACAACTGGTTGTGCTAATGGTGTGTTGGGTTGGTCAACCAATGGTGTGAGTTTGGAGTGAGACTATCAGTTTGGTGCCTCTAGATAGTATACTATACAAAAGATATTACACACATCACCTTTAATCTTTAACATCACATTAACACTAATAAAGCAAGTGGTTTTAACTTACAAAGGCATGTCTGGCACTGCGTGAACGTATGGGTCAGAATCCTGGGATGGTGGTGGCGCTGAAGAAGCCGCTGCCTCTTTGTCTTCTTTGTTAATTATTTCCTTCAACATGTGAATCTGGCCAGGCAGAAGGTTCAGAGCTGGCACAGATAGCTGAAGGACAGAAACAGTGAGAATTATTGTTCAGGATTTATCTGAATGTGTATGGGTACATTTCATTCAGCTCCCTATTGTGAATCAGTATATTGGTGTAGATGAATCCGGTAAAGGCAAGGACCCTGACTCACTACACATTGGGACACTGATCGCTCTATATTCCTAAGTCTACTGGCATTTACGAACAACAGCAGCAGAGATATCTTTCTGACATGTTTATGTGATTTAAAAGTACATTAAATACTTTGTTACATATCCCTGCAACATGTAAGACGTAAATTAATTAGAAATGTTAGCTAGAACGGGATTACAAATTTAAGAATATGCTGAAAGACTCAGTCTACATGAAAGGCTAAGGTGAGGTACATTGTATTTAGCATTTAAGGTTAAGATGATGATATCAGATGAATGATTCTGTTAAGCAAAGTTCCTAGCAGGAGGTTTCTGCCAGTCCTGTTCTCTCATTTTAAATCAAATGAGGCAGATTACAGAAACTCTAACCTTTTGTCCATAATGGCTCTTGAAACCCCTGTCCTATTCTTTGAATATTATGCTGATTGCATTAGAACTGGTGAAACTCTAGAGTCTGAGGTGGGTTGCTATAAGTGTATACTTTATTTGCATACTTTGGTTCAGGTCGTCAGCCAGGTGCTTTGTCTCCATTTCTAAGAACTGCTTCTAAAATCTATGTAAACTACAATGTGCACTGCCTTAGTTGGACTTGATGACTTTAGAAACAAAACAGCACATTCTCAATAAAGAATCCAGTTGAAGATGCATTCAAGTCTCAAGGACTTCGCTTCAGAGTTTTCTACACTAGATTATGTTTGTTACCTGTATAGCAATGTATGTTCATGCTAAAACATAATAACATTTTGTTTTTTAAACAGGGTATATACAGTAATCCTTAAGTTAAATTTACTACTTTTTACTACCTTCAGATTTTCTATTACATAGATTGACATTTATAACATACAAAATGAATAGATTTAGAGCATCACATTCCATTTTTATGTTTTAGTGGATTGCATTTGCAATCAGAAGTGCATTAGCTCCCATCGAGGTGACATTGATGTTTTTTTACACACCAAACAATAGAGGGAATGTATTGACATCACTTTCCCGCGGTACAACCCCTCAACCTGACTGAGTGGCAAAAGATCTGCTGCGTGTCTGGATTTAATAGGGGAAACTGCGAAAATGCGACTAAAAACGAACAATTTGGTCAATTTAAACTAAATGTTGGACTCAATATAGTGTTCCTAACAACTTACTAAAGATCCAGTGATATTGACATGCAGCCAGCAAATTGTGTCGCCTGACATTTATGTTTGCCTGATTTCAACACCGGGAAATAAAGCAATATATAGACCTACATAGGCTAAAGCAAATTTGCCTGTGAACACTTTATATAAATACAATATAGGTAGGTCTAAATCGAGATAATCACTTATATCAGGGTTATATAGCCTCTATATATTCGTCCAGCCACTGAATATGACGTCAGCATCAAACATAGACAGAGATGAGAGATCTTTGATTGTGCCCAGATAAGCTAAAGCCCATATTTAAACGGACTAACGCAAACACAAAATAGGACACCTGATAGTCTGAAAAAAAATAATACCTAATTTTTCAAAAATAATACCTCTCAGACTAAATTTAACACTTTTAATGGCCTTACATTTGACAATTTTGATTTATCACTTTTTAATACTTTTTAAAACCCCGGACACCCTGTTGAAAATATCTTTCGCATGTCATGATGTGAAGTGAGTCACGTGAAATGCTTTCAGAATTTCCTTGAGCATCAATGCTTCCCTGGTTTTGCTTTGTGGAACTTTTTAGGGTGTGAACATTTCAGTGCACCTGAATGATTTTGCGATTGAAACGGCCCTTAAAATGTCCGACTCCCTGATCAGAGCCTTGACAACATGCTGACAAAGTCATATAGAGAGCTGACAGTTCATCACATAGATGATTGCAAGTGATAAAATCTCTGGTTTGGCAAACATTAATCTTTGAGATCAGGAAAAATAAATAAGTTGAGAAGAAATCACCACCCAGTTATTGGCTGAATAAAAGGTGAATAAAACAAAGCTATTACATAAGTTCCCTTTTGCAAAGTGGGTTTATCTGGCAAACAGACCTCCATAAAAGTCAAAATATATCAATAGTTTTAAAACTCCTAAAACTTTCGGTTACATGATGAAGCACAACTGACCTTAGAAACTGAGAGCATGTAGCCTTTCCACAGTTCTCGCGCCTCAAGGCTGGGTGCCTGAGAAAACAGAGAAAAATGCATGACATTGGGCATTTATAAACTCAAGGTTAAACAGCTGTAAGTATAATGCAGTAAAATCAAGAGAAGATTAGTTTTGCAGAAATGTGCAGTGTGCCATCACTTAAATGACATTAGGGAAAAGGAAAATGGTGTCATCTTGACAATTATCAATCACCTACAATCATCTTGATGTCTTCCTTTTCATGTGCAGAGTGAATCCAGCGGCATTCAGGTTTCGGTCATGAAAGCAGTCATCTGACACGGAGTTGAGATCAGAGAGCTCCAGCGTCTCTATATACTGCATTCAAAAGCACATGCAAAACGTTTATGCACAAATAATCCATTCTCTATGTAAAAAACAAAACAGTCTTCAGGACTGCAAATTGCATTTGAATACATTCATGCAAATATACATGTTACAAAATGTACACACATATCAAAATGATATTCTAGTAGTCTTAAAAGGCAGGTTGTAGAAACACTTACGACACTGTCTTTGGTATTATTGTAGAAAAAGAGTGTATTTCCACACAAGCTGGTCCAGAGTTTACGGCCCATCTATGAAAATAAAAGGAAATATTTACTGAAAATAAATAGTTTCTAAATAGTAAAACAAATATTTACTGAAATAAATAACAACCATAAATATTTCTTATTCATTTGACACTATAATGTTTGTGTATTTATAGGTTTAAATCTACATTGTGAATCCCAGATTTTCAATGTTGTCTTAAAGTTGTCTATTCATTAAATACATACATACATAAAAAGACTGAATTGGTTTGTACAAATGAAAGAAATGTAGAAAACAATAGAACTTGTTATTTTCTTCCAAAAGAACACTACAGAAACAAGACTTGACCCAAGGCGTGATTATGTTTTATTTTAACCAGTTCCAGTCTTTATACATCTACCATTTTATTCATTTAGCTGATGCTTTTATTCAAAGCGACTAACAATGTCAGAGGTCGCACACCTCTGGAGCAACTAGGGGTTAAGTGTCTTGCTCAGGGACACACTGGTGTCTCACAGTGGATTTGAACCTGGATCTCTCACACCAAAGGCATGTGTCTTATCCACTGCTCCATCACCACCCCCTGGTCTGGTTATAATCCCAAAGTAACTATCAAAAATGCCTGTCATCAAAGTGCACATCATAATGCAAAACATTTAGGTCTGTGCTGACCTTTAATAAATCATGAACTAAAAAAAGACACATCTTTACAAATGTGATGAGCTCTATCAGCAGTATATAAGCTAACACCAAATTTGTAAAAGAAAAAAACCTTAAACCTAACTAAAACCATCTTTACAATGCAAATCCTTTATCAGTAGTGTTTGATCTGCATGAAAGCATCCCACCAGACCAGTTTTTGTTGACATTTCCACATTTGTAGGAAAACAGTTCCCATGTTGCAACAGACACTTGTGTGACGCTCTTTTTTTTTTGGTGTCTTTATAGTTTGCTAACATTCAAATTTAAAGCATTTTCAAGAACATACTGTGTCCATAAATACTTTTCTGGCAAAGCTATTAAAAAACGCACATTTGTTAAAGGGATAGTTCACCCAAAAATGAAAATTAAGTCATTAATTACTCACCCCCATGCTGTACCAACCCCGTAAGACCTTCGTTCATCTTCGGGACAAAAATAAAGATATTTTTTTATAAAATTTGAGAGGTGGATCACTGCCACATAGGCTGCCTGAGGGATCGAAACTTGATGGCCCAGAAAGTCAATGAAGAAAATGTAAAAAATCTACTACTTCAGTTCAGTTTTATTTGAGTAGTCGAATAAAGTCGTTATTTTTGTTTGTTTTTCGCACCAAAAGGTTTCTCGTCGCTTAATAAACTTATAGTTGAGCCACTGTTGTCAATGGAATATTTAAACATTTCTTCAATGACTTTCTGGGCCATCAAGTTTCGATCCCTTAGGCAGCCTATGTAGCAGTGATCCACCTCTCAAATTTAATCAAAAATATCTTCATTTGTGTTTCGAAGACGAACGAAGGTCTTACGGGGTTGGTACAGCATGGGAGTAATTAATGACTTAATTTTCATTTTTGGGTGAACTAACCCTTTAAGGCCACTGCAGGAATCAAATAAACAGTGTATGAATATTACATTTATAAGAATAAAATAATATTTGTAAAAAAAAGTTAAATAACGTTACCATTTTTTTACATCAAAAGTGGTATTTGTTAACATTGTTCATGTTATTTCACAGGGCATTAACAAAGATGAATTAAAGGTGTAAAAATGTATTGTTCTTTCATGTTAGTTATTGCATTAATTGCATTAAGTGTAAAGTGTTACCCATATTTCAAACAGAAAATACATAGGTATTACTAACAACTTTTATGCATACATTGTAGCCTAATGCATTTCAAAATAAGCAGTTAAAGACATCAAACATATTCTAGTTTAGTCATGAACAAATTCAAATAACTGTGCCATTTAGAGTGGGATGAACCTTCAGACACAAAAACTGAGTTACAAGTTGATTAAAGATTTACAGTAAAACTACAAATGATTGACATTAAAGATAGTAACAATGGTCATGATAAGAAGATGGTCCACAAGGTTGCCTCTAGCTGAAGCCCAGTAAATTAAATACGTTCCTTGCTTTCATACCAACTGGAGGAGATTTAAAATGATTTATATTTTGAAGCTAATGGGTCTAATAATTAAATGGTTTAAAAACTTCTAATACGACTGAATACATCTGACTACATAGACTAGAGTTCACTTTATTTTTAATAATCTGATCAATTAGAAATAGTTTTGTAAGCTATAAACGTCTCACTTTTTACACTGTATATGCCAAATTAAATCATTACACATGATGAAGATACAGAAACAGTTGTAAGAGAAAATATTCCCGTTTACAGAAACATCTTAAACCAGTCAAAGCTGGATCCATTCTGGCTGGTTCTAAAGAAGTTTGGGGTGCACTAATCCATCTGAAAAACCGTCAGCAGATAAGACCTCCTTTGGATGGCTTAAGCTATTTTTTTTCATCAGCAGCAATGCTGATACATACAGTATATACACACATATATGTGTATAGCCTCTATAAGTGGCCTTTTATTGTGGCCGGCATAAGGCACATCTGTGCAATAATTATGCTGTCAAATCAGCATCTTGATATGCCACATCTGTGAGGTGGATGGAAAGGAGAACTGCTCACTAACACAGATTTAGAGAGATATGTGAAAAATTACAAGTATATATGTGTGTGTGTGTGTGTGTGTGTGTCCCACAATAAAAGCCATATTTTTTCCACGCATAAGAGTTTGGAAAGAAAAAGTAAAGAAAAAAGAAAAGTTACGAACTTTGTTTGAAGGACATTCTAATTTTACAATATACACTTTTGTGAGATTGTTTAAAAACAATCTCTCTCTCTCTCTCTCTCTCTCTCTCTCTCTCTCTCTCTCTCTCTCTCTCTCTCTCTCTCTCTCTCTCTCGCTCTCTCTCTCTCAAGAGATACATATCTCATATAACAAACATATAACATACTCGTATAACAATAGCCTACATATAACATAATATAATACATACTCAGTAAACCCAACTTTCAAAATTTCTCGCATTATCGGCTTATTCGCTATAGTTAAGAAAATGGTAATAAAATATGAAATTGATATTTCACTGGTTTTGGCCATTCTTCTGTTAAGTCAGGTCAAGTCACTTTTATTTATTTAGTGCTTTTTTACAATACAGATTTTTCAAATCAGCTTTACAGAGATAAGGAAAATATTGTTGTAATAATATTGTTAAAACATAAAATTAAATGTCCCCAACTAAGCAAGCCAAAAGCCAATGGCGACAAAGGCAAAGAAAGGCGACAGTCTCAGTCTCTCAAATGTTAGACTCAAATGAATTAGGTTGAATAGCTTTCAGCTATAAAAATAAGTACACAATTAGATAATACCAATTTAGGTCAACCAATTGACAAGCAATGCTTAATTTTGTTCACCCTGTGATGTAAAATCATTAGCAATTAAAAAAAAAACACTAAAGCAAAACATGGCCAGGTCAAAGTGTCTAAATAATTTTTGGTCCCATATTTTTATCATTTTTTTCTGAAATGAAAAATTTCACTGTATGAAGAATTTTGGGGAACAGTATGTCACAGATTACTTAATTTTGCTATCCTCACTTACATAAATTAACTATAGTGTCCTGCACCCACTAATACAAATATTTCTGGTTTCTGATAGCTGCTACATTTTTGGTTTGACCACATGCGCATGTATATGCCTAGGCTATTTTACACTCACCTTGTCTTTGATGGTTTTCTTTTCCAGAAAGCCTTCGTAATAACATGGTGGCAGCTGAGATCTCACTCGTCTATTGCGATTTGCTGATGCCATAACTTCAGAAGTTACTCTCCCGCCAAAGACAAACAATTCAGGTGTTTGAAAGGAGCTTCAGAGTCCACCTGAACGTTTAATGCGTTATTACACGGTCAAATAGCCTACATCATAGAGTTAAAGTGCTAAAGCTTCATACAAGTTAGAGACGAACAGAAACCCTGTGGACTGGAAGTAAAACAAATGACTATCTGAAGAGCTTTACGTACTGTCACATCTCCCACCCCTTGGAACCAGGTGAGTCAAGTTCGCTCGAGGTTGCCGGAAGGCACGAAAGTCCCGCCCATTCAGAAGAACGTAAGGTCACCTGCAGACAAAAAAAACCCATCACCCCAGGCAAGTAAACGAAACCATACGAGGAAATAACCGAAATATAAATACTAAGCAAAGGTTTCCTACTACGATTAAAAAAAAAAAATTTGCCATGCCCACAGTGCCAATAGGTACATGTTCAATTTATGTAGAGAGTGCCATTACGTTTCAAAGAGATTATGATTACAGTTTTTAAATTCATTTTACCTGTGTGGAATGTGTGCTTGTATCAGAGGCAGATAAAAAATAAATAAATAAATAAATGTCGTTGTCGTAGCCCTCAAACCGTATTCACTTTATAGCCCTTAATCTTGTAATTGTGGACAAATGTGGGCACAGAGGACTCAGGTGGTATCCTACTTTGCATTTATTATAAATGTTATATCGCTGTCTTCGATTAAGTTTTATCTATATCCATTTATGGTTTTTATTTTTATTTTGGGGGTATTTTTGAATTTATTTTAGCCCTACTTCAAAAGTACTATATTTTCTATGTAAATTGTGCTTATTTTTACGTTTTATATATATATATATATATATATATATATATATATATATATATATATATATATATATATATTTTTTTTTTTTTAACTACATTAAAATATAATTCCAATAAGTTCTCCGAGCTAAAACCTAAAGATGAAGTGACTTTGCTGTCACCTGGTGATTTTGGCTTATTTTAGAATGCTCTAAATTACAGTTTTTCCCATTCATTTCTATGGGTGCCCATTTTTTGACCCAAATACAAGATTAAGGAGTTTTTTTTCAACCACTTAACATTGTAGAATTGAGTAAAAAAAAGAAAGAAAGAAAAGTGTGTGTTCAGGGCAAACTTTTGAAAAGTCGCCAAGTCTTGTACCGCTCAGATCAAGGGAAGTATTAAAAAAAAAAACTAGGCCTATTTTGCCCACATTTGTCCAGAATACGGTTTTAGGGTTACACACCGCAGGCTTCGGCTGATGACATGATGTTTATAAGTTTCAAAAATGTTTTCTATTTTTCCACTTGCACTGGATCATACGGCGTTCTTTGGCGACATCTAACGGTGAGAACATTTATCAGCAACATCACGTTTAATTCATTACCGTAAACCCTATATTATACACGCATATTGCCCAAACAAACCAGCTGTCCACGGCTGGGTCCCAGTCGACTGCTCATTTGACCGTGGTCCAGGGCCATTAGAAACTGTATCTAAACTGATATAACCACAAAATGGCAAACAATCGCAGCCAATTTGTTTGTAAGATTTCCGCGAATATCCGTTGTAAGGGCGATGCAAACCACATCCGCTCGCCCGTGCTGGAGAGTCTACGACCACAAACACCGCTAATTTATAAAAGAGAGTAAATGACAAGGACGGCTAGGAAGGAGAAAGGGGAGGGGAATTGACATTAAAGCAACACTACACAAGGAAACCACACACTGCAGACACAGACACACACACAAGCCTTCATTTTATGTTTTTGAATAACAGCCTGGTGGCGAGTGTCCGCACAGAAGTGTTATATTAACACCGCCAAACTGAAGTGGCGGAAAGAAAGACGTCACATCAGTCTGTGGAGCAGTTTCAGGTCAAAGCGTTTTCCGACGATTATCACGAAATGGGTGAGAATTAAAAAAAATAGTGATTTTTAATAAGCGGGTGAAATTAATAATTACTAGGCCGCGGGGTTGCGGAAAGGAGCGAGAACAAAACACGCTAAGGACGAACCGTTTCTCGACAAATTATCAGAGCGGTTTTGTTTTAATTTCTGGGGAAAAAGCTTATCAGATGGAGATGGCAGCGGACAGTCGCTGATTCCCTGATGTGAGATTCGCTGTGCTGACAATTTTTTTTATCACACAATAAAAAGCATTTTTTCCCTCCATATGAGAGTTCAGAGTCCCTAGCAAATACTTTGTTCGAAGGACAGTATAATTTAACAATGTACAAGTTTGTGAAATTATGTTTGAAAACTGTTTTAACTTGATCTGAGGACATTATTATGTAATTTTGTAAACAAAATATAAATTTGCTTGTGAATTTTCTTTTAATATCAGATATCAATTCCCTTTGCCAGGGTTTAGATAATTCCAACCAGTTATTAATGATGCTCGAGGTATCCCTGCCTGTATTAATTCCTTATTTCTGTCTGTTGTTTGTCCTCAGGCTCAGAGCCACCCTCGTCTCCTCAGGTTGTTGAAGAAGGAGCGGATGAAGAGGATGAGGAGTTGAGTGGGGCTGAAGATGCTGACCTGAGGGCTTCCTCTGGGAGGGGTTCCCTCCTGACCAGGAGAGGCATCACACTAAGAGTCCTCTTAAAGGATGGTCTTGTGGAGCCTGGAGATGGCGTTCTGTCCATACACTACCTGGTACTGTCCAGAAACTTCATCATAAGGGCTAATACCACTTATACCTGTTATCATTAAAAAACGATAGCATTTATTCACCCTTCCAGATGTCTCAAAACAAGGAAAAGTCTATAAAAAGAGTCTGTGGCATCTACAAGATTAAAAATGATCTAGCAGAATGTCCTAGTTAGCTCCTTTCTTTTATTCCATATAATAAAACTGAATGGTAAAAAAGTGACATAATGTTTGGTGAATTTTTTTCAGAATTTTTCATTTTTGGGTGAACTATCCCTTTAATACTTATCTGGTCAGGTGCAATTACTCTATGTCTCTTTAGGGTAAAAAGTTTGTTGGAGATCTGTTGAATGATGGGAAAATCCGCTGGGTGGAGACCGGCAGATCTTTAACTCTCCAAGCGCCTGGGCAACACACTGCAAACGTCTGGTGAACCCGGCCAAAAAGTCTGGCTGCGGCTGGGCTTCGGTGCGTATCGTGGACAGAAACTGGTCCAATACAAAACCACCTGGCTGCACAAATACCAACCCAGTGCCGACATGGTGAGCAATGGAGGGACATTTATTAAGAGCTTGTAACATGTAAACAAAAGTAAACAAGAATTAAATAGGGGATAAATAATAAGCAATTACTGTGCAACCAGTGGTTTGTGTGTGATTTGATTTGTTTACCTCAGAGCTTGATAAGTGAAGGAGAGGATGATGAGATGGGAGATGATGACGAAGAGGAAGGGAAAACGGCCATGCCAGTAGAGGACAAGAATAAAAAGTCCAAACCTGAGCTGCACGGTATGATGTTATCTACCTAAACAATACATAGAAAAAAACTTCACCCAATTGCCCTGATTCCTCATAAAAACATGGCAACTGAGAGGTGATGAATTGATCTGTTTAAAGCTACAGCTTAGTAAGCAGAAGTTATTTCATGTCCCCCCAGACATTAGCCTGATGCAGAGGAGGGAAAGAGAGAGAGTTCCAATTAGGTATTGCACTCTTGGAACCAGAGATGCTTCAAGGTAATTATTATATTATGAAATATATTTGAACCACATATTATGTCCTGAAGTATATCTGTTATATATATATATTCCTGTAAAACAGTGTAATATGACATTTTTTTGATGACATTTACTGCATCCTAATTTACCTGCCTGTGGTCCCCAGCGCTTCTGGTTTGTTCAGTTCTAAGTTTTGAGGCGGAAAAACACTGATGAAAAATTCTAAGACCACACTGTAGTGCATTATGGAAATTATGCTCTCTAACAAACACTACCATTCAAAAGTGTAGGGTCAATTTGAATTTTTGTTGTTGAAAGAAATTAATTCAGCATTAAATTGCTCGAAATGACAGACTTTTATATTTTAAATAAAACAATTAAGTTTTTTCAATGAATGTTTTAATTTAGCGCTTTCTATTTATGAGAGCATCTTAGTTTCCACAAAAATATTAAGCAGCACAATCATTATCAACATTGATGATAATAAGAAATGTTTCATGAGCAGCAAATTAGAATGATTTCTGAAGTATCATGTGACACTAAAGACTGATGAATGATGCTGAAAATTCAGCTTTTGCAATCGCAGGAATAAATTACATTTCAAAAGAAAATATTTATTTTAAATCGTAATAATATTCCACAATATTACATTTTTTACTATTTTTCATCAAATGAATGGAGCATAAGACACTTTCTTCAAACACATTAAAAATACCTACTGACCCCAAACGTTTGACTGGCAGTGTACCTGAATGTTCCTGTGTTTGTCTTCAAAGGGATCCACACACTCTCGTAGAGCTCTCCGCCTTTTCTGCGATCAACCGCTTCCAGCCTTTTAATGTAGCCGTTTCCAGCAATGTTCTTCTACTGATGGTATAAAGTGCTCATGGGTTTTTGATTTCTAAAATCAAATTAATACTTATGATATAAAAATTATTTTTAACAGTTGAAGGCAATACATAGTACTTACCCACCACTATTCTTAGGATTTCCACTGTCACCTGACCACAAGTGAGGTGGTGGGATATTTAGGGGGCCGATGGGACACGAACACACAATGTAAGTGTAAACATTTTTGTTACTACTGTAATAAATTGGAGGTTAGAAACACTCAAACTTGACATTTCATCATCATCAGTGCTTACGGTCTTGCGGGCGTTCCCATGCCGTACCCGTTTGGCGGATAAAGACTCTGCCCCAGCTGTCGAAGAAGAGGTTAGTTTGATGGCTGTATACACAGAAATGTACCCTAGTCTCCTGCAATTTACCTTTCGATCTGTTTGAACTTTGCAGATTTGTCAAAATCTCTTCATGCGCGGGCTGTCATTGGTGGGATGGTATCACAGTCACCCCCGTGGCCCCGCCCTTCCCTCTCTACAGGACATCGATTCGCAGATGGATCACCAGCTCCGCCTACAAGGCAGTAGTAATGGTTTCCAGCCCTGTCTGGGGATTATCTGTGGTGCGTGATGGATTTAACAGACAATCACTATGCAACACAAACCGTCTTGTTAAACGATATGTGATGAGTCTTTTCTTTTGTCTCATCACTCATAGGACCCTATTATCATGGCAACCAAGGTGTGGCCTCCACCATCACACCATTTTGGGTAGTTCCCCCTCCTGAGGTAACTGTTCTTAAACATTTGTTAATAATTGTTTGCTAAACTCAATTACACTTTATTTGGGAACACTTTATTTTACAGTGATATGTTACATGTACTCACCATAATAATAACAACAGTAAATTATGCATGATTACATGCAATTAACCCTCAACCAAAACCTAATCCTATCTAAACCCTATAGTTATTACATATTGTTCATTTTTATTACTCAGTAATTAAATGTGAAATTGCACTGTAACACGGACACCTTAAAATAAAGTGTTACACTTTTATTTTAAGGTGTTATCATTAGTGTAATTATATATTTAAGTTCTGAGTAATAAAAATGAACTACATGTACTTACTAAAGGGTTAAGATTAGAGTGTGGTTAAGGGTAAGTTGCATGTAATTATACACAATTTATAGTAATTACTATAGTAACGTAACAAGTACACTGTAAAGTGTTATTGCTTAATCTAATTTCCCCCTTCCATTTAGCAACGACCCAATGATTACGGCATCCCAGTGGCAGTAGAGGTCACATACGTGCAAGACAACTTCCTCACTACAGACGTGCTCAATGAGATGGTATGATTACAACTAGCATGTTATATTTATGCATCAACATCCATCTTGGGAAAACAGGAATTTTATTCCCTTCTACAGTTCAGTATGCCTCAGAAGTAATCTTTTTGAAGCGAATCTCTCACTGGTTGTCTTTTCCTGCAGTTCTAGATAACACCTCACTCTAGATTAGATTAAACCAATGTCTAAACTCCATCCTGTAGAAAGTCTTGATAAGCTTAGATCTATTCGTTTCTTATTTTTACATCTTTCTGTGTAGATGCTGTTGGTGGAGTTTTATCGGTCTGCTCCTGACCTGGTGCAGTTCAGTCAGATGTGGAGTCCTAATACCTCTATACTTGACAAAATCAAGGTCAGTCATAATTTCTCTCCCTTCTACCTACAATAAAACAAACAAAACACAATCAATAATCAATTTTATGATTTACAATTACATTATTAAGATTATTCTAAGGTGCCACTAGTGTCAGGATTGCAAATATAATTCAAACAGGTTTACTGAACACTCACTCTGCCTTTCTCTTTACTCAATAACCGATGCAATTTCACATAATAGGATGAGCCAGTGTCGGACTGGTCGGGATACTCAAAACAGTTAAGGCCATTGCACACTGAGTACGAAATTTTCGGATGCGTTTTTTTGTGTTCGTCAGCCTAAAAATTCGTCACGCATAGAAACCTTGCACACCGAGTCTGATGCGTATTTATTAAACCTTTGCGGGAAAAAACGCAAAAATACCAAAATGGATTCGTCAAGCAGTGAGGATGATTTTGTTGCCCTCTCTCTTATAGAAAAGAGAAGAAAGAGAAAATATTACGTCCATCCAATCCTGAAATTGCGCGAAAGGAAGGAGAGTTTTTAATTTTATGACGGACGAAAGTTTCGGAGGCGGTGTGCAAGCATGATTGACATAACGTGAGGTCGAATTTTTTTTTGAACGTGCGAAAATTTCGGATGCGAATTTCGGACTCGGTGTGCAATGGCCTTTATGCTTTAAAAGCACCGAAATCAGACTGGTATGATTTCAGTCAGACTAATTTTTCAAGACACTTTAAACATAAATCATTGCTTTAATCTGCCTGAAGTAAAACTTTTTAAGTGCATGCACACAGACTTAACGGTGTACACTTTTAACCCATTTAGGCCTAAAACGCCTGCTAAGAAAGGCCCTTTTATGCATAAGTACATTTCTGTAAACACCCTCCCAAAAGTATTTGTCAAAATTTGTCAAAGTCTACTAAATGATAATTTCTCAGGCTCTATAGCATATAAATTGGAATAAAAAGCCAACACCGCTCAAAATAATGCACGCGCTAACCGGGCTTAATGGTGACTACGCACAGATGCGCGATCCGCTCTTAAAGGTAAACACACACAGGTGTGATCTGGTTTTAATGGCTTAAGAGAAATCAAACTGAATGTTTCAAGTTGTCTTTGCATTTTATGCTAGTACGAAAGGCAATTTTAACATTCAAAATATTACCTTTAAAACATAATTTGCATAATTCAGTGCCATTAACAATAATCTCACAGGAAAGCATGATTATATGTCTGACTAGCAATGTTTAAAGAAACGTTTTTCTAATTCTCAGGCTTCTCTGTGTGGCCACGCACCCAAAGACCAGGCGTATGCACAGATCCTGGAGCACGTGTACAACCAACTGCGCAACACTCAGTGACCAGAGCGGTTTATGTCTGTGCATTTGTGTTAAGCTGTAGAACTGTTGACCTGGGACCTCTTGCCCTGTGCATTACCATCTGTGCACTGTTATACTATATATGAAATGCCTTCATGGAGGATGTATCATATATGCTTCCGTCCAAACTGTTGCCTTTAGGACTGTTAGGTCTGTATCACTGGCTGTGGTTTATGCGTTTCTGCCATATCTGTGCTGTGAAACTTGTCTTCCTGTGTGCTAGGAATGTCTGGTGGGTAGTTAGGAAAAGAGCAGATGGTTAATTGAGTTCTTTCTCTCCCTTTCTTTTGACTAGTATTTATCTGTTTGTGTGGTTAGATTCGTGCCATGTTGACTACGCAATATGGGAACAATGCCTTTTACCTGCTGAATACCTTAAAATATACACTGGAACAAATGAAATGTGCCGATTCTATTTCCTTCAGACATACATCATGTTTTTCTTACCGTATAATTAAAGAAACAGTTCATGTACAAGTGAAACCGATTAAGTACTTTCAATTGAATTTATTTACTTAAAGACGAGTGGACACAATAAGATACAAATATTTAGAGTTCGGAATACTTAAAAATAATAATATAATGGAGTTAAATCTGAGACATACAAGAGGAGACTTTAAAACTAAAACATACATCAGCCTGCTATTAAGCTAACATGCAAAAATTATTAATAAAAAAGGTTGAATGGTTTTGTACGTATATAAAAAAACAATATAATACTAAAAAGAGTAGAACCAGAATTGTTTTCATGAAATCATTCTGGTACCCTCATTCCATTAGACAGAAATTACCCACTTGCTGTTTTCTTTAACTTGTAGTGTTGCAAAGGCACATTTGTACTCATGCTTGTACATCTGGTCACAGCTCATGCCAAATACTGAAACCAACAATCCCTTCGTAAATAATGAAAGAGGACAGACATAGAAACTACATATTAGATCTAAAATCATAATTAATATTTTGTTTGGTGTTCTAGATTGATTCATGCCATCGAAAAGGCACTAAAGCCCTTTTTTCACATTGAAACGGTCGCCGTAGCCTGTCTGATTCAGCACATCTACAATAGTCTGTTACGGTGCGCAAAACAAACCGTCGACAAAACATGTAAACAGACACTGGGAGGAAAAGGTCACAGAGGTGCTCTGTGCAGACAGGACATGGAGTCGGGGTGGAGGGACAGATGTTGGTGATGTTCAGAAGCACCAAGATGGTGTGTAGGTCCATGCTTTTATGGAGTGCAGTATTTGAAAAGAAAAAAAAAACATCCTAAGAACTAGGGAACTCAGAGTAAAATAGATAAACTAGATCTTCAACCACTTTTAAAGCTATAATAATACTTTAAAAGTGATGGGCGAGAGAAAGAGATGTAGCATCATCCCTTCATTTCTGAAGATGCGAAGAAGTATTTGTTAATAAAGAAATTCTGCGTAAATTAAATTTAATACGGGGTTTATGAGCCAACATCCACCCTAAACACCCAGATATACACACCTGAAATAATGGGACACTGCCAGCAGCATCAGATGTACAGAATACCGTAAACTGACTTCAAAAGAGGAGAAAGAGAGAGGAAGACTATAATTCAGGCTGCCAGAAGAAGACATTACCGTTTAAATAACTATTTGGCTGTGTTTCCTTCAGAAAACAGTGCGCAAATTATTTATTCGCCGCCCTCTGGGTTCAAAATTGTAAAATGTGAAGCATAGTGTTTCATACTTTATAAACGGTTGTAGTGCAGTAAAACCCTCTCCACCTGACTAAACACATCCATTAAGTGTTTTAGCTCACATTTATGACGAGATCCAAGGTGCAATTCAGCGTCTAATTTCTTTTATCTTGTAAAAAATATACATGAAAAATATTAGATGACGAAAAGCTATGTTAAAATTATGGAGCATAGAAAAGGAGTAATTTCTCTCAACATGTGTGTGGCTCAGGATTGCTGCACATCGGGACATTTCACACACAGCCCCAGTGCTAATGTGTCCGTCACAGATACAAGGCGGTTTCTCCTTAATCTGAGGCAGGTCAATGTCGCAGCCTGACCAGCAGGGGGCGGTAAGGGGACCATTCGAGTCAAAATTCAACTTTTCACAATCCAACAGTTGAGAATTTGTAAGTAGATAAAGACTAGCCTATCTACTCTTGAAAAATATGAGAATTGTATCACAGGGATATCATGATCTGCATTAATTTCTTCTACGTTAATGCAGCACAAACAGTATGAAACATTATTAAAAGACTTAGACGACGAAGTGAGTTAGTGTCTCTGAAATGTTAGCTTAAGGACCAAGTTATACCATCCGTACGTCAGTCAACCGGCCAGTCAGTCAGTCCTGGAATGTGAAAGGTCGTCATTTCCCAAAGTTCCCTCCTTCAAAAATAAATCAATGTGTAAAAGTGCCAGAGTACAGGTACATTTGGATCAACGGCAACATTGTGGTGAGGATGAAGACCAAGATGATTTCAACTGGCTCCTTTCTCCCTACCCCACTTCCCTCCAGCTTTCTCCCTTTCACTTTTTTATTGCTCTCTCTCTCTCCTCCCCTCTTTTCCGTGACATAGGTCACTTAGTGTGGCAAAGGAACGATCACCTCCACGTAGTTGAGAGGGAAGAATCCGGATTGGCCACGCAGCATGCCTTCATACCAGTTTTCATCGATCTGATTGGTCAGATTGATGATGTCACCCTCGTGGAAGCCCAGCTCGCCTTCGTTCTCCGGATCAAAGTCATAGAGCGCTTTACAGCACGGCTGCTCCGCTGCTGAGAGGACAGATGGAGAGATTTAATGACAATGGGATATTAAGGAGGGATTTGGGGAATGAGGGATATTAGTTTACAGCAGTAATCTGACATTCTGGACAAAAACATAAGACAAAGTATAGAGTGATAATATGGAAGCCCGTTTCCGCCACAGTTGACCAAAAAACATATAATTCTGTATGTCATAATAATGAGAAAGTTAGTATTTAGACTTAGTATCTCACTATAGTGAGAAAGTTTCTCGTAATTATGACTTAGTATTTCATAATAATGAGAAATTTTCTCATAATAATGACTTTACATGATTTTAAAAAGTGATATATTTTTAATGTATATTTAAAAAAAAAATTTTTTTTAAAAGAGTAAACTTTAATTTTGAATGAAAAGCATTAAAGAACAAATAAAATGTTTAAACAACAAACATTAAAACACGTTCATACTTTATAGCAGGATTTGTTTTTTCGTAATTGAATTAAAGATGAAATAAAAATAAAATATAAATATTAGATTGATGAAAACTTGAAACAGTTTTTGAACCAACAAGTTAGCCTTGGCAAGCTGAAGTAACAAATTTAATAAAACTAAAACTGCAATTTAACTAAAGCTAAAAAGCAAAAACTAATAAAAATGATAAAAGCACATAACATTATTAAAACACAAACTAAAATAAAATAAATACGGACCAGTAAATTCCAGTTAATTAAAAATATAAATAAATACTACTAAAATAACACTGCTTCAGTAAATTAAAAAGTTTTTCATTTTCCTGCCAAAAAACATTTCTCAGTCCAGTCTGTCAAACCAAAGTCAAGCCCTCAGTGTGCAGTGCCGATATACGTGTTAGTTTAACACACAGTTTAAATCCCACTACAACCGCCTGGGTTAGGACAAGATGCTCTGTGTTAGTGAGGGGTAGGGTGGCAAAGCCTGGGTCTGTGGTCATGTGACAGGAGACCTCCAGTTTCAGTCTGTAGCAGGGGCTCACTCTGTTAGGTGGAGCAGCACTCTGTGCTCAAGGCCAACATACATATGCACACTTTACACACAGACATTTGTGCAGTCTTCTTTTATACACATACACACCTCTTTCCTGTCAAGCACACATTCCCATTCAAGACACTATGTAATCTGTAGTTTGCTGTAGTTCTATATCAGCGCAATAAACTCACTAACGGGAGAGCTGAAATTTGCATGTTTCAGACAAATACTTCCCTTCATAAAATCATATTTTCACAGCTATGGCTAAAATCTACTGTAGATGGAAATAATCGATGTAAGTAAATTAAAGGGGACTTATCATTGCCGATACTGGTATTACAGAAGGAAAATCTGTTATGGTATATTTGCTTGCCACTTGCCGTTTTTTTTTGTTGTTGTTTTTTGCCTTTTTGTAGTTGTGCCACATCTTAAAGCTACACTATGTGATTTTTACCCCCATCTAGTGGTAAAAAGGTATATGACCATTAGGGCTGGGTATTGACACAAATTTCACAATTCAATTCGATTTCGATTCACAAGCTTGCAATTCGATTCAATTTCAATTCCGATTCGATTCAATATTGATTATTTTGGATATCAGTTACAATAAATGTCAAATTTTCTCAAGGAAATCAAATCTCTTAACTAATGCTGTAAACTATGGGAGTCTAGTTGTAACCTACTTCATTAGCCTAATATGAAGGTAATAATGAACTGTTTTGTAGCTATACAAACACTTAAATTACACTTTTATTTATTTTTATAATAATAAGATTATATGAAATATAAACATTTAAATGGTGGCTGTCATAAAAACTTCCTAGATTTATTCAAATATGCATTAAACATTGAAGAACATTAAGATTATAATTCATATGTAATATGGTGTATATATTTAGCAAAATGCTCCTCTCTGGAGTTATTTTTTCTAGCTGACTAATGAGTTTATGTGGGTTTTCTGAGGTAAATATGACGATACACATGACGTTGATTACAAGCTGTTTAACTGACGTCTTTCCACGGTTGAAACGCTGATTGAGCGAATCAATGTGACATGATACGGATTTCGATAAGTTGTACTCTATCTTTTAACACACTTTCAGATGCTCATTCATGTTTATTTCGCGCTGTGACTGGTATTATTAAGCCGGAAGAGAGATCAGGCTAATGTACTTTCAAGATGGAGGGGCAACATGGCGACCGACATTAGAACCCCTTACCCGTATGTATTTTTAATGGCATATTATACACTCACGAGAATACTTTATTACTTGAACGAAGTAAATATACATTAATGAGCACATATATTTTTGTAAGTGTTTTAGCTAAGAATAAACTAAAAGAGTTACACAGTGTAGCTTTAACTACTACCAACTTTTAACTTCCTCCAAACGATCCTATTCTGTTCTGCTAAAGATAAAGGGAATCTAACTGATTTTTATCTAACTAAAAAAAACATTTTGATCTTATTATTTATTAATTAAAGAACACTCGCTAGAAAATGTGCAGTTTTGCACATCTCCACCACAAACACACATGAACACATACACTTTCCCATGCAAACATACAGAATCACACACTATCTGACTCACGCAATCTGGGTTTCCATGTGGATATTCTGCCAGACTGGTGGTATGGCTCTGATGACGCAATGGGAAGAGAACACAGAACAGGGTCACTGGCTGACGAAGAGAGCAGCTGACAGCTGTCCATTTGGCCAGTCTATCCCGATACACGCACAGGCGGTCTCATCACACCCTGCCACGGGGCAGCAACCGCACAAAGCACAATGTGCCTTTCTCTCACTAGCCCAAAGCATTTCCTCAATGTAATGAAGATCATCTACCCTCATTCAAGAATAGCTCAATTCCTCAAGTTATTCTGGCTACATAATAGCCTATTTTATGACTTTGTGAAGCAGGTAAAATGTCAGGTCTTACCTGTATTGCGCATGGGTGGAGCAGATGAGGGGGTGAAGCCACCGTTCGACTGTTCGCTGGGGTCTCCAAAGTCAATTACAGGCTTGGGCTTGGGCATATACTCTTTACGAGGACGTGACTGAGCGTCTTTCATCCTGGACGGTTAAACAAGAGTCATTTATTGCCTCTTATGACAGAATCAAGAACAACCACACATGCTGTGAAAGGAGGACACATGTGCTCACATACACACCTGTCTCTGAGTTTGTCAGAAAGTTCGTCCAGGATTTGAACAGCCTGTCTGTGGTACTGCAGCTGAGACTCGACCAGTGACGACAGCTGGCTCACCTGCTCAATCTGCACACATGCATAAAATATATATATATATATATTTATTTATTTGTTACTTATGCACATCCACGCTTATGGTCACACTGGGCAACCTTCATTAACAAATAGTCACAAATAGTTAATGAGTAATTCCTGAGGCCTTGAGTTCACACAGGTCTCACTAGACTGCTAAATTTAGACTGGGAGCTCTGCTAGCAGTTCACACTAAACGTTTACTATCATTTAAAACTGTACCATACAGTCTCTTCAGTGTATTACTTTACATCTTGAGCCTGATGAGTTTAATATAGTCTTTCCACATACTCCACCTTCTAAAGTTATTGTAATATTGAACCAACAGATGGCGCTCTGACATCCTCATTAAACATAAGACAAAACTGCAGCCAAGAAGCAAGAGGATTTTTATCGTTTTGGCAGCTTTACAGGATTACCTGTCTTGACCCCACCCCACTGATGGGCTAGAGTCAAAAAAGGACAGGACATTTTATTCAATAATGCTAACTCTAAAGTGTCAGTCTTAATTCAAAGTCAAAATTGCTTAAGAGAGACAGTTGAGTGGGAATAAAATCAGTAAGGTGTTCCAGAAAAACACTGAATTATTCAGTGCTGCTAATAGGATTAGAACAATCCCCAGGACACCCAAAAGCACAAAAACACACTAAATGAAGCATCAAGCTGTCAGATGGTAAATCCTTACATCAGTTTCCAGAAGGTTGTACATGCTGATCTCAGCCACCTCCTTAGATTCATGAAACTTCTCCAGCGCCTGCCTGACCTCTTCATCTGGAATTTTCCCCTGACGTTTCTTCTTATAGTCAAAATCCAGCCTGCGTCCTTCAAGTTTTTTCAAATGGTGCTGAGAAAGAGGGAAACAAATTCAATATAACCGCTGTGGAACCAGTCCATATTAAAACATAGAAAAGAAAATGAACTCTAAATATAAAATATATTCTTCAAGAAGCCAAAGGAGGATTTTACTGTACAGTTCTTCATAAATGCAATTAATGTGCAGATCTTTATTTCTTAAAAATAGTCTAGGACATTTTAGCACAAGTCAGAAAATTTGCCAAAACTGTTCCTTTAGGGGTACAACAGCTTGTCACTAGGGCAGGGACAACGCTGTACCTTATCTAATACTAAAAGGTGCATATTATTACCTTAGAGAATATGAGTAGTTCACCCAAAAATGAAAATTCTGTCATTATTTACTCACCCTCATGTTGTTCCAACCCCTTAAGACATTCGTTCATCTTCAGAACATGAACTAAGATATTTTTGATGAAATCTGAGAGCTGGATCACTCCTCCATACTAGTCCATAGACTTCTTGAGGGATTGAAACTTGCCGGCCTCAAAAAGTTATTAAAGACTTTGTTAATATAGTCCAAGTGACTACAGTGGCTCAATCTTAACTTTATCAAACGACGAGAATACTTTTTGTGCGCAAAAACAAACATGAACAACGACTTTATTTCAACTATTAACTTCCTTCTCTGTGCGCCTCTAGTCAGTTAAACTAGTGTAATTGCGTAGAGCTACATCACTATTGGCCGACGCTGGTCATGTGTGTGATGTATGTGACGTACACAACAGATCATACGCAATTACACTAGCTTAACTGACTAGAGGCGCAAAGACAATTATTATTTAGAATTATTTATGTTTGTTTTTGAGCACAAAAAGTGTTCTCGTCGTTTGATTAAGTTAAGATTGAGCCACTGTAGTCACTTGGACTATGTCTTTAATAACTTTTTGAGCCTGGCAAGTTTTAATCCCTCAAGAAGCCTATGGACTAGTATGGAGGAGTGATCCAGCTCTCAGATTTCATCAAAAATATCTTAATACGTGTTCCGAAGGTTGGAACAACATGAGGGTGTGTAAATACTGTCAGAATTTTCATTTTTGGGTGAACTATCCCTTTAAGTTACAACTATGATCCTTTCAGGGTACTGCTCCAGTGACAAGCTGCTGTACCCCCCTAAAGGTAAAATTATTGCAAATTTCCTTCTGAGAGTGTGGGTGTCATATAAAAACATTTTCAGTTATATATTGTAGGTATATCTATACGTGTGTGAGAGAGAGTGAAAGCAAACCTGTATCTCTCTTAGGTCCTTGTCACACAGGGTTTGCAAAGGGTCGATAAAATTCTGTTTAACATCAATGTCCAAAGAATCCTTCACCTCTGCTAGCCTCTTCATACTTTCACCAACATCAAATAAAGCACCTCCTACAGACACAAATATGGTTGTTTTGGTTAGCTGGAGAACAGCAAATGATATCTGTGAAGTTTTAAAAGCTGCACTCATTTTGTAAACCCACCAAAGTTTGTTTCCTCTCCGAGTTCCCTGCCAAACTTTGCCATGCATTCTCCCAGCAGCCCCTCGGCCTGTGGATAACCTGGGCTCTTCACCTGCCCTCTGATCTTAGACATAGTGTTTAACATAGACAGCTTTGCACGAGATGCTGTGTGGGACAGAAAGACAAGAACAGTGGCAACAACAGAGAGAGAAATAGAATAGAAAAGACAGAGAAACGTTTTACAATCATGAACAATTGTGTGCAAGTTTTGTCAGAAAAAAAGCAGTGTGCTAAATAAAAGCTCCAAGGATTTCTTTGGTCTTACCTGGATTGGGCTGCAGGTACTCTGATGTTTTAGAGATGACTTCTACTACAGCTTTATTTGTCACATCTACTTTCTACAGAAACACAGAGGGGAGGTCACTGCACAGAGAACACGTATAGTGTACACGCAACACTACAAGCAAAACACAATAACCAACACAGGATATCTGAAATCTGTGAAAACACAGAGTTTAGTGTTAGAACAAAGCTAAATGCATCATTGAGCAATATTTTAAGGAGACCTCTGATGACATCACTCATGTTTAAAGGATTGGATTATTAAAATAAGATTTTAGCCAAAGACACTGCAGTGAATAAATGTCAATTATAAAAAACATACAATCATGGACCACTACAGCCACACCACTTTCACTTTGAAAATAAAAAACTTTCCACAAAAACACAGGAGGTGTAGAAAATCTCATTGGTGGATGTGTGGGACAGAGGTCAAGCCTTTGAATCATTTTGAATGTTGAAATCAATGTTTTTAGAAAGACTATTGGCAGCGGTGTGGGAAAATTCTCTCCACTTACTCTCTCCAGGTCCTTGAACTCCTCGTCCAGCTTAGTTCCCTCAGCACCACCAACCTTCTCACTCACCATCTGACACAAACAGAGAGAGAAGTCCCTTTTAAACCAATATGAGTATTAGGGGTGTAACGATACCCTCATGTCACGATTCGATACATATCACGATACTGAACTCACGATACGATATTGATGCGATACTCTAAGACATATGATAAAAGGTTAACTAAAAGTGTACTGTTGATTAAAATGCTAACTTTGACATACATTGTGGGTTTAAATGAATAGGTTTGGACTTGGTGCTTGTAACCCAAGGACAATGGTGACACCAGAATAAAAATAGTCATGATTCTGAAACTGAAAATACAGAATTATTTTAGACAAATATTCTTGCACTTTTTCTGACTAGATTTATTTCATATATTTAGATAGATTTAAAATAGTGTTGGACACTTTTTACTAGTCAAGTTACAGAAGTCATATGGCATTATCAGGACCCACAAATATTCCCCCATTGGATTATTATACATCATAATCAACATTATATATATATAGTAGTTTAATGTAGTAATGACACTAAAACTCTGTAAACTTAAATTTTTTTCTCACACAGTAATTTTTATTTTGGGGGGACTATCCACGATACTATCCACAATACGTATTGTTGCACTTTTGTATTGCGATATATTGTGGCACGATATATTGCTACACCACTAATGACTATATTAAGATTAGAACTCGAAATGATTCTGGATTGAGAAATCCATATTTTTGAGAATTGAGAATACATATCTTTCTTTAAATATAGATAACGATTTCCCCGCGATTTTGAACAGACAACTAAAAAACAAAAACATGGAATTTACTAAAGAGGATCTGACAAAAAGTTAATTGCTGCAGTCTATTTAAAATATTTAATCAATTGGAATTAAAAACTTTTAGGCATCAAAACTTACGCTAATTTTACATCCTACGTCATGCATCATCAAGTCTTACTCTTGTCGATGGACTGGCATACGCCCATCTGCCGGAAGCAAGTAATTTCAGTCGATTTCAATTCACTTAAGAAGGCCTTTATTAACCCACCAGAGCCATGCAGAGCACTTTTATCATGGATGGATGTGCTTTGATGGACTTTCAAAAACATATACCATTATACAGCTTGGAAAAGCCAGGACATTTTTTTTGCACCTAGGGTGGCTTCAGGGTGAGTAAATCATGGGCTAATTTTCATTTTTAGGTGAACTGTCTTAAATGTATTAAAATTTTGCCCCACCAATACAAACAGTCTCTGAGAAACTGAAGGTAAAAAGGTGTCCCCACTCTCCCCTACTTCTGAGATGTTTGTCCCGGTGTGATTTTGTCAACGGTTTAATAGACGTGGCCGAATCGCTATTGTTTAGGAATGAGATGTAGGTGTGTTGGTGTATGAATCGAGATAGCGACCTTTTAATGATGAATCGAGCAGCTCTAATTAAAATGACTGTAAAATATGCAAGACATACTAAATTAACTAAATGAAAAAGCTTGTATTGATCATACCACAAAACCATACCAACCAAGACACAACACACAGAGACCAGTCAAATACAATTCATGTCAATTTACACTTTCCCTCATCCTCTGTATTGGCGAACTTTTTCAAGCAACTCATTTTAGCAGCACACACATGTAAATCCAATTAGCCCTCCCTGCAACTCAGTTCTCTTGCGCTCACTTGGGAGGGATCATTTTTCCCTCTGTACTTCCATAGCTTTCATTCTTAACACTTTAATAGCTCCATATTTATTATCCTATTTATTCTCAGAAAATCATTGCGCATGTTATACAGCATATCATGCATTACTTGCCTACATCAAAACAAAGCAGCTCTGTGTGAACCTGTGTCTGCCACAACAGTTGTTATTCTCAGGACTTGGTAACACATGCTGATCCACTCACTCTTTATGTCCTGAACATGCAACAGAGTACAAGAGACAAGTGCAACTGTTGAAACAAGGCCACATGTTACATTTCAGTCCTCACTAAATGTTGTTTGTTTTATAGCTTTTCTTGACCATAACTGGAGGAAGCATATTATTTCAACATGGAAAGCAATGGATGTTTGTCATATTACGTCATGTGAACATTAATCACAAACACATGTCATTTTATGGATGTAACTTGCCATGCTGAGAAGTTCATTTTGTTTTTTGCTATTTCTATGGCTGTATTAAAGATTATTTATCTAACAACCTTTTTCCTTGAGTTTTTCTCTTACTCTATACTGTGAGCATTTTCTCCGGCCTAAACATGTTTGTCTAGTTTGTGAACAACAAATTTTGTCTTTTTAAGTCTGATCAAAGTTTAAAAAGACTTTTTCATAAAATCATTTAAAATACACTACGGGAGTTTCTTGCAACATCTGCAGTATAGATTACAGCAGACATCTCTTTAAGACATCCCTTGCTAGCAGTAGAGGTTAAAAACCCAATAACATTTGCAATAGAATTAAAACATTTTATACTAGGGCAGTCTATTGAATTAACAACATGCTCTAATTTAAATGTAATAATCACAATTATATGCAAAATATTAGTTGACTAAAGCCACCAAATTAAGATAGTTCAAAGACATGCCATTATAGTTGCAGCAGACAAAAGCATTAAATAGATATAACACACACAGGGCCTTTAGAAGTTAATAAGTTGTTGCTTTCACATCATTTAATGTAAGTCTATAAAGCCTGTAATATTTTTTTAATTGTTTGTATAATGTACATATGCAGGTTGATGCCTTCTATAAAAATCCCAGTACTAACACCACCACCACCATGCACAAGAGAGCAATCATGAACTTCATTTAAATAAATCAAGATGAATAGCAGAGTTATTTTAAGCCAAAGACATCAGCACAAGAACAGTCCAATACACTGTATAGCTGGGTTTGACATGGAGGTGTCGGCTTGCAGTGACCTTTTCACTATCTCCAAGGATGTTTGCATATTTGTGCAATTCAGTTTGTTTGGCAGACCAGGAACTAAAGAAACTAATAAATAATTAACCAGTGTTTTGTGGCATGTCAATAGGTGCGTCCAAATGTCTCCAATATGTTGAGAGACACAGGATAGAGCTAACGCCATAAACTAGGTGGAAAACATGATACGGCTTAGATTAAGGCAACAGATAAAGACTGACGTGTTCAAGTTCCCATCAATATAACATTTAGGCTAAATGAAGGCAATATTATCATGTTTTTTAATTATCTAAATCGGACACTGCCGCAATGAAACTGTACACCTCAGACCGCTGGCGACAGGTTTATGTATATTTACGTCTAGTGGTCGACTGATATATATCGCCATGGCTGATATATGGCATTTTTTAAATATCGGCATCGACTGATCAGTTTTTCAATGGTATGCGATAAAGTAAAGCGTCGCTTTTATTATTTTTTTTAATAGAAGAGAAAAGGCAAATAATCAGGCTAAAACACTTTACCATTTACCGTCAACATTCAGCAAATGCGCATCTACATCATTTAAACAAATCTCTGAACATAATAAACATTTCATTTCATAAACCTTGGAGATTTAATAAAATCCAGCTGTGATATATTGTGAAGTATGCATTTGTAGCCTGCATTCCTGCATAAACGTGTTACTGCGAGTGACGGTCGGTACGTGCGAAGTGAGTGAATGGGAACAGAAAATCAGCTTCACAGAAGACACGATCAAAAAACTTTAAATCCTTCATTCTACAATATGCTATGCCATATCCAGTGTCCCACTGTGTCATATTCATAACGTTTTCACTGTGTGCTGTATGTAAAATTAGCATTCACTTGTCTTTAGTTGAAAAAATATGATTACCAGTGTGCACTTTCTTATTTTTTTTTTAACAATTACTTTATTTGTGAAAAATATTGCAATAGGATTGCAGATTCAAGAAGTCATTTAAAGTATAAGCATGATTATTTTAAGGATATTTTCAAATTTATTTATAATTTTATTAAATATTGATTAAAATAAATATAAAGTATACATATAATAATATCGGCTTTATATTGGCCACCCTGCGCCGATATTATCGACATTGGCTATAAAAAAAACAATATCGGTCAACCATTATTTACGACTGAAAGAGGCTTTATCACCAGGTAAAAAGATAATACAGAGGCACAGCTCTATCACACACTGTTGATAAAGAATGCAAACAACTGCTAACTTTGACACAAATATGCACACACAAACAGCTGTCCACATAGCCGAAGCAGACCCAGCAGGCACAAACTGAAACCAGGTCCAGACTCCATAGATAATGCGGTGCATGCGAGTCTAATGAATAGAAGAACGCATGACTGTGAGTCAAATTCTACAGAAACAACGCAGGAATTTCAGAACAGTCCCTCATTGCACAATCCTCACACAACAAAACAAATATTAAAAGGATACTTCATGTCTGGTAAGATGAATGTGTATCTAAAATGGGTCATTTATGTATTAGAAATGTGAAATAATTTTAGAATTTTGAGCTTTCTAGACCCAGAAAAGACAGAAAATCTATTTTTGGCTTATGTGGATGAATGACAACAACTCCCAGAATGCACTTGCTTCGCTGCCCTAGGAGGCCACGCCTACCGGTAACAGAAAGCAGTCGTTAAACAACAAGTCTAGGCTACTAGTGAGTCTTTGTGATGAGTCTACCCAAAGATGTGTTTCGAGATCGCCCAAAATGTCCGGGATTCGGCTTTTGCGTTCATGTGTTTACTGTGGTGAGCAGGACAAGACTGAGGGCCGCAGGACTCGGGAGAATGGCTCGAGGCCGGTGGCGTGATTACCGATGAGCGACACCTGTGAGACACACCGGTCCCGTATTTCTCACAGGAGTGGGGATTTGCAAGGTTAAAACGCACATCAATTGATCACTTGTTACACGTTTATGTAAACACTACATTCAGATTCACCAATCAGAATTAATTCAGTTAGACTGAAACAAAAGGTGTGCATGTAAACAATGAATGACCGCAGAAAGCAAAAGTTGAATCCCGGACATCGACGGCAGGACATGTCTGTGAAAAAGAGGATGGTTGGTAACCTCTACTACTCAGCTTTCTCCACAGAAAAGAAACTCCAAAAAAAAAATGGCTGACACTATGTGTACATTCTGTGAGTGAGATCCCACCCTTTATGGGCGGGTTAAGAACATGTATGTTCTATTGCTGTGATCTCACAGTTTGTTGGGGAGAAGAATTATTGTGAGAAGATTTTGAGTGCACACTCATCTAAAGTGCCCAAACCTGCATCTCAGACAGCACGGTAATATTGAGTCCTCTTTCAAGTCTTGCGCTTATATGGACAAATTCACACAAAAAATTGCTCGTCTCAGTGAGTAATCCTAGAAGCAGACATAGGCCCTGTTTACACAAAGGGAAAACGCAGATATTTCCCAGCGGATTGGCCTCTTATTTACACGAAAACCCTGTTTTTATCATAGAAAACGATTATTTCTAAAAACTCTGGCCAAAGTGGAGATTTTTGAAAACGCTGGTTATGTGTTGTCGTGTCAACTGGGAGAAACGGGGTTTTAGGTTCTCTCTTGTCGATTCTGAGGATTCTGATTGGCTTGCATGGCTTTATCCTTCTCCCAACACTGCCGTCCATAGGTTTGGCATAGATATGATGGTGCTCGACGGCGCATTTATGCGGGTGTGTGCACGATGTTATTATTGAAAACGGAGAGGGGGAAAATATTAGTTTCTCTAAATACCACGGCTCTGTGTAAACATAGCCAAAACTTGAACGACTGTTTCTTTCACTGTGAAAGAAAGTCGAGGCATGTGTATATATTAAACAATTAAAATGTTTCACATTCATGATCATTAGGCTACTTTTGCCAGTGCTTTGCGGAGAGCTTTGCGCGAGCGCTTGAGCATGAGGCATATATTCTGCCCCCCAGTGGTCTATATGAGTCATTAAGTCTGTAAAAAAAGTTAACAAACTGAAGAAAATAAAACCAAAATGTTTTTTTTTACTCAGTAATATATGTAATCTTGTTAAAACGAAATTCAATAAATGAATGTCAGAAAAATATCGTTCAGGAACCAGTGTACCACACCAGTGGTGTGTTACATTAAGGCTGCACAATATAACGCTTTAGCATTGAAGTTTGAACTATCCGCGATAATCACTCACATCACAGGATGTGCAATGTCAAGTATAGGGAATGGTAGTTGATCTGTGGTTCGGGCCAGCTGACCCTTGTTCGTAATGCATGTGATTCACGGATTAATTGCAAAGTTTAACCACATCATTATATTTTAACCCGCACATTCATCTTAACCTGAATATACCCGCAGCTTTTTGTGTCATCAATGTTAATCAATAAAACAAAAGAGAAAACCCCTTTTGTAGCTTTAACAAAAATAATTTGTACTAATTAATTATATTTAATTTATACAGTGAAGACAATGCAGTGTTAATTTACACTTAATTTATTAATCAACATCTGTACCTGAACACAGTTAGATATACCTGAAAAACAAAGCACTGCTTATTTCATTTGTATCTTTGTTCTATTAACTATGCTTGTAATTTGTTTAATGTTTCCTATGGAAATGCCTTACCCTACAAAATCCCCCAAATCAAAGAATTATTTACAAATAAAGCTAATCAAATAATCTGGTGAAATTGTTTTAAAATCGCAATCTATAGCAGAAAAAGAAAATATTGCAATGTCAGTTTTTTCCCCCAATATCATCATGCAGCCCTAGTGCACATTAAAAAGACAATGTCAGAGTAGCTCAAACAGTTCTATGGACAGCACACCTAGAGGAAGGCTTGTCTGAGGGTGTGACTGGTTAAGAGTTTGCCTTTTGGCAGGGTGTCCGGCCTATGTCAAGTATTGATTACTGTGGAATGCTGGCATGAGTTCTCTGCAGCACTGCAGTCCAATAAAAAAAAGCCAAGAAGAGCAGGCGAGAGCAGTGTTGAAGTTAGTGTTGAATGATTCATACTGTTCTCCGGCCCAAACACTGGCTGTTTTCCTCTGCCCTGCTGCACTCCTCCACTCATGTAGACCCCTCACTGGGGATCTGAGCATGTTCCTGACAGGAAATTGGGCAACCGATTGTCCCTTCCTGCTGAGATCAGCAGCGAACAGTGACAAGACATACACTACTTCCCCTACATCTGTGACCATGTGCCCTAAGGAAAACACAACCACTGGCAAAGAGAAACTAATAAATTAATTAAGAAAAAAAGTCCTGAGTTAATTACACCATAAACCACAGACAAAGAACCTCCTCACAACACCACCAGAAGAGCAGCCAAAATCAGTGAGAGGTTTTCCTAACAACACATTCGATTGTCTTCACAGGGTCAAAGTGAGACTTTTGGCACATTGAAAGCCAACACACTGCCTGCTGCGAGCCCACGCTCAGGTTCTGCTTCATTTTGCCATTCCCAACATAATAACAAGACAATATCTAGATGAACTAGATGGACAAGCTTTAGTAAAGCTTTTCTGGACAGTTATATAGATTTTTTTTATTATTGAGTTGTTGCTGTTATGCCGTTCACTTTCATGCTCCCATTATGTGTTAATATATAAATATAAAAATAGAGGAGAATCTTAAGTAATTTCTCTACTTTGATCAAGCTGATACTGTGAACATCTAACATGCGAAAAATTAACCAAAAATATTTCAGAAGTGTTGTTTTTCCTTGCTATAATCAAATTATATCAAACAAAACACATATGTTCTTGTTAGTAGTGTTTTATTTTATAATTCTTTTATATTCTATAATTAGGTAATTCTTTATAGTTTTCTGTTCTCATTTTCCCTTTTCATCCAGTTAGAATGATAATATCCAATTAATAAAAAAAACACCATTTCTTTTATGACATCACAAATGTAAATAAAGGAAAAATATCAGCACAAACATGAACAAAAAATATGCAATATGTGATTGACCAAGATGTTTTGTAGTAAAGCTTTGTTTCAGCTATAAAACACTCAATCCTGTTTGACAAAATTACAGAGACTGGTTAATATTGCTTCTTATTTTCCTTCTGTCAGGAATTCTCAAAATGTCTAAATATTTCAGTCTGCTAATTGTCTTATCATTGAGTAAATTAGCTGAAGTACCCAAGCTTGACCAACATAGTTCTGAAACCTTGCAATACACTTTTGTTTTATATAAATAATTTCAATGCATATTCAAATATGCAATATTTTGTATATGCATATTACATTTTAAAAGATACTAGGAATGGCTCAAATGGTGCTGGTTCAATCACATGCAGCAGGTTAATTTAACCACTGACAAGATACATGGTTGACTATTTGCCCATTTATAAAATCAAAGCCTGAGTGACAGTGTCAAATTTTCCAATTACATATTGCCAGCATAAAGTTTGAACTATAAAAACAAGAGGGCTACAAACACAACACCCATTCGACGTGATTGTCCAACAGATGCTAATGAAGGGAACAGTAATCTTTGGAAAGCCTGATGCTGCAGTATATTTCATTTTAGGCGTATTTCGCATATACATGTACATATTTTAAATTACCCTGTTTCATCAGTAGATCATAAGCATAAGCCCAGTGCAAAATCGTTCATTTAACAACAGTAAACGTGGCAAACGGACTGATATATTAAGGACGGGGGCGTTGTATTGCAATACCAAGCTAAGAAAACAGACACTCTTCTGCATATTTTAACACATTGCAACCTCTGATTAGATCTGGAAGCGTCCATAAAGTGACAATGACTATTTCTGAAAGCTGTCAAAATATTAAATATGGCAATGACTGTAAGTTAGGACAAGACCGACCATTAAAACATAAAGCAAGCAGTTTCTAACTCTACAAAATGCATGACATTTAACAATAGCACGATTTATCTTTGTAAATATTAAGAAACAGCTAAATACAGCAAGGAGAAAAACACACTAAACACTTTTAAAATGCAGAATAGCGGGCAGAAGTTTAGCGCAGCGTTAGCATGCTAAGCTATCTGGCACAACACTGCGGTTCAATGGAAGAAAACAAGAGAAAAAAAGTAACTCGCAAACCTGGCTGGCTTTGTAAAACTGCTTCTTTAAGCCCGCCACGGACATCTTCAAGGCGTAATCCCCTTTTCTCGACGACGAAAGACTTGTAAAGTAGGTTTAATACTGACACAACTTTGTGATAAAAGTCAACGGTCGATGAGTGAAATATAAAACTCAAGTCCTCAGATAAACGATAAACGACACCCACTGGCACACAAAAACAAATATTCCAGGAGGCTGTTGGGAAAGTTTTTTTTATCAAGTTATGATATTAAATGTTCTTCTGGTGGCTTTCTACTAAATGTGACTTTAATACGGTTAATAGTCCATTCACCGCATTTGTAGTCTTGAGAAACTAGCGGTTTCCTGCGCAACGCAAGCACATTCCTAGCGCAAGCGGAGAGAGACTGGAAAAGGAACCGCAGCGCCTTCTACCGCTCGAGACATGTACTGCACCCACAACTCCAGTGCTGACCAGATGATGGAGACAGATGTCTATTTTAGTGGAGTTCCACAAAAGGCTGAAAGTTTATTATTAAATACTATGCTGAAATGATTTTTAATGCTTTTAAAAGATCTCTTATGCTCACCAAGGATGTTTTTATTTGATTAAAATATAAAAAACAGTATTACTAAGTATTATTACAATTAAAAAAAAAGTTTTCTATTTGAATATATTTAAAAAATGCAATGAATTGATCAAAAGTTTCAGTTAAGACATAATGTTATGAAAGATTCGATTTCAAATAGATGACATATAATTTTCTATTCATCAAAGAATCCTGAAACAAATTGTACACAACTGTTTTCAACAATGACAATAATAAAATTAGAATTATTTCTGAAGGATCATGACATTTCCCAAAACTTTTGAACGGCAGTGTGTGTGAATGTGTGTATATATGTATAACTTGTAAATGGGGAAGTTACAATAGTGTATACATTTTATTTTTAATTAAATAAATGCGATGAATATATATATATATATATATATATATATATATATATATATATATATATATATATATATATATATATATATATAGATTATGATAAAATAAGATAAAAGTTTTTAGATTTTAATTTTAAAAAAATATTTTTTAATTTGGACATAAAATTATGCAAAATCGTTCCTTTAAGAGTTTTTAAAGCCACAAAACACTCAGTATAAAGTAAAAAGACCTTTATTACATTCTGTAATCCATGTGTTCAATCCTCATTGTACAATAATTTCTCTTTAATGTTTTATCCTCTTTACCCATAACATATAAAATTATATTCCTTAAAATCTATAATATGATTTATTTACTTAAAAATTAAGTTAAAACTGAAACAACCACAGAAGGATCATGGCAAAGAATAAAGACTCTTTTGGGGACTTCCTGCTTAAAAATGCTCTTTAAAAAAAATAGGATTTTAATTCTTCAAGACAAAGGATGACACTAGACGGGTGAGAAAACGTTACAGGAAATTACCGAAATGAAGAAAGAAAATATCACAAAAATAAACAAATATAAAACACAACAACACTAGATTGAAAGATTATATTCATCCTTAATATAGTTTTGATCCTATTCTTTTTTTAACCAATTCAAACTGAGAAAGATCTCCAATAGCACTGATATAAGACAGGGGGTAAAAGTCTTTGATACTTCTGCAATTAACATTCACAAGAAAAGTTACCGTACACAGTGATCAAGGTTTAAGGTCTTCTATTTGGTGCAAGGTGTCTTGCTAGGCTAACTGAAGAAGACATTTTAGGACAGAGAACCCAGCTATCTCCCTGAGTGACTGAGTGTAGATGTAAACGCACACTTCCACAACTACCCTCAAGGACGGGGCGCACGCTTTGTAGGGCTGCGAGTTACACTCCACAAAAATCTAAATGGTTTTTACAAAGTATTTGCACCTTGGTACAATCTTTCCCCGCCTTCGCACGTCAATCGAAGTCAGTTAATACTAGAAAAGTGTAAAAAAATAAAGAAAACTTTGAGTGTAGACAGAACTTAGCGAGGAGGTGTTAAATGATCTGGAGTGCTTGTGAAATCCAAGGAGATCCTTGGCTTGTGAGGGCCGTCAATACTAAAAATGGAAAGACTGATTATTGCACGGGCAGACATTACGATACTGTATTAAGCACCCAGAAAATGTGTATTATACCAACTATATAAAATCTTACAAGAAAATATACAGCTAGGCACTGGTCCAGCAGTGCAAACATGAAACATTAGGCAAGCTTGTTAAGTTTAATTGTCAGGAAACGTATCAATCAATCGAAAGATATTTCATACCCTGTAATCTCACAAAAGCTAGAACTGGACACTGAGGGGTTTTGAAAAGCCCTTCTTGGAGCTTCACTTGGTGTTCTGCTTTCTGGACCACTCCTAAATCTCCCCTGAGAGACCAATCTGGTCTTCCTGACTCAGAAGAACGAACGCTGCTATTAAACGGACGCAGAGAGCAGATACTTTTTTGTCCTTTGTATTGAATGCAAATTTTTGGAATACAAACTAACCATAGTATTCCTTAACTCAGGGGGGTAGCTGATGACTCTGTCAACCAATAGTTGTACTATATGTGAACACAAAGGATTAAGGGAAAAAACAAACTAATCACACAACAACACAACACTGATCCGCACATCAGACACAATGCAAAGCATGAGGTATGGCCTGTGAATCCACTTTTCCTCACAGCTGAAACAGAAAAAGCGTCATTTCCGCGGTGTCCTGGCGATTGACGGCAAGCTCAGGTTGTCCGTTGTCTCTGAAAATATAGTTCCTTCCAGCAGCTTACTTCAATGTTCTTTGCGTTCTCCGTTTGAGTGGTTTGCTACACGCTCACATGGAGAAGTCTCCCTCATAGTGCCATTGTCTTTCTGCCATCTAATGTGGGGCGACAGCAAAGTCCCGCTCCTGCAAAGTCCTTTTTTGTGGAGTTTTTAAGTGCTGTCCGGCTGTATCAAAATCAGCATGCCAATTCCAACTCCAGCCCCAGAATTCCACAGGTATTGGGAAAGTCTTTGAAGGGGCTTGAGAACATTCAATCTAAGGTGCAACTTCGATTTACGTTAGTCCTCTGCCTACATACGCTATCTACAGGCTCTGTTTATAAATATATTCTCAAATACATCTATCGTTCTACATACAGGTGGTTTCTGATCAAATGAGGATATGAAAATATCATCTAATATCTTTATCCAAGTGGCATTTGTGTGGGAAAGGGTATTAAGGATGAGGTTTTTGTTAGTTTAGTTGCATCTTTTAAATTTATCTGCAAAAATAAAGAGCTCAAAAGACAACACAGCACATGCACGCATGCACTGCGCGTTAGTGTCGAGTCTGTGAACGTGAAGGTGCTCATGTGGCGTTTACGACCTCAGGTGTGTATGCATTGGTCCCATTAAACAGTTTCTCACAGATTCAAAACTGTTTCTCTACAGTAACCAAGTCTCAAGAGCTTGTTTTACATATGGGGAAAAGAATACATAATACATTCTGTCTTAATCCTGAGGCTTTGCCACTTGTCAGCTGGGTTACATTCATAGTTCTCATCCTAAGAGTACTTGGAAAATGGTCCAGGGAAATATCCACTTTTCAAGCACTTCATTTTTAAGGGAGATCTAGGCTCCAGGTTTAATAGAGTACGCTTTCATGTATCGAGTCACTATATGTCGGTAACATGAGATAATAGAAACTAGCACCTTAAATGACTGCTGTCGTTTAAAAGTGTCTCTGGGTCCTGTTCAAATAGTGGAGTGAATCACTCCATCAGGAGGGAGGTTACAGATGGAGACCTAAAGTGTAATGTGCAAGATTGTCAGTATGTTGCTGGTTTTTCTCAAACACATATCCATCTACCTTCTATTTCCATTCCCTGTCTTTTTTGATGTTTCTCTCCCTCTCTCTCTCTCATCAGAGCCAATTTGACACTTTAATGAACGTTAGCCCTCAGTGGAGTCTGGGAAGGTGATCTCGCTGCAGAAAACCTCTCTGTAGAGAGCAGGGAAGTTGTAGGCCGTTTCTGGGTGAAGGAGGCGGAAAAACTCCAGCTTATCAATATGGAGGTTGCTAATGGACTTCATCATGGGTAACTTGGACACCATCTGTTGAATCAATAGAAAAAGAAGACTGTTATAACATTTTCATACATAACTTCGTTGGTACAAAAATAAAATAAAGGGCTTTCAGATGACTAAAATAATTTTTTTATATACTATTATTTCATTTGAAAGATTAAATATGTAATATTGTAATGTAAATGATTTTTGTTTTTGTGGTAAATTCGGGACTTTAATGAATTTTATATAGTACCAGTTCAAAAGTTTAGGGTCGGTAAGATTTTTTTCTCTTCCGCTCTTTAATGCTCACCAAGGCTGCATTTACTTTATTGAAAATATAGTAAACAGTATTTTTATTATATCAATTTAAAACTGTAACTGTTTTTTGTTTTAATATATTAAAAAAATGTAATAAATACTTCCAGTGCCATTACTCCAAGCTTCAGTATCACATGATCCTTCAGAAAACATTTCTTATTATTATCAATGTAAAAACTTTTTTTTTGTAAACCATGTTTTATTTATTTGAACAGCATCTATTTAAAATAACACTTTTGTATCATTTTAAATGTATTTAATTTTTTTAAATACATTTTAATGCACCCTTGTTGAATCTTAAAGAAAAAAAAATCTTACTGACATCAAACCTTTGAACGGTATGTATGTAACAAGTTATTGGGCAATTTGCTTGGCTGTCAGTTTCATTTGTATAAAATTTGAAAAAAAATATAAATTTGACCATAAAAGAATGCAACTGACTTTAGTTAAATGTCCCGTCTTGATTTGATTTATAAAGTATTCCAAACAAGACGTTTGCGAAGGTGAACTCTTGTAGTTCAAATCTTCTGCAGTCAATTCAGAAGGTTTTAAACAGTTTTCTGAATTCACACATAATAGAAAACAGTTAGAATGTCAAATTTAACAAGCATGGATATAATTAATAACGGCATATGTTTATTTTGAATATACTGATTATCTCACATTTAACAGCTCTGAGAGTATGAACTTGCTTTTCCATTCAATCTTTGGATTTCTTCCCAGTACCTTTGACAGTTTCTCCTCATTGGCACCACTTTTATGAAGCCAGTGTTGTAACGCAACATAGACCTTCTCCTGAAGTTTCTTCACCTTCTGGGCATCCGTCAACCAAGGTCGGTCTATGAAATAAATTCAGTGGAAGAGTAAACTCAAATGTCTGTAAAGGCTAATAAAAGTTAAAGATTACTTTAAATGAATGTTATGGTAAAACTACCTGGAGACAGAAGCACAGTGGCGGTAAACAGAGCCATCTCCTCTTCAGACAGCTGTAGCCGGCTCAGGGTTTTAGCCATCTCAAACACAGCACTCACCAGATCATCACAGCCTACAGACAGGAAGAATACATATGATATATAATGGAGCAAAACAGAGAATCGTAGAGAAAAATCATTACATTGTAATTGGCCCAACAAAGAAAGGAAAAGGTAAACGGACAGGAAACCAACCAACTTTAGCAATCATTCAATTGACCTGGAAATGATTTACTGTATATCCCATGTTTCTTTAGGTCAAAATAAAGAGCAATCGTGACTTGATTATATGATTAAACAGCACTTGGTGAACCATTGCTCAGGTTAATTGCACACAAGTACCCAAAATGCCCTTTGAAATGCTACAGGGTGCTAAATTATGTGAAAGGTCTAGGACAGAGACTCACCGAGCGCTTTAAAGAGCTGCGGGCTTGTGAACTTTCCATCGAACAACAGCGTGTTGTTGATTGGGTTGTAGGCCCGACACATTCGGATCAATAGCACGTCCAAGCAGCCTGGATGGTCAGCGCCACATAAAAGATGGACAAAGGAAAGGCAGGAAAGAGGGAGGCAGAGGGGAGAGACAGGCAAAAGAATGCTCCACACGTACACAGAGGAAAACAAAAAACAATTAGGATTTAAATGCATAAATTACAAAATGTTTTCAAATTGAGGATTCATTAAAACAGTCATCATTTTCACAGACAAATAGTGATGTCAACATTCAATCGAATGGCATGATGGTTGTTTTAAATAGAGAGAAAAGGTGTTTTTTGTTTTCATTTAAACAAATGGGGTAAAACGCACACCACACAATGCACAAAGGGAAGACAAACAGGAAGAGAGGGTGAGAGAAAACAACAAAGAACCATTGTCAGAACACAGATGAGAAACTAAGAATACATATGGTCTAAACTCAAACTATTAAACTATAAATATACTGTATTAGAAGATTGAACTAGAGAGTACTTAAAGAGTATTTACTGCAGGTATTCACTAATGTGGAAAACAGTATTTGATTTGGTTGCGGTCTTGCACAGAGTTGATGCTGACCTGCTTTTAGAAGGATAATCTGGTCATTTTGACACAAGTCCATGAATCCAGAGATACGCTTGGCAAACTCCACCACATACTGGATGGCATTCGTGATGTGCACAGCACACTGCTGCCACAAGCGTCTCTGTGGACTTGGATAAGGAAATACATGTTAGACACTTCCACCCACATTCTGATCGCAATAATGATGAGCATTTGACTTAGTTTTTAATCCACTTTTAATTAGGCTGCTAAAAATTATTATTGTATTCTGTGGAATTCATTTATGTGGAATTTGAGGTTGGGTAATTGCTAGGATCACAATGTACACATCTTAAAACTTTCTGTTACACCCCATTGTATTAGAGATATGATGCATCTTACAGTTGACATACCTTGTTTTGGTAGACACGTATCTCCTCATGTGTATAGAGGGTCCAAGCCAATCTCTTCAATTCTTCTGAGCTGTACTGACTTGTCTCGATGTGGGATTTAACCACATTCTGTGTAATCCGTTCTAAAGGAAACATACATTTATACAATTTAACCATGCACAACATCTTTAAAAAGTTTGTTAACTATGAAAGCATATAGGGATATATATTGGCAGATATTAGTGATATTTACTGAATTTATCAGCATCAGTCAATATTGGATTTTTAAATGAACAGTACTTATATGTACAAATGTACAAGTTAATATTAAAAACTTAATTTTTAAAACTTAAAAACTTATTATATAAATATATTTAAATCATACATTTAAATATATTTATATAACATATATTAAATATTTAAAAATGCTACATTTTCAGTATTTAAAACTGATTGATTTAACTAATTTTGTTTTTATAGTACTTTATTCTTTTCTGTTTTTTACAAAGAAATAGTATTAGATATAATTTCAAATTCTTTTTAATAATATTACCAGAAAAATACTAAGCGACTACTTATTTCATCATTTATAATAAGAAATGTTTATTAAGCACCAAATCAGCATATTACAAAGATTTATGAAGGATCAATGATTAATGGCTGCTGAAAATTCTTTGCAATAAATTCTAATAATAGTTCACATTGTTACTGATTTAACCATATTTATGATAACAAAGGTAGCCTTCTTTCAAGTTATATAAAAAAAATCTTAATGATCCTAACATTTTGAACAGTAGTTCAAATTAATTTCACTGTGTACTAACCAATTTCCATCAATGAACAGCCTTCAGGTGGGTTAAGTAATGAGCGAGTGAAGAGTCCCGACTCGTGCAGGGTCTGGTACTCGTGTTTGATGTGCGTCACGTCACTAAATTCATGTCTGCTGGGCTCAGGAGAACTCTGGGAGGACGAACTGCTCCCACCGCTTCCCCAGCAGCTCTAGGCTGCAGTAGTCGGCGGCTTCCTCCGGTGTGAGTGGCAGATCCAACAGGAGACCGTCTGGTAGTGTGGTTATGTCATCCAGGTCGCTAAGAGTGGTGCTGGAGCCCCGGCTGTAGGCCCGGCCATGGCTGATGCCGTTCTCCCAGCCTCATCACCAGCGTGGCCGGATCCACCATTGCTCAGAACCCCTGCCCGCTCCTGGGACTGCTGGTGCTTCTGAACCTCGGCATAAAGGCTGTCGCGCTGCTTTTTGACATGCGGCCAAACTTCACCGCTGTAGAGAAAAAAAGGAGGGGGAGGAAAGAAAGACAGCGTTAGATTTGATTGTTGATAAGAACTGGCAAAACGGGCCAACATTATACCAAATATAGCCAGTGGCCATTGGCTATACGAAGTCATTACATTCACACTGAGACCACATCTGTGTTTAATAGGACTCAAGGAGACTCTGAGTCCAGTGAAAACTTAGATTAGACTCACCATCGCGGCTCATGCCCAGTGCCAGACACTTCTGCAGGCGGCAGTGCTGGCAAAGGTTGCGAATTGGTTCGGTCAATAAGACAGTTCCTCTGCCTCGAACAGGAGTATATCGCATTGTTCTGCTGACTTCGGCGGAAGAAGCCCTTTATGAATGAAAAAGTGAGGAAAACAAGTCAAGAGGCTGCATTTCCATTTTCTCCATGTGTGTAAATCAATTAAAATTAAATATCAAGGATGACATCTTAAAATCAGGGTTACATTTTAAATTAACTTTAAATCTCATTCTTTTCAAAGCATAGAAAAATCTCAAGGACTTTCTGTATGGATTCGGCTACCAGTGCAGTTGTATGATTATTTATTAATGCCATGTGCCCTGGTGGTTCAAAAACATAATTGAGTAATGGGATTCAATTCAAATTTGGCATTTGGCAAAGACTTTTGGGCAGAGAGTCTGAAACAGTAGATCAGCTCTGGCACACACTACGTGTCCTTTGGTCAAATACAAGCTGATTGAGATTTCTGACTGGTCAAAAAGCCAATCAGATAAAGAGGTTGTATTGTTTACTGTTTCAGGGAAACAGTATGAAGGTGTCATCAGGGTGTAACTACAAGGTCATCTACAAGATTTTAACAAGTCTTCTATACATACAATGTTTATTGTTATTTTTCCCTCAAGCAATGGGAACATTTCATGGAAAACCGATCAGACAGAAACGTTTAAACAAACACAAAAGAAATGTAGGTCTCCTAAAAAATGTCTCATCCAAAAAAAATCATTGAATCACCCTCAAGTTGTTACAATGTATGCATGTATGAGTTTTTTCTTCCGTTGAACTCGAATATTTCTAAAAATGTCTGTTTTATGTCCATATGATGAAAGTCAAAGCCGCTCAATGTTATTTTAAGTCACTGTATGGACAAGAATCTTTAAAACATCATTATTTGTGTTGAGCAGAAGAAAGACGCATTTGGAATGACATGAGGCTGAGTAAATATGATAGAATCATAATTTTTCGATGAATTAACCCTAAGCCCTTTTGAGCAAAAGGAAGGATAACTCAAAGGATGCTCGCTTACCTTGCAGCCTTCACAAGTGATCACCCCATAGTGGATGCCCGATGACTTGTCCCCGCAAATCTTGCAGGGGATTACTTCGATTTGAGCTAAGAGAGGGAGAAGTGGTTGAAACATTAGCTAGAGTTATCCTGCACACAGCCTATAGAAGAGTCCTGGCTCAAAGCATTGAAACCATCCACTATCTACATAACAGATCTAAAGCGAGCTACAGCAGCGTTCTTTGTTTGACACATTGATCTTTGAGCAATCGTTCAATGGCATTAAAAAGAAATATAGGCCGACACAAAGCCCGGAGGTCTGGTTTGACTCTCACAGGGACGTGGAAACTTTGCTAGTGTCATATTCTTTCAATAATAATAATCAACAATGAGCGGGGTCAAGCGCTACAGCACATATTCAAAGACTCAAGGTTTAAACCCACTCGGGATGAAATAATAAGACAAGTCCTTGCACCACAGAATCAAAAACAGCTTTATTAACAAAGCTTGCTCTCTGCTTGGCATAGTTGTGCAGGAATTAAGCGGATTGTGATGCTCTGTGTGGGAATTATAAACAGGTGCAGGTTCATGAATAGCGCCTTTGAGTGCAAAGAGTGCTTTAGAACCAAACAAAACTGAGTATACAACAAAATGTGCACAAGTAAGTCCTCTACATCCCATTAAAACAAGCTGTTCTTTTCATTATACTGTTTATCTAAGTCGAAGCGCCATCCCGGAATAGCAGGTCGATAGCATTTATTTGCAGTGACTTAAGGTTAACAACTAGCACATATTGCAAATGATTCAGGATGGATCCCATCCAATAAAGGTTATTTCCAGGGAACACTGTCCTCTCAGGTGAACTTGATGTAGGAAATGTCAGTAATATGTTTTACCCAATGACGCAATATCTTAGGTAACGGCTAATGTGTTGTGACAAAGAGAACTGGCCATCCAGGGATAATGACATGAGGACTCACACTTGGAGCTGATGCGTGCGTCACATGTGTGAGCAATGGAGGTCGAGAGTGGGGAAAAAGAGAGAGAGAGAGAGAGAAGGAGAGACACGTCTGCCTGACATTTCCAGAAGATAGGTTGATAAACACAATCTCTTGAAGTAATTTTCAAACATTGAGGAGAAAAATAAAGTTTATTCCATGTAATATGCCAGTGAAATTACTAAATGGAACATATTCATTCTTTTTCGTTCGCTCTCTTTCCTTCTACCCCATTCTGAGCCCCTGGCCCCCACCCTCCCTGTGTTATATAACTGCTGTCTGGCAACATTCCACGAACACTCATTCAGAGGAGATCACCCTAGCAACGCAGTGACGAGCATTCCTCCCTCCCGCCCCTCCCACGTTCCCATTGGCTCGTGACAGCGTAGCTTTGATTCTGACTCGCCCGCTCACATGCCACTCACCTGCGTAGCATGGTCAGGCTATGTGGCTTAGCTGTTCTACTGACACACTTTCCTACTGAGCCGAGGGAGGCGCTTGTGCGGTAGCCTCGCAAGCGCTGTAATCTGATTACATTTTTTGTTTTTCCTTTTTTTTTTCCTCTTGGCATGTTTAAGGTGGAACCACAAAAATCAAAGACCATCATATTTATCAGAAAAAACAGTCATTTCAGGTTCAGACAAATCCAAAGCCACTATAAACAACTCTGATTAACCTTTTTATCTGACATAAGATCAAGAGGCGCATTTTATGTAACGGCATCGGCCTGATTTATGACTTTTGCACACTTGAAATATCTACAGTACACTCATTAAGGGCCCTGTAACTTACACTTGCCCTCAACATGTGGCAGCCCGTCAAGAATTTGAGCACAGTCCCAGCTGTCTCGGAGCGCTCACATTAAACTATTTTTAAGCTATGGCTTCTGTGCATGGTTACTAGAGGTTGAATTTATCAAGCCTTTTAAGTTTTATCAAGCCTATTAAGTTTTCCCATGCTATGCGTCAGGTGTGTTTTTACACACACATGCACACTGCAAAACATAACCTTGCATAGTAAAATGACAGGTAAAAGTGCACTGAACTGACTACAAAGGAAATATGTCTGAAATATTAAGTATTACAGCTTTTTGCTGTAATATCAATTAATTCTGGTCAATTTATTAATGAAAATGGGAATAAATGCATAATTTACTGAAATATTTGAGGTCAGAAAGGATGACAGAATCACAAAAATGATTTGATACTACAGTCAGGAAACTTAGTCATTCAGGCTGTGTATAAAACACCTCCTTTTGTCACCATTATTCTTAACATATCAAGCCAATCACCCATAAACACTTACACAAATGAAAAGTATATCAAACAGCTCGTTTGTTTCAGGACTGCTACTGAAGCCGGAGGAGAAATGCGGTCAGATTGACGAAAAACTAATTAAGAGGAGATTTATTAGAGTGCTATGTTTATCAGGGCAAGATGGGGTTAGTAATCTAGCTCTTCTTATCTCCTCTCTTTTGGCCACTCTATGTCACTTAGTCAGTATGTCAGTCCATCGAACACCAGTCAGCAGTTTTACTGCGTGATGCTGGGAAAAACCCAAGACAAATGCAGAGACTTTGCCCTTTTATCTCAAATAATCAAACAACTATGTTCAGTAACGTCTAAAGGTCCAGTTTACCTTGCCCTTAGCATTTGCATAAGAGTGCTTAACTAACCTAACCTGTGTGAGATTTGTGTGCACACTCCATATTAGAGTACAGTTTGAAGCCTGCTCTGCGTCCCCACCAGCAAGTTTGCTCTGATCACACGCATTTGCATTCACTTACACGCATGTGAAATTTCACAGCGGTTTTGTGGTCAGCAGTCATGATTTATCCTCTCCCACACATCACTAAAAAGTGACCTACCTATACGAAGTAAATTGAGATTGTGGAATGACACCGCAAGACTCTTTAAATATGCACAGAGGGATTGAGTAATTCGTTGGTATAAGTAACAACACCGAGTTGAAAAACATGAGCTGATAGGGAGTGTAAGGTGACTCTTGATGGGCATTAATTATCTTGATGCCTGATGGGATTAGGAAACAAAAAAAGTCTCATTCACAAATAAAATCGGATTTTTAGAAAAATGTGTATGAAAATATTAAGATGAAAATTGGTTGGTACATTATTATTAATGAGTCATGAGTCATAATACATTTTTGTTTTAAATACATATAAACTAAAACACCATAAGGTGTGTAACAATTATAATGCACTTATTGTTAAAGCATTCTCTCCATTCTGAAAATCTTGACTTTTTTCTAGCAAAAGGAGATTTTAATCCCTTATACTGTAGATCAAGTGGCTGGCTGGTCACATTCTCCTATTGCCTGGGCTTCAGTTTGTGGTTTAAATAAAATGGAAAGTCCATGGGCAGGTGTCAAAGTGCCACTGCATTAAGCTGCTCAGAATTCATTTATAGAAGGCTCATTGCCTAAGTCTTCAAAGCCATGGTGGCTTGAAAGTTACAGCACTCTGCATATAGAAAGAGTGTATTTTCTTCTGGATCATGGATAAAGTCAAAAGAAACATACTGAATAAATAATACCCATTTAATTTAGATTTTGCTACATCTTACATTTTGTCAATTCTAATTATTTTTTTTCCATTACAGCACATTCTGGGAATTTCAACTAACAAAAGTCTGTATATTCCAGTGGCAATACATAAATATAACTAATTCCAGAATATTACTAGGATATAAAAATATACTATTACAACCTATTAAAGTAAGCTAATATATCTGAAACCACACGCAACTAAACTTGATTGGGCCCTTATCTGTTACGCATTCGCACCAAAAGCAGGCGCTGTTTCCTTACAGCATTTCAGCTTTAGTGAACAGTTTACCATCACACTGTTTGGCATCCCGAGATTCAGCACTGGGTAAAGGTTAGGATGCCAATAGGGAAAGAGTTAACAGATATTAAAACTGACCAATTCGCGCCCTGATCTACCAGTGATGTAATATGATATGTAATCCTCAATGACAGAAGTAGGTCATTGGAGCAGAAAGACACGTCAGACCGGCGGTCATGCTGAAACTGAAAAACAACAACACACAGCAGATACACCCCCATCCACTGTGCCCCAACAGCTCACAATCATACACTGACATGCAGAGATCTCCCCTGAACTTACTGATAAGCTTTTTTCACGATAAAGACACAACATTCAGCGGAGCTCCAAGTTCAACATGGCGGTTAACAGCTTATAGCCTACGTGACCAAAGACATATCAACTTTACGCACAACTATAATGCAATATTTCAACTTTCCAATCAGTGAGTATACAGTTCAAATAACAGCAACTAATGATTATTATATTTTTAAGCATTTTCAAACACGTTGTTTAATTCTTACATAATGAGGTGCGCTTAGCGGCAGTTAACAGTAACTACAGTGAGACTATTGTTGCCAAATCTAGCAAGAAAAACAAGCAACCTTGTATAATAAAACATAATAAAAAGCAACTTGCTTTTAAAACTCAAAATATGCAAATAATGCAGAAAAGAGAATTGTTTATTTAGAATAGCTCATTTATTCGTGCAAAAGGTATCAATTAGTTACAAGTCTAAGTTAAATTACTACAAATTACATAATTTCAATAAACATAATCCTTTAATAATAATCAAACTGTTTCACATTCAATCAACTGCCATTTAAACTTGTTAAACAGGCTACATCTCTTCATGCACATCCCTTCAGCAAAAGTACGGGGTTACATATTTAGCCTATGCGCAACTATTCTGTCAAAATGACAAAACATTAACTGGCCATATTTATGAAACGAAAAGAAGTAAAACAATCCCGGAGTGGTTTTTAAAAGCGGACATGGCAACACAGAGACGTTTCCAACATGACGTTCATCGCTTCCCTCTCACGCTTGCAAGCGAAGAAACCAAACAGAGCTATGCAAAGTTTATGATTTCCGTGTACTGGTTATATTCGGTATATGTTTGAATGGCGAGAACAATCAAAGTAGTGCAGAAACATGTTACAAACAACCATCAATTGCAACTTTCAACTTATTTGAGCGATATTTTTGCGCGCTTGCGCGTGCTTTACTTTGGTTAAGACTTTTGCGCAGTTCGTGGAACACCTAAGCAACACAATCACAACTGTCAAAGTGACAGTTTTTTCCTATCATTAAACAATTTTATCTTGTTTCTAAAAATGCATTTTTCTTTAACTTACCTCTCATTTTGATGATATATTATCTGCGAATGATAATATAACTCCAGCACATTTGAACAGTGCCTGAAAGTAAAACTCAGGTGAAAAATTAAAAACTCCAAAACAGAGCAGTTGTAAAAAACAAAAACAACTTAAACTCATAAGTTATTGCACAGCCTACTTGTTCTTCTCATCAGATAGTTCAAAGTAAATTCCGCTTCATCATAGGCTTTTTTCCCCTGCGTAAATGCGCGCACTGTCGGCTATGTAGATAAAATGATGCCTTCTACTCTTTCCCTCTCTCTGCGTCTGTGCTACTTTCGGCGCGTGGACTCTCACATGATCTCGCTCTCACTGGCCCGCCTAGTGCCCCCAGGCAGCGGCGCGCGCTCACGCACTCGGGCACGCGCTTTAAGGAGGATCCGTGTGCCAGAGCTCGAGCGCGCGTGGGAAAGTGTGGCAGTGTGTCAGTGTCACCACAACAGTATCGTGGGAATCTCTCGCGGTTCCTGCGGCTGCGATAGTTAGCGATTGCAGCATAGCGCCCACTCATTCTTCACAGCATTCTTTTCACAGAAATTCAAATCACAGCATTCTTTTCTTTCCTCACAGAAGCAAACGTGCTTTACTTGACTGCTACTGAGGCTTTCAACACAATTGTAATAAACAGTCAAATAATTCAAAATTAGGTCAGAGAAAGTGAAGTTAGCTTTTTATCAGTTTAAAACAGACCAGTCCAACATAAAGTTATTATTTTAGTGACTTTCATAAAGTAAAAACAGGTTAAGACAATTTAAAAAAGGGAGATCTTGTATGCTACAATATTATTATGGTTCCTGGGGGTTGTCTAGTAAGATTTTACTATATTTTTCACAAATTTCCATGTTTATTTGGATATTTTGCAGTTGTGTATGGATTTTAACTCCGGGTTAGTCAAATGGTTGCCTAAATTACAGGCAACTGAAATCCAAGCCACAACACCTCTAAATCAATTATTCTTTAAGCATATACAATTTTTCCCAAAGCGACTTGCAAAATAAGAAAACAAACCAAAGAAAATAATCCAAGTGAGGACTCAGTGTCATAAGTCTTTGCCAAAGCATATTTTCATTAAATGCTATAGAAGTATAAATGTTGAGCAGAGATGTTAAAGTTATAAAGTTTTATATAGGTTAATTTTTAACGTTAATAATTAAAATTGCTACTTTTCTCTTTTATATAACATTTAATCATAAATGCAGCATTTAATGCAGACAAAAGGGAAAGAACCATGGACATTATGACTAGGGCTGTTCAAACGATTAATCGCATCTAAAATAAAAGTTTACAAAATATATGTGGGTGCACTGTGTATAATTATTCTGTACATATATAAATACACACACATGCATGTATATTCAAGAAAAAAAATATAATTTACATATAAAATATTTAAATATAAATTATATATAAATCTATATACAATTTATACATGAAAATATTTCTTTAATATATACAAGCATGTGTGTGTATTTATATATACGAAATAATTATACACAGTGCACCCACATATATTATGTAAACACAAACTTTTATTTTGGATGCGATTAATCGAGATTAATCGTTTGACAGTCCTAATTATGACACATGTATATACACAAGCTTTTAAATACAGACTGTATACTGAAATAAAAACTCATCTGATGGGTAAATGCATGATGTAACCAATATTGCACATTTGGGAGCTCTTATGGTGGCCACATCATCACTGGTGGGAGCTGGGCAAATATTTTTGAATGGCATAAAACCCTTCTTACATCTAAAAGAATGCTATCAAAAAAAAAAATGTGAACATCTTGTAGATGATTTGAGGTTGACCGAGAGCAACATGTTGGAGAAGGAAGGGAGACTGACTTTACTTCAGGAAGCTAAATCTAATAATGGCAATAATGTGGGGGATGTAATAACAGGACGTGCGAAAGTGTGCGGAAGATAGAAGGAATATGATGTAACCAGGGAGTCTCCATTATGAAATGAGGAGAGAAGAGATTATGGTAAGTAGGTTAGTGGAACAGCGGAAACACACTGGAAGCTGAAAGAAAGCTTTGTCACCCCCTCCTGTGCGGCCACTCCTTCTATCCTCTGCTTTCTTTCAGTCTATAATCTCACTTATGCCTTTTTTATATATATATTTACGGCCCTTTATATTGCATGATGTCCCAATCATGAACCAAGTTTATTCCTCAGACTTTGTCTCCTTTATGCATTCTGTTTTACAGCATGAGAAAAATCAATCTTTCCAGCAGTGTTTGTACAGCGTTGTCAAAACACACCTCCTTTGGGGTAAATATACGAACGTTTCCGCTCCCTTTTCATTATTCTTCTGTTGAGATGTATCTTCCTGTTTCAGAGTCTCTTCCTTACCTTCCTGGAGTTCTTGAATTGTATATTTTCATTCAAAAGGAGCCTCTATTCTGTCGTTTTGTCTTTGACAGACACACACACAGCTGACCTCCTGACCATCTGTCTTATATAACCACGATCTCTTAAATTAGAGCTGGCCTGCTCCGAACAAGAAGGAGGGGGGCTGACACTGAGATAGAGGCGCACGGAGAGATAGTGAATGAAGCACCGAACGTCTGCTGGAAAACAAGACAAGATTTTTACTGTAAAGTGAGATTAGAACTGCATTATGATCTAATGGCAAATTAATTTCAGGCAATGAGTGGATGAGGTTATGGAGGAATACATTAACAATCAGCGCTAGTGTGTTTGGCAGTCGATAAAATGTTGTTTTTTTCTGAAGGGATTATTGTAGAATCCAGCTCTCATCGGCGTAATCCCTCACCACTCCTCTCGTTATCTGCTTAATCCGCTGACTCTTCTCCTCTTTCAGAGGCTGGATAATCCCTCTCTTTCTCTGTGCGAGGGTGTAATCCAGTTTTACCCTGCCCATCCTCTCCTCCATCATACTCTTCTCCTTTCATCTTCTGTTCCTTTCTCTTCTTCTTTCTGCAGCTCCCCTAGTAATCTTCACCCAAGCTAAAAATACCCCTTTAAAATACCCATTACTTCAATCACATTATATAAACTACATTATATTACATTATAGGAAAGAATGTCCCTGAATGAATCCTTCTGTCCTGAGGAGACTTTGAGGATTTGAAGTCTGTGTTTATTCCAAACCAGTCGTCTCTGGGCCTGTTCAAATTTCCTCCATTGCTCATGGTTTCCATGGTCCTGCCTCTTCCCAGACGGCCAGAATTGCATCGACATCCTGGACATTTTGTTTCGCAGCTTAACAAACGAAGGCATGAGTCTCTGAAATATTCTCAATAATTGAGATGAGTCAACAAAGATGATTATCTCATACTCATCCACCATTTATAATGGATCATTTGGATCATTTTCATACTTTTCTTGAGTGTCTCAGATGAAACTAATGAGCAATAACATAATCATCTTAATCTCAGGCTGCTCCCGCAGGACATCCTCAGTGTCATTAAGAACATGTCAGATGTGCGCTACTCTGAAAATAAATGAGCAACTTGCATACCAGTGTTTCAGCGGATTACAGTTCTGGCACATATATATTACTCATCCAAGTAAACACAAGCTGCACAAATTATTTCTTGAGAGGCAGAAAGCCGCAGATGGCATCCTCCCTGGTGGATTTTCCACATCGTCAGCAGCTAAGTAGCGTCATCATAAAAACACAATCAAGTTAAGGACAGTGAAAAAGGAATTCAAAAAATGGTGCACTACGAGTTAAACAAGTTGTACAATGACTTAAGGCACCCACGCACAAGATAAACGGGACGATTTTGGGCCCAATTCTTACCTACCGACAATCCAATCATACAATAGACCCTTTAGGCCTGTCCAATAACCCACACTTGGGGTCTTTCGCCAATTGGGGAACACATGCATGCAACAGGAAGCAAGTGTTATAAGACTGTCCCAACAAAAAGCGCAGTGCCCTCAAAGCACACTAAACAAAACTATACTCCAAAGCAGTATTCAAGCCCACATAACACACAATAGACTTCCTAAATTCAAAATTAGGCTGCATAGTTTAGATCAGCCGGAACCGGGAACACGTCCTAAATCCTGATGTACTTGGTACATCAAAAGAAGGATGGCGTATACGTTAATATTAGTTTCTCTGTTTATCACGAGGGACCCTCTATGGTCCTTAAGTGCCGGCCTCATCGACACGACAGCCATCGGCACTGATCCTCAACATCTAGTCTCCAAACCGGCGTGATTACTTTAACTTCCAAACAGACGGAAATGGACAAATTCTCTTAATGTTTCGATCCAATTTGTTTTGTAATCACTGTTCCTTCGTTGGCCAGAGGAGAACTGGCCCCCGACTGAGCCTGGGTTCTCCCAAGGTTTTTTTCTCCATTCAATCACCTGATGGAGTTTTGTTATTTCCATGTTATCACTGTGAAGCTGCTTTGATACAATCTGTACTGTAAAAAGCATGTCCTATCGTGCGGTTTGGGAAATCGCGTGCCGTGAAATCGTAAGATGTTGCATAGGGAATACTAAACAGACATTAAGAAGTTTATTTTAAAATGCAAAGTATTGAAAATCAAAATAAAGCACTGTAAACATTTGCATATTTGCAACACTTTAGTGTGTCCCATTGGGTAATCAAAAGTTCTACTCGCACTTGCAGTCTTCATGCCTACTTAAAACACTGGCCAAATACAGGAAATACTTAGACAAGTGGTCAAGTGCAAAGACCGCAAGTATATGTATTTGGACAGGCTCTTTATTTTCCCATGAGGCCACGGCAGATGATTTGTGAATGGCAGGAAGCCGGCGTAACTTATCCGGGTGGGTCACACGATGATGAGAGCATAGCAGAAGCAGTACGTCCAGATTACATTTATACTACACACATTCATCCTATATAAAACAGTTTTATTTTTCGTGAAGTAAATACTTATTCAAAATAATACCTACCCAAGAGCATGCGATTTCAGACGCAGTGCGCAGTGGTGTGCAGTCTTGGTCACATCGAGGTACTCCACACACTACAGGAACAAAACCGTTTTTATCGTCATGTTTGTGGTCTCTCACAGTTTGAAAATCTGATAAGATTTTTAAACTGAAGCTCTGAATTAATGGGTATGTCCATCTTTGGCTAATGTACTTTCAAGATGGAGGGGCAACATGGCGACCAACATTAGAACCCCTTACCCGTATGTGTTTTCAATGGCATATTATACACTCACAAGAATACTTTATTACTTGAACGAAGTAAAAATACATTAAAGGTGCAATACCTAAGATTTTTGCATTAAAATATCCCAAAATCACAAGGCCAGTGTTATATATTTTGTTAAGATGATAACTTACAATATTCCAAATGTTTCAAGCAAAGTTTAAATCGCGAGAAAATTTAGATTTTAACCAAGGAAACGGGGCGTGTGAGCAGGGGTGAGCTGGGAGTCGCCAGTCAATCGCGTCATATCCGCGTTACCTCGGTTTCCGCTCGTACTACGTGTAGTCCTGGATAAATGCGGAAGTTGTAGTTGTGCGTTTGCGTCTATCAAGCAACAAACGTCAGCTTGTTTTGCGCATTTGTAATGGAATGGTGCACATTCTGGTGCATTATTCTTTTCAATTATTCTCGGAATGTGAACTGTTGGCTGTAAAGGGGGTCGCACATCGGACGAGAAGAGCCGCGCCACGTCTAGGACAAAGTCCAGTATCGCACACCGGACGCGCACTTTCTCATCAGTATATGGCCAGCAATATTGTTATGTTTAATGACATGAAAGGAAGATAATGTCTGTTCTATGTTATGATTGTACTGTACAATTAAATACAATCGTTGCTGAGTCTGCAGTCTGAAAATTTTACCTCAGAACATCCGTTAACTGAATGAATTGAGAATATCACCTGAAAAATCTAATAACATCAGTAATTGTCATTCAAGCAGCTGATTTCTGTAAATGAATGCAAAACTAAATGCATATTGCAGCATAGGGCGAAGTCAGGATACATTAGCAACGATTTGACTTCAAACCCTCTCCACCATAGCTTCGTCCAGTGACTCGTACAGTAACATCTGTGATAACTAATTTACTTTTAAACCTGACTTTTCTTGCGGCTATTTTAGTTTAATGAAAAACAAGCATGTCATTAAACGCAACATTTATAGAAATCGAACTTTACCTCATCCATGACAACTAATTTTCGATTCCCGTCTGACTGATTTATCCACGGTGGCAAGTTGAAAACAACAGTTCCCATCATTCCGCGTTCCTCCACGCCGTCATCAAGCAAAGCCGTTGTTGTTATTTTAAATGTAGCGCCCTCTAGCGACATGCCAATCTTAGGTATTGCAGCTTTAATGAGCACATATATTTTTGAAAGAACTAAGTGTTTTTAGCTAAGAATAAACTAAGAGTTACACAGTGTAGCTTTAACGTTTTTTTATGAGTTTTGCTTTCTTAGATGGGGATGTGAAGGAAGATGATTGCTAGTCTTTCATTTTTGTCCCTCTGCTGTCATGACAACAAGTGGCATGGCATGACTGTCCTCACTAACGAATGGCCACTACTCTGCAGGTCACGTCTTCGTACTCGTTCTCCTCTTAGTTGGGACCACATCTCTTCTTTTGTCCTTTTCCTACATGCCCTAGGCTGCAAACATCAGCTCGAATACCAAGTTACTTCCTCCAACAACACTCTCTCAGTTTATAGACATGTTGTCTATTGCTCTCGTGTCAGCTGATATCACCTGCTAACTGATAGGTAAAGAAAATGATATTGTTGTCTCTATGGGAAACTGCAGTATCCCGTAAAGTGCCTTTGAAATTATCAGTGTCATTCAGCACATGTGCGTACTAAGCCTGACCATTTACCTAGAGAGTCACACCCTCAATATGAAGTTTATCTTTTTCTAAACAATGCCAATTGAACAAAGGGTGAATATAATGCTCAATACACGCACACAAGGAATGCCAGCCCAAACACACACGAATGCCAACTCAGAGTGGAATAGAAGTACCGTCATGAAAATAAAATTTGCGTATGAACAACCTTTCAGCACAACATGAAAGGATCAACATATTATAGGCCTATTTCCTTATAACCAAAATAGAGCATGTCTAGTATCTGTACATATCACTATACCAAAGTTCATGTTGTTCTTTAACAAGCCACATGGGTTTAAACAGCATGTTAGCCTAGAAATGATAGTTGGGCATAAGGGCGCTCGTGTCTGCCCAGTGTCCACCATCACTGACCTACTTTCTTAAAATCACACATACAAATGCCACGCCACCAGAAATACACAGACATTTACAATGACTCACATGTCTTCCACCCATTAGTTGAATGCAGATGTTTGACTCTAACTAACATCAGTTAGAGTGAAACGTCTGCAGTCAACAAATGGGTGGAAGACCTAGTCACCTAAAGTCACCTAGTTTATTACATCATTTCCCTTCAGACAAAACAAAAGGACAGCGATATTACAGAATATTTTACAGATTGAAGTGAAAATTCAATTTAATTTCCCTTTGTACATCCTCACTATCCGTCCCTCCCAAGTCCCTTGTTTTTTATCCTTTTACTTCGGTTGTCCCCTGTTTACTAGTTCCACTATCTTTCTATTTCCCTTGTTGCTTGAAGGAAGTGTGGGTCTCTTCATGTCTCACTCCCTCCCTCCTTCATCCCTGTATCACAAAGCAATATACTTGGGCAGTCATTTATTTTTCCTCCATCCTCTGTGGGACACTTTGCTCGGCTCTCTATCCAGAGAAAACTGTTAATTACATAGCACCCTTTTTAGGGTCATATGGTGGTCATTTTCTTTCACAGTGATAATTTTTCACCCACTCATCTGTCATTATTTGTTTGAAATGATGAATGCACATCATAATCTTTTAGGTCAGCTGAATAGATAATGGCCTCTCGTCGTGTAATTCTGTCTAGCTATTATTTGCACTCACGCTTTTAAATCACCCGGTTCCAATCATTTCCATATTATTTATAATGTAATAGTTGTTTGGGTGAATGGGAACATTACACTGAGTAGAAGAATCATTCTTATGACCAAGAAAGGTAAATGAAATATAACATTGGCATTGAAAATTCAACAATTGTTCAAAAATGACAACACACTATAAAGAAGAAAAACAGAATCTAAAAGTGTCAATCTCAAATTATTTCCAAACCATTAAACATCATTCCTTTTAATTATTGTGTTTTGTTTACGTCTGACTGAATGATGGGGAATAAGAGATCTCTGGTGGTGACTTTGGGAACTTCACATTTTGACTTACATAACAGACGCTTATCCACTCTCTGCATAGTCAGCTTAGCGGTAAACTATAAGCTCTGTAAACATTATTAGTATTCATCTACAAGAAGTTGCATTAAACGGATGGATGGATGGATGGATGGATGGATGGATGGATGGATGGATAGAATTTGTTGAATTTTATTCTTTTGATTTAGCTTTTTTCATTCAGCTGTAGACAGTTACCGTACCCATAACACATTAGCTCTAAATTTCGTACATTATCCATTTCAGTCAGTTTCCATTGAAGGGAACTGCAGAAAAGCAGACAGTAAATGAGAGACTGAGCAAAGTGTGGTTTACATTACAAACAAAATTTCTGTAGCAAATGGAAACCTTTTTCAGTGTATTGGTTGTTTTCATCCCATCTCATCTGGAAAGTGAAGCTTTGGTACCTTGTGGCTGGAAAGATTATGGAGGGTATGAACTCGACAGACATGACAGAAACATAAAGAGCGAGAGATAGAGAGTCCAGGAAAATGCAGAAGGAGAAGAGGTGGCTATGACCTACTTGTGGAGAAAGAGGAAAACACACCAGGAGTAGGCTAGGCTGACAGGCACAAAATCTTATAGCTACACTATAAAATGATTCTGCAAATAAACAGTCAGGCGCAGTCTCACAAACTTCACATCTTGGAAGTGGGTCACAAAATCCTATTGTTGCTGACAGTGATCTGGATATTCGCGGTTGAAGGCCGCGGCTCTGACGGCTCGGCAACAGCTGTAGGATCCATTCCATTTCCACTGCAGCGCCGCTCAAGGCAGCCGTGTCATCTACGAATGCGCCCGATCGATTAACACATTTTGCTACATCAAAGCATAACCACAACCTATAGTTCATTTACCTGCATTAGACCAGCGAAAACTATTTTAAACACAGCCATGTGTGCTTAAGCAACCACAAATTACATTCTGGAGCAATATGTTAATTTCCTGGGAACATATATCCCATCTGTTTCGTCAGTAATTGCCAGTTGAGGACAACAATAATCTGCACAGTGAGATTTAATTAGGTGCAGCATCATATATGGTCACTATAAAGGATTCAGAGCCATATCGGGGATAGCCTACACATTGAGAACGAATGCCATTTGTGTTTGTCCCCATAGACCATTAACTTGAAGGCCTAATGCAAATGTGAAATCAATAAACAAAGAAGGGTATTAATCTACAACGTATCTGTCATCATTTACTCATCTTTGTGTCATTCCAAACCCATCTGATTTGCTTTCTAGTCGGTGTGAAATTGAAGTTGCCAATTCGAGATAGTGTTTTCTTCCCCTGACGTTTCTGACTGAAACGGCTTCTCAAACAAGAAAACATGTAAGGATCATAGGTAAGGATGGTCTGGATTTTGTCCATCGATTTGCTAATGCTGTGATCTCACGTGAGTGATTCCATAAATTAAAATTGTCGTCTTAATTTTGATTTCATGGTGAGATGTTAACTCTTTCCCGCCACTGACTGACTGACGGAATTTCCATCGTATGAGCGCTCTGCCGCCATTTTCCGGATTTCCATGTTTTGTTGTCGGAAGCTATTATTTCAGTTGTAGGGCTGTGCAAAAATTACGATTGCGATTAATCGACAGTCCAAAATAAAAGTCTGTGTTTACATACTATATTTGTGTGTGCTGTATATAATTATTTTGTATATATAAATACACACACATGCTATGTATTTAAGAAAATATGTTATTCATATACAAAATATTTATATTTATATAATATAGATGTATATATATTTATATATATACACACACAGAATTTAAACGCAAATAATTCTTAAATATATACATGCATGCATAGGTATTTATATACAAAATAATTATATACAGCACACACAAATATATTATGTAAACACAGACTTTTATTTTGGATGCGATTAATCGCAATTAACTTTTGCACAGCCCTATTCAGTTGATAAAGTTTTAAACGGTAACTAAAGCCTAAACAAACTTTTTTAGTTTAGCTTTTTTAATGCTGATCATTGATCGAGTAACTTTTTTAACATTAGAGTATAAAGTGTTTTATTTCTACAATATATAGTGTAAAATTGTCTTAGTGCTGCCCTCTTCAGGTTCAACGGTGGCTACTGCAGTTGAAGTTTCCTATTGGATGTTTGCGGTTCTTCGTGATGTATGCTGGTTTCAGCCATTTCAGCTATCCACGCCTTGGAACGAGCTACCACGCACTCGGAAGTTTAAAAAACCATCTTGTTTTGTCAAAACCACTGCGAGTCAGGAGTTGGAATTACGAGTTTTGGAAACGATCAGGATAGAGTATTGTAGCATTTAGGGATGTGCACGAATATTCAAATTTTCAAATATTCGATATGTAATTATTATTCGAAAAATAAAATACTATTCGAATTTTGAATACGTTGCTTTGCTGGCCGTAAATGCAGTGAGTCCATGATAAATCCTAAGAACTAACTCGCAGTTACAATTAAATGCACTGGATGGCGCTGTGGAGTGTGTTAACAAGTTGTCTGTATTTGATCACATAATGTTGTCGTCTGCCTCGCGAAGTTTGGAATTAACGTTACTTGAAAAGGATCTTACTAAACGGAATTACTTTTGATCAAATTAATTAATTAACCTGAGTTATGATATCATCACCATGAGAAATGACATGAAATCCAAACAGTTGAGTGAGGAACAGCTGTCCATCACTGCATCACAACTGCAGGTAAGCGCAGCTGGACCCCGCCTGATCAAAGATGTTAACTTATCTAATAGCAAAATGATTTTGAGACACACTTATTTTAAGTTTTGTTGGGGGAGACCGGTTTAAGAACAGAAAAGCAAAGTGCTGTTAGAAACCCGTTCTCTTTGTGTCTCTGAAACGTCTGTCAGCACGGCGGTAGCATTTGGCATAGCATTTATATAGGTATTTAGATCGTGGCCTTTAAATATGTTTGTCTAACATGAACACATCACTTCAGTTCACTTCTGAAGGCCTATACTGCCCTACAAAGGCAAAGTGCAGTAACTCTGCAAACAAAGAAACAAAGAAAAAGGCCTTTAAAGTTTTTATACCAGCCAGTCAAACATGTAGATTATGTGGTAATGCATTCTCTGAAACAGGACATAATTTAACCCAGATATTTTTTCACAAGACACAACACATATCATAAAGCCCATTACAAGTCTTAACTCATTTTTGACCAAATGTGTAGTTACTGTGCTTTGCCTTTGTAGGGCAGTATATTAAACCGTCAGAGCAGTGTGGAGCACTTTTATAATGGATGGATGTGCTTTGATGGACTTCCAAAAAATATAGGCTACCCATTCACTCCCAAAAAGTCAGGACATTTTTTTTTTTTAATAACGCCGATTTCATTCGTCTAGATCTGAAAGAATGATGTTATATACACCTAGAATGGCTTCAGGGGAGTAAATAGTCTAATTTTCATTTTGGGGTGAACTATCCCTTTAAAGAGTACAGTATCTTCTGGATCAAATAACAACATTGATTATGCATGTTGTTGGCTAGTCTTTAAAAAAAGCTGCTTTGTTTAGTTTCAAAATGCTGCTTTTTTAAACGAAACACCCACATTCAAGTGTTGATAAAAAAGAATGCACAAAGCTAGAATAAAACAAGGTGTTTTGTTTAAAAGAAGAGGCTCTCTTTCTTTATACTGAATCAGATTTATTCATGCAAAAAATGCTGGCGAAAGCTGACAGCTATAAAAAAATGCAAGCAGGGAAAAAGTTAATCAGGTCCTCCACTAGCGAGTGTCAAAATTCTGCTAAACTTTTCCTTTAGCAGAATTCACTAAACATTCACTAGATAATAGCAGTGTCAACCTTTTGCTAAACCTTTCCTTTTGTGTTAAGAACATTCCTGTTGTGATTGAAATGACAGGATGAGCAATGACGACCTTAAAACCTTTAAATTTCTGCGTTTAAATAGTTTTATGTTATGCTAAACAAGTTCTGCTCTTTAGGTCTGTAATAAGGCGACTGGTGAACACACTAATCATATTCTCATGTCTATGATCTTTGACTTGAAAAATGTGTTTGTTTTAGAAAGAGAAAATTCTCACATAAAATTTCCACTTCAACAGGAGGCGTTTAGGCATCTGTGCGAGTGTAGTCAAAACCTGGAGACTTTTAAAAAGAGGGCAGAAGGGATAACAGAAGCAAGCTCTGTATGTTTACTACAAAAACCTTTGTGATTTGCAGACTGTCTTGTGATCAAGACTTGTGATCAGAAATACACAAACTGTTAACGGCTCTGTGACAGAAGGCAGATCATTCAGATCTGATAGGACCAATGCACTATATTTTACAGTATTACAGTGTACTTAAGAAAGTACTTGGTAATAAGGTAACTATACATGGGTTAAGGTTAGGTTAAGGGGTTGGTTCAGGTGTAGTTAATGTAATTAATATGTACATGGGGAACAGGACTTTAAAGTAAAGTGCTACCGGCATCATTCACTTGCTGACCTTGTAGGCTAAATGGTTACAGAGAATAACGGCATCATACTGAGCCAGACGTTATAGTCATTTCGAACGCAAACTCATGCAGAAATGTGTACCTGCTATAGGAACATAGACATACATGACAAATGAAAACGTTTTCTACTGTAAATCAAGGCAAAAATCTGGGGAAAAGTTTTGTAATGACTGTATTCCAGCCTTTAGATGTTGTGAGGATTCCCTGCTGACAAATATATGTTCCAAGAACATTTTGCAAACATTAGAGAAAGCATTAAAGGGATAGGCCTACTTCAGGATTTAGCATTAAAGCTACGCTGTGTAACTATTTTAGTTTATTCTTAGCTAAAAACACTTACTTCTTTCAAAAATATATGTGCTCATTAATGTATATTTATATTTAATGTATAAAGTATTCTCGTAAGTGTATAATATGCCATTGAAAATACATACGGGTAAGGGGTTCTAATGTACGTGTCGCCATGTTGTCTCCTCCATCTTGAAAGTACATTAGCCAAAGAGGGACATACCCGTTAACTCAAACTTCGCCTTTTCGGGTTTACGTTTGAGTTAACACTCAATGGACGAGGTCAAACTGGAAGCCATGTTAATCTTGGACTACATTGGCCACCAGTCAGGAGTTAAAACGAAACCAAATTGAGAGGAACAGAAAGTAATATTCACTTGTAAGACTGGAAAACTGGAACTGATTAAAGAGAAAATATCTGACCAGTGTCTCTATAGAGACAAAAGGACCTTGCTTGAACAACACACACACACACACACACACACACACACACACACACACACACACACACACACACACACACACACACACACACACACACACACACACACACACACACACACACACACACACACACACACACACACACACACACATACTGTAAATAAATTAAAATAGACATTTATAAATACAAAATAAAAGATATACAATTACTTCAATATTTTCGAGACCCAAATGTGTTTGGTGGTCTCACACACAAAGTGTCAGCCATCTTTTTTGGAAGATAAGCTAGCAGGCTCTTGTTCTGTGGACAAGGCTGAGTAACTTGGTAGAAACTTAGTACCGGAGCATGTCCGGCCGTCGAGATCATACAAAATGTCCAGGATTCAGCTTTTGCTTTCTGCAGTCGCCATTCATTGTTTACATGCATAGCTTTTGTTTCAATCTAACTGAATTAATTCTGATTGGTAAATCTGAATGTAGCGTTTACATGAATGTTAAACAAGTGATCGGTTGATGTGCGTTATAACATTGATAAGAAAATTCCGCTCCTCTGTGAGAAATACGGAGACCGGTGCGTCTCACAAGTGTCGCTCATCGGTAATCACGCCACCGGCTTCACGCCGTTCTCCCACAGCCCTCAGTCTTGTCATGCTCGCCCAACGCAATCTCATCCCAAGGCGTCACATGGCACCCTTTAGCGTCGAATGAGACGCTTCGGTTATGGTGGGTTTAGGTATGGGGTAGAGTTAGGGTTAGACCACTAGGAGGCGCCTTCTGCCCCATATATATCTGCGTCTCATTTGGACGGTAAAGGGTGCCATGTGCATTGGATGTCTACGCTTTGGGGATGAGACGGGCTCACTCACCACCAGTGAAACATAATTAATGGCGACTGTAGGAGCAGAAGCCGAATCCAGGACATTTTGGCCGATCTTGAAATCCCAGGCAGATTGATCACGGAGACTAACTTGTAGCCTAGACTTGTTGTTTAACGACTGCGCTTTTGTTACAGGGTAGGCGTGGCCTCCTAGGGCAGTGAAGCAAGTGCATTCTGGGAGTTGTTGTCTTTCATTCACAAAAGCCAAAAATACATTTTCTGGCTTTTCTCAGAGACTAGAAAGCTACAAATTCAAAAATAATTTCACATTTCTTCTATTTAAATGATCTATTTTACACATTCATCTTTCCAGAGGTGAAATATCCCTTTAAGGGAACATCCCATCTCATTTTGCAAACATTATTGGAACGTTCAGTTGGGAATGCGTGCTATAGTAGGCCAACATAGCGAGTGTCATGATGCCCACCTGCGCTACTTATCAAGTTAATATCAGAAATGAGAGACTCAGGTTTCTGGGTCAGCGAAGAGTGGGAGGTGGCAAAACAAACAAAGAAACCTCTCAACTCCCTTCAGATTGTACATAAGCAGGAAACACACCTTCTTTTACATGTAACATAATGCAGTAAACAAGATCACAGATGCAAAAAATATGTTAATAGTCTAACTCTATTTGACAAAAGCTTTTGTGTCCATGTTCTTGCTTTTTATGAGATCATATTCATTTGCTAGAGGGCACTGGGTTCGTTTTTCATTTCAAATTTGCGGCTAGAATTTTCTGAGATGATTAATATGTTTTGCAATATTTTCTGCCAATGTGTAATGACTTTCATGTAGCTACATGAGAAATTTTACCAAGCTAATAAATTCACATTTTCATTAATTCATCAGACATTTGTTTACAGCTTGCAAGCAAAGTATCCATTTGATTATAATAGGTGCTCCTGGGAATTGATCCCATGGGCCTTGACCCTGATGTTGGTTGTGCAACGCGCCTGGTAAGCTACAAAGAGTTTAACAATATGTCAATCACACCGATGCATTGCGGTTGTGTATTAACACTTCAGGTGGAACCTGATGCCGATGATCTGGCTTGTCATGTAACTAGCCAGAACAGTAAACCTTAAAAGTTGTGTGCCCAGGATCTGGCATGACCTCACCTATCTATAAAATAAGGAGGATAGAGTGACCGCAATTGTCACCTCAACAACATTTGAGAGTGAACCATTTGGCTCCTGTTTCTGCTGTGTCACAGGGGAGTCTCAATAATTCATTAGCCTTGACATTTCATAATACCTCAATACTTCAGGGGAAGAAACTATTTTTAAAGGTCTTAAGTAGTACTGTGTTGAAATCTTTTAAGCTGGGGTTATGATACGTGCGAAGATTAACTCATTAGTGTTAAATTAAGTGAAATTGAGAGCAATCTAAGAACTCACCAGAGGTTCACTGATTAAATGGTCGGTCTCCCCTTTGTTTTATTAGTGTTTAACAGTATTTTTTAGAACCTAGTAATGGATATCACCCTTCTACAAAAAGTACTGACACAAATAAGGAGCTTGAATTAAATTAAACAGTAAATTATAACATAACAACATGACATAATTATTAGAGTGAGTAATGGATATCACCCTTATATAAGAATATCTGCCACAAATAAGGAGCTTCACTTAAATTAATAAACAGTAAATTATAATATAACAAAATATTTGACCTATAGCATAACATAACATATAACAACAATTATTAGAGCCTAGTGAGTAATGGATATCACTCTTATGTAAATACTGACACAAATAGGAGCTTGACCTAAATTAAACAGTAAATTATTACGTAACATAACAATTATTAGTGAGTAATGGATATCACCCTTATATAAAAAATACTGACAGTAGATTATAACATAATAACATCAATTATCAGAGCCTAGCGAGTAATGGATATCACTCTTATATAAAAAAAATCTGACACAAAAGATCAGATTGATTTTAAACAAGAAAATAACTGAAATAATATAATAATATAATATAATATGGGTGTGTAGTTCCGTTGAGCTAACATTGGTAAAAGATAAATCAGCCAACCAGAATGCTTCTCAGAGGCCTTCTTTTGAAGCATCATCTACTGACTACCGACACTGAATGCTTTTTTAAACAAGAGTGTGTGCTTGAGAATTTCAAGTATGCTTCTTAGTCAGAGTGATACTGTACAAATAAATGAGCTCAATGTTTTATGAAGAGGGTATGTGACTATAACATTCCACTCTTATCTGTGTAATGAACTGCCCTTGACCTGTGTATCCATGACAACATATTGCCTTTTGACCATCTACTACATGCAATATACAAAAATCGGCGTCAGTGTTGTCAAAAATGTGATTATCTGACAAAGTCTCTGTCAATCTGGAGTCATAAGAGTGTTTTTAATTTTGAGGTTTAGTAGTAAATACCTTCTCTATAACCACATAAAAATGTCAACGAGACTATCGTAGTCCATACATTTAATGACAAATCAAATCTCAGGTAGTCCCACTTCAGGAGCTCTGTGTATTTGTGCATGGCAATTATTTGCTTTCGTTTGATTACAGATTATTGCACTTGGACGATTCTGAAATAGATGAATTGCTCTTGAGGGCTGCGTTTCTTGATGTGTTCTTCTCTACTGTCTAACCCAATGATCTATAAAGTAACCAGCTCTCCTCATTACAACATGTGCCTGAACAGAATGTTTGCAAAATGTTGTATTTTAATTCATATTTATTTGAATAGCGCTCTTCACAATATATATTGATTCAAAAGCAGCTTTACAAAAAAATGCATGTGTACATTACAATTGAGAGTGATCTCTTAGGCCTATATCTAAGAATTGTACACAAATCACGCAGTAGCTGAATAATGTATTAATTCACGGTATAGAAAAAATGAGCTCATTCAAGTAATGACTACAATGATTACAATATATGGAACATTTTGCATTGGTGCATGTTGATTCAGTTTTGAAATTGAACAGGTGTTCCTATTAGGATTTGGTGAGTGTTATAGCTAACATTAGCAGCAATACTTTTGAATCACTTTTTATCACAAGATTTATTCAAAGCACCTCAAATCTGTGGCCACAAGCGACATTTTGTTGAACTGAAAAATAATAGCCTATGACACGGTCACATGATCAATGTGACAGATTTATTAGATTTTGAATCCAGATAATGTGATCTCGGACTGCTAGCTGTGAGATGGATAGCACTGCCCCCGTGTGGATATATGTTGTATCTGCAGCACTCTTCCCAAGAGAAGGGGATGCATGATAATACCGTTAATACAAGTCTTATCTTATATTATAAGATATATAGGCTACATTAAATATAAAGCATTAATACATTATGCATGTAATATGCGCACTTTTAATATTAAATATATAAATATAAATGTTTCCAAGATTAATAAATAGTATATAGTTTATGAAGATCAATTTGACCTACTTTTTGTTATATACAAAAATATTTAGAAGTTTAATGGATGACCATGATCTGTTGCTAAGCTTGTTTCGGATACGTGAACAGTGGTTGAATTCCAAACACATTGCCTCTGTGATAAATATTTTTGTTGGTGTGGTTTGTCCTTCCTTTTTTAATTGAGGCTCCAGGTGAGCTTGTTAAAATTCCACTTCCATGTCAAACAGCGTTGAGGCTACACGAATTTGACTGCCAATTTATGCTGCAGAAATAAATATTCAGAGACCTCAGGGCTGGAAAACAAGATGGAGCAGTTGTGGCTCAGATTCTTAACAAGACTGTTGGCATTTTTTCAGAGCTCATGCTCATGTCTACAATAATGCTTATGTTATCTCTGGACCACAGATTACCCTTGCGGTGTAATAGCAAAAGAGAGCAGAAGCAGCATAAAGAACCACTGAGATGACGAATACGGATCTCAGAACTGTTATTGTGTTTTATAAGGGTTAATTCACACAAAATTGTTATTTCTGTCATTAATTAGGCTACTCAAGTTCCATTTTCTTCTTTTCTGTGTCAGTCTCTGGTGTTGCTCACGTTGTAAACACGAACCGCGCTTTAGCTTCTATGTCAGAATGGCTGCTCAGTGACTATACGTCAGCATCACAAGCATGCATAGTGAAAGCTCATCAAAAATATCTTAATTTGTGTTCAGGAATCTGAACGAAGGTCTTACAGGTTAGGAACAACATTAAGGCGAGTAATTAACTACAATTTTCATTTTGGGTCCGCTAACCCTTTATATAACAATCTAAACAAGGAGAAATTGATACACAGAAGAAACCCAGACTTTTAGAACACTCAAAAACTGGAGGCAACCCAGCTTGAGGACTGAGTATACTCAATTAAAAAAAAAATTGTCAAACAATACCATTTCTTTAAGCATGGCCAAGTTCAATAAGCTTATATTTTAAATTAAGCTGAGCGTTGATATAAAATAGTGACAAAACGTTCCGAGTTTGTCTACTTGTGTATCAGTTTGAGCTAACTAAAAAGGTTATATAACTTACTGTCACAAATGTCCACTGAAGGCAAGTTGAAGTGAGAACCCATAAACCTGATGAGCTAAACAGACCTGACTTGAAACATGGATATCTAAACAAACTCACCAAGAGCACCAAGAACAAAACTAGACAAGAAAATAGTTACATGTTTCAAATACAAAGACTAATGACTAACAAGAAACACCTGAACATAATGAATCAATGGAACAATGAGAAAACAGAACTGAGAAATGACCAAAACACGATACAAACAGGGGGAGCACGGCAAGATCACATTAGGGCAAGCAAATCACTCAAACAGGATGCAAAAGCAACCATGACTACGCAATAAGACATGAGCCATTAACATGAAACAAAGCCCAAACAGGCATATAAATCCTCCATCAGAAGGGTGGCTCCCAGCATGCAAACAGATATAGCCACACAAAACCCCAAAACAACACAAAAAGTCCAGAAGGGTGAAGAAGTGAGACATGGTTAGGAGGGTTTGCCAGGCCAGGCCTGTGAAGGAGAACAGAAAATTGATCATGGCCTGGGCTGAGGATCAGAGACAGGCCTGTAGAGCAGTGGACGAGGTCATGGTGGATCAGGTGGCCATGGAGGCGGCCATGCTAGCGGATGTGACAGCAGAGATGACCTCTGGGAATCAGGGGGCCATGGGCCGTCCCACTGGCCGTGAAATAGGGTGTGACAAGTCAGTGAACAGACTGGCATAGTGAGTTGAGGGATGGCCTCCGTGGTCATCACAAAGGGGTACAATGAGGCGCCCCACCGCCTCTGGCGGAGACTGTAGCGGTTGCCACTGCCTTCAAAAAAGTGAACTAGGAAGGTTGTGGACTTTACATAATATTTTTATATTTAGCTTACTTATAATAATTGTGTTTTTTTACTTAAAATGTTTTTTTTTTTCTATTAAGGTCTATGTAATTATGTCTCAACTTAACAGCACAAAATCCTTCACGCGTTGTCTAAACACAAACCATTCATGTTATTTAAAACATTTCGTACATCCAGAGGGTGGTAGTATAGTGCGAGCCAACTGACATTTTGCCCGAACTTAATTTGATATGTGTTCAATCTACTTAAATCTATTTACAACTTAAGTTTACTTAAAGGGGACATATCATGCAAAATCCACTTTTTTAGCCCTTAAATACATTTTGTTGTAGATTTGGAGTGTTTATAAGTACAGAAAAGATGAAATTATTCTCTTCAGGTGCTTTGTTTATATCTTTATATTCTGTTTCTGGTCATATTTTTTAACCTGTTCAGATTTTTCTGTTGTCTATGACGTTTTTTGAGCAAGTACCGTCGCCGTATTTGCAGTGGAACTGACAAATAAGGACATTGACTACCAGCCCAACACTTCCAGCAATCCGCCATTATTATATTTCGCTCTCAATTTTGTAGTCCAAGCTCAATCATGCAGCAGTTACGAGAGGGCTAGTCAAAATGTTCGGTTGTTGAATGTAGTGACCTGAAGCACTTCAAGGATCCCCACTTCAACAACCTCAGCCAGTACGTTATACAGAAGGGTTTGCCGATCGACTTTGTCTGAATGAGGGGTAAATTCCTTCTATCATTTAGCTGCTGTGTTTCCTGATGCTTTCTAAACGTAAGTTATCGTATTATTATCAATAGCACAGATTTTTAGTGGTAAGATCAGACCGCAGTTATTTATCTTGTCAGTGTGCTTGTTTTATAACAAGAGAGATAGTCGACTTTCACTAATAACACAACATAGTTAACTTAACGTTACATACCTGCCTCCATATGAAGACGGTTCGTCGTCATCTTTTTCAAAATCGCTCGCTCTGGCTCGAATATGCAAGGCTTGGTGGACAAGTCTTCCGTTGTTGACATTTTGTTAACGTGTGAATAAAAATGTTCTTTGAAGCTATAGTAATCGTATTTCTTATCAAACTACAATAATGGCCGAACGCTGAGAGTTGAACCTGAGTTGAGCGGACCGTGAACTCAGCGACCTGGAGAGTGGGCGGGGTAAGACGGTACGCCTTTTTATTTAAAGTGGCCGCATTGAAACGACTTGCTCACAGAAACACATCAGAAATGGGGCCTGTGGAGCTATTATAATGAGTAAATTCAGACCCAAGCATTGCAGTTATGCTTTATATAGACCACAAATGTATGATTTATAAGTAAAAATGAATGATTTAAAAGCATATAGTACCCTTTAATCCATTTGTTTTGGATTACTTGATTAGTGTTGCATTAACTGAAAACTGGGCGGTGCTTGTTAGTTCCCAGCATGCTTTGCATATGGTTAAATTAAGAGAGAATAAATGTTAAAATTAAGTGTAATTTTTTTTTTTTGAGAAATGTTGAAAAGGCGAAGACTTGAAAGTGTGTTATTGTGTTTAATGTAAAATTACATTGGAATTTTTGTAACCATTTAAATTACCATTACCATTGTGGAGAAGAGTGGAGCATTTTGTTTGGTTGTCGAATGATTTAACTTCTATTGTTTTGGTTAAAGAAGCATGTAACTTAACATTTAAGATATTAACATAGCTAGATAATTGCTAGCATTAGCACATTCATTTAATTAAGTGTCACTAAAATAAATGAAATATAAATGGGTTAATGAATATAAAATAATACCTAAATCATGTCAGGAAGCCATTTAAAATTCACGTTGAGACTATTTAAATTGGGTCGGTTAAGTTACTTAATTTCATGATGTTGAAGTTACATGAACAAATTAAGTTTGAATAACGTAATCCAGTTATGTGGAACCATTTACGAAATAAAATTAAAGCCAACATATAATTTTTTTGGAGTGTATGCGCTGCTGATTGGTGCAGGACCTCAAAGACTAGTGGACTTGAAACCACAGGACTCAGCCATGACATGACGAGACTTGTCCACAATTCCCACAGTAAGTTATGAGCCACATAACAACAAGGCATAATCAATGTATTTGGCTAGGGTCCCTCGAAGTCACCACTCTCATCAATAATTCAAAGAGTTAACAAAAATGACAGTAATGAGGTAATTAAAATTACACTGATATGATAGTTTGACTATAAAGTAGGTCTATGTTTGAGACTTTAGTCTATAGATCTTTCTATGTGGTGAGACTAGTTTGAATGAATCCCTTATTGTATTGGCATTAAAATACAGAATAGTTATTTTGCAATTAAGCATATAAGCATTTGTTTAATGTGCCAGAATCTTAGGAGTTTGAGTAAATGTCACATCCTTTTGATTTTCCCGGCAAAAGCGTCCCGAGTCTTTCATAGACAAGCGCTGTGGAAGGTCTCGATTTTAAAAAAAATTTTATTTTCATTACAAGCTGTTAAAAAAAGCGATGAATACATGCCAATTCTTACATGTAGCTCCTTTAAGATATTTAAGAATAATAAGATTTGTTTATCTAATGCCATTTTTAAAAAGTGTATCCAAGTTCGCTGAAACCTGCTTAAGTGCGGCACAAACATGCAAAAACGCATTTAAAACAGATAAATAATCAGTGCACCAGAAAAATATAGGAAAAATCAAACACCAGTTAGGTTCTTGATGGTTTATTAGAACAGGAAATGATAACAGAGCACAGTCTCCATGCTCAATGACAGCCAGAACTGAGGACACGTTTTCAAATGTAGAAATCTGTGTGTGTGTGTGTGTGTGTGTGTGTGTTGTGTGTGTGTTTATGTGTTTAAGTACAGTGGAGTCCAAAAATCTGAGACCACATTGAAAATTTGGGATTTAAAATATCATTTACACCTGAAAATCAACAAGGTTTGGTATTTTGAGAAAATGTTAAACTTTCCAATTTGTGACATTTTTCATGTTATTCTGCACAGACAAAAAGAAAAGAAAAGAAATCACAAGATGCTCTTTGGATAATCTCAAATCATGCTGGAGAACACGATCATTGTGTTTTACGCAAACTGACATGCAGCTCAAGTGCTGCTGTCATAAAAGAAAAAGAGGGACAAACTGAATACTAAGACATTTTGAAATGAATTTCTCAAATCATTTTTTCTCTAAACTTGTTATGCTGATAATATAATTTGTAATGAAAAACATTCTATTAAATAAAAAAAGCTAAATAGAATATTTTTAGACTTTTGAACCACACTGTCCATGTGTTTGTGATCTTGTGTGTGTGTGTGTGCATTTGTATTGTTGATTTGGGAAGCATGCATGTGACAGTCTGATTGGTGGACATTAATAGGGCACACAGTAGCATGTCGTGTTGAAGTACACACTACCTCTGTTTTCCCCCAGACTGAGGCTGTGTTCATGCAGATAGTTCACTTAAATTACATTTAAGCACTGAAACCATTATGTACACTGAAGGAGACACTCTTGTCATTTAATGACAATGGACCCAGTAACACGAACAGCCTCCGGTGCGAGACAAATCAGAAGTCCATCACAGTTAACAGAAGACTTGGCTCTTTTGCAAAAGTGTTTTTCTTCTTTTTCTTTCATTCAGGAGAAACATCTCCCATCCATTTCTTTTTTCTTCTGAGAAATAGCTTTGCACAGTTCATGAACCAGGATCAAACACTGAAATTCAGGTCACAGTGGAAGAATAATCATTGTCATTGTTGAAAAAAATTCACACACCAGAAAGCAAATCAAATCACTTTCATGAACTCAATAAACCAACCTAAAACATTACCACAAAACAAACAAATAAACAAATATAAAAATGAAGATTTCAGTACTGGCTAATATATTCTCTACGACTTTACAAAAAAAAAATTCAAACTCTGTTTGTGCTTGTCAGATGTCAGGTTATGCAAACGGAAAGCATGTCATTTCTAAACAAACCACTTTCTTTTTGTTTGCACATTTCGATCGGGTGGCCCATTAGCTGTGGCAGTTTGTGGCTGGGGGGCTGTCAAAAAAAAAAAAAAATCTCAGGGCTTTAAAAGACAAAGCGGAGAAGAAACAGCCCAGACAATGAGAAAGCCTGGAGCGCACTGTCCTCACTGTTCATAGGCAGCATTTTAATTGGAAAATTGAGAGTAGGGAGCTTTCTGAAACATAGCTAGATATATTTCTGTCCAAACAAATCCATAGCAGAGTGTTTATGGCCGACTCCATTTCTTGCTTGAGAGATTATTGACATCGGAAACAGTGAAACAACCCATGTTTATTTTATTTTCCCCGGCAAAGCATTTTATAGAGCTCCACAGCAAATTAACTCCATTTCACCGCCTCAAAACCTTGTGCGAATTAACTCCAGACTGTGTTTAAGCGATTGCATAGGGTTTCACAATAACTTTGACCTGCGCTTGCTGCTAGTTTCTGGTTTGTTACTTATATGGGGATGCGGACAGGAAGATGATTTGCTGCCCCTATCTCAGGCGAATTGCTTTGTAAAATCTGGCTGTGAGTAAGCAAGTGGGTTGCCGATCAGACTTAGAGTAATCACGTATGTTTTGCCTAATGGTGCAACAGAGTGAAAAGCCGAGAGAGGGAAGCAGGAAGAGACGTGCATGGGGTGGGCAGACCTTTTTTTTAGCATGTAGTCTGTGTGAGGGTGGAAAAGTTTGAAACGAGACAGAGCTGGTTGACAGCATCAATTAAAAAACTGCATCAATAATGTTGATTGTGTAAAGTAATTATACAGTTTGGAACTCAGTCATGCATTGGCACTTAAAACCCATAATTATACACTTCATTAATGGCCTTAAACTTTCAGCTTCAGCGCTTTCATCCATCCACATTCAAAAGAACACACTCCTACCCTGTGCTCTTACATCTCTCTATCCGTCGACTCACCAGTGTTTTCATTGGGAACACGGCCTGTTTTTAAACCAACATACACTTAGTGCTGAAGTATTGTTGATTATGGGACCATCAGACAATTCATGTCAAACTCTCTCATGGACCATTTTCACATTTTTGGGTTTGGTACGTAAACAATAGCAGGGTAGTCCTACAGGGAAGTGCATGTGAGACCAAAGCAAATTTTTGCATTACTATTTGTTTCGACGGTTTAACAGAAACATGTATATTACATTTACATAACTTTCTCAAAGAAAGGAAAATGGGATAGATAACAGCAGAGTTATCAGTCAGAAAGATTGACCCTCACCCTTTGCAACAGGGTTTAATGCCAGGTAAATATAACGCAGGTATAGTGTTAATATGCTACTGTTTTTAAAATTTTGGGGCCAGTACGATTTTTTTAAATGATTTTTAAATCATTCTTATGCTGATTTAGGCTTCATTTGTAAAATATTGTGAAATAGTATTAGCATTAAAAAAAAGTAATTTATACCTAGTATATAGCACAGCTGAATTTTAAGCAGCCAGTACTCGTCTTCTGATATTTTAGAAACAATTCAAGCTGATTTGATGCTCAAGAAACATTTCTTATTATCAATTGTTGAAAACAGTTGTGCTGCTAGATATTTTTGTGGAATTTAAAAGAACAGCTCTTGTTCGAAATGTCTTTAGTGTCACTTTTGACCAATTAAATGTGTCTGAACAAAAACATTCTTATGTTACTCTTAATCACTCATCTCCCACTGTGAAAAGGGTCCATTGAGCACTAAATAGAAAAATCTTGTGTGTATTACTGCCCTCTAGTGGACACTCTGGTAATACTAGGTGAATTACTGGTACCCCACAGGAAGATAACATACGTTGTTCACTGAGAGGTGAATGAATTGAATAGTACACTATTTCTTTCATGCCTCTCGTGGGGTTTACAACCCTGAAACAAACAAACAGAAATCCAAAGAGCGCCAGAGGAAACTGAACAATGGCTGAAATGGGCAGAGAGCCACCGGGAGCCCAATGGGCTTTGATTTTTTTTAACTTTCCATCTAAATGTAACATTGTATTCATCTGATTCAGTGTGGCTTGTGAAGGCTGGCAGCTAGGGGGGACCCAGAGTGGTCCGATCTGTCTGGCTCCTGCATTGAGATTCTCCTGGGCTCTGGCTGATGGCTAGGCCATGACTCTTAACGGCTATTTGTTGTAGGGATGGTCTTGTCTGACTGGGCCGCACAAAGAAACCCAGTGTCAGTGAGACACTCAGAATGCAGCTCCCTCAGTGGCCCGGCCCAGCCCAGACAACCGAGCTCACATTTGACTCAATGGACTGCAGAGAGAACGGAAGCCAGGCCGAGTTAAAGAAAGAGAAAGTGTTGCAAATGCTCTAATTCTCAACATGTGTAGGGGATTAAAAACGCACTTATCTTGGTTTTAAAGATAAACCACAAAAATAAAATGGGTCAACATATGCCCCTTTACACAATATAAAGTCATTTCCACAGTGCTTCCCTGCTCCTTCCAGAAAGCATGGGTAGATTAATCCATGATTTTTGGGCGAGAACGTTCTTCTCTATCACCCATTTACATCCTGATATTCCAGCACACAAGTCTTCCGATAAAGTCACATGGCAGTTTTCTTGATTGCTTCCTGACACTTAATAGGTTAGGGAGAGGAGGGGTAGTCAATCATTTGACATCAGATCACTTACGAAACTACAGTGAATTTTGCATTCACATCGAGTCTGAGTCGACAAGCACATTTTGGCGCGGCTCACATACACACACGCAAACAGACAAAAGGAAGTTTGAGCTTGTCTGCAAAGGCCCGGGACGCACAAAAGAAGCATCCACGGGCTCAAACGTAAAGCAAGAAAGAGGTGAAAGCGAAACGGATCACTTCCATTGAATGGTTTACAGGGCGTGAGATTACAGAGAGACAATCCGCGACCGCTTCGGTATGCTAAACAGTCAACATACCCATTCGCAGGACTATGATTATGTGTTTCACTTCCCATCACCCATCACATCCGTTATTCCCAAGTGATCCTTCCGTTTCATTAGGCATGGCGTGATAGAAGCCGCAAGACGTGCTAAGTGGCGTCAACCCTCAGGCTGGGGAGGACAGCAGCTTTAACACCATCAGACGCTCTTATTCTCTCACTCTGTAGTTCTAGAGCCACTGGTGGGGGACTTGAAAGACACTGGATGGCAGTGAGAGAGGACAGGAAGGGCAGGATTACAGAAGGAGCCTAAGTCTTGGGGGTGATGGGACTCTGAAGGGTGTGGACGGCCTGGACCACTCATTGGCCATTAGGGTTGCGCTTCACTTACACTTTTCACCAGCAGGTGGCTGTAGTCCTGTAGCTCATTGTGCCCCCGCTGAGTATGGTGACCTGGCCGTACTAATGCTGCGTTCAGTACGCGGCTGTATTGGATACGGGTGGTGGCCAGAGGAGTCGTGTTGTTGCTATTGAAGTTGAGCCCGTCGCGGGACCATCGCAGATGTTCACCATAGTCCGTCTGCGTGGTCGTGGTCAGAGCCGACACCACCCTCCTGCGGTCAGGGAGTCTTGAGGTGTCGTCGGATAGTTGTATTCACCGGTAGAGTTGCGGGTAGGCGGGGCGGTTGGTTGCCCGCCCTGATCCCGCTGATTCGCAGGGTGGGAGAGGATAAGGTACCGCTGCCGCTCTGAATGCGGGGGAACATTGCCCGACCCCTCCTGCCGCCCACCCTGCAAGTATTTTGGAGCTCAGGTAAATGACCGCAGAGTTCGTCGTGCAGGGTGTCCCTGTCTGGGCCAGGAAAGTATGGCTCTGGTCCCAATCACAGTCTGTGAGATGAACGTTTGGAGTTGGACGTTTCTGCTGCAGAGGTGTCTGTTCTGGAGTGGGAAGTCCTGGGTCAATATCTCCGGATTTTGGCCAGCCGTTGGTGAACAGATTCTCAACCTGCGAGTGGCGCCGTTCGCTGCCGCTGATCCGAGTCACGCTGATCACGGAACCGCTGCGGCCGCGTCCAAGCACGCTTTGCTCCTTGTCACTCTTGCGCCGACTCCCAAACCAGATCCACCGGCTCTGAAACGTTGGCGATGCTTGAGGCTCATTATCCAACAGACCATCAGACCCGACAGCGCCGCCCCGGTGGCAAAAGCTGAAACTGCAGAGCACGACCAGCAAGTTCACGGACACCAAGCCATCTGGTTCCTCGATGAAACTCTCGTGCAGAAGACCTGAACACATGGAAAGAATAACAGAAGTAAGCATAAAACACATTCATACCGTACAGATGAACAAAGAATCACAAAATTAAAGTACCTAAATTGAATTTCCAGCAAAATAAAAGAAAAAATGAATGCACCAATGAAGGACAATTATAGCAGACTAATTACTACCTAAAGTGGATGTTCATTTTAACTGCTGTAATAACTGTCTTCCTGATCATCGATTACGTGTTTTGGAACATTAACTCTCATAAACGTCTAACATTGAATAATTCTGACAACTATTAAACTTTTAAGTTGTATTTACAAATTCAAAAGTGCCCTGGGTGTGATCGATCTAGAAGTAAAGAGGGATGAGAGCAACTTCTGAAATGACAGAAGACTTAAGTTCTCAGAAGAGCACCAATTAATTATTGATGATAAGGAAAAGGGTAAAGCTAAAAAATAGTGCTGCAGCAGATCTTCTATGGAGCTCAAACACCATAGACTGTAATAGATAAAACTGCAAGTGAGCCAAAATTACAAAAACGTCCCTTCAAGATTAGGTGCAAAAAAATTTAAAAGTAATTTTTGGTGAACAAATCATGGAATGTTTTCCATGTAAATCTATAGGCAATATCTTATTAATTTGAGAAAACTTCTAATTAAAGATTTTCTAAAAGAAAGATTTCTTACAGTGACTCACAACACAGTAGAACCAACATCATAAAATGGCTCAGCAGATGAAATGCTCTTGAAACAAATTAATTTAACTGGCAAATTTATCACAATAGAGATTAATGGTAAGCAATTCCCATTGGTGAAAATAAACAGCCTTAATTAGCACTTACAGCTGTTTGTTTAAGAACTCAAATAAAATGAGAAGAGAGGAGGCACAATCAATAAAAATGTTGCTACGATAATTAGCTCATAATAGCTGCCTCAATGTGGGTGTTTGCGTGTACAAAGAGTCCGCCGAATTAAAAGATACATTAGCCGCGGTTGGGCATCAGGGAAAGGAACCGTACAACATGTACGATGTCGGTCATTTCATTGGGAGATGTTGTGACAGAGTGCCTATCAATTTTCTGGTGATATACATGTTTACTTCACAGTATTCATTTTGGAGAGACAGACTACATTACCAAAATGACACTTCAAATCAATCAATGCGTTCATGTGGATGCTGAGTCAGTGTCTGTACTTTTCTCTCTCTTTCTCTTTCTACCCTCTCTCCATTTGTGTTTATCTCTGTCTCTGTCTCTGCTAGATTTGTTTATGGTTGTGGGGGCATTATATTTATTCAATCGCAGACAGATACCAGGTGTGTGTATCTTTTCCCAGCAAGATAACTGCTGTCTAAAGTGCAGTAAACTATTGGTTTTTGTTTTTGTCATCTTTATGATTAAATTTCTGGCTGCCACTGCCGGTGTGTGGCTGCATTGCTGCTAGAAGTTGGATAAACATCATTGGCATGGGGCGGTTCCTGTCACGAACCACTGCCTAAAACAGTTTTTGTTTATGCTGTTGCAGCCCACTTGTCATTCACGAGGGCCCCATCATACATCAGGAACGGGGTCCTGAAAGGATGTGGTGAGCGGGTGGGATGCTGGGATGATGCTGTTTTCTAAGTTGTTTATGTTCATGCATTGTGGTGTTTACTTTCGGTGGCATAAGGCAACGGGTAGAAGATGAAGTTATGTTTGAGTGCTTGAAGACTTCTCTGTGCAACACACTTTGTGAACTTTTCAAACAAACTCTAGAGTAGAAAAGAACGAAAATTCATATGTGCCAGTAACACATTACTAGTATAAGGTAATCGACATTAATGCACTAGGTATCACAAACAAACGATTAAAAGCATTTTTTTAAATCATTTTAATATACATATTTAACTGACAAATTTAATGGATGTTTTATTAAATATCAAGTATAATATTTATATATAAATATATAACAAGCAAAAAAGTTATTAAATTTTTAATGTACCATATGTAATTCTAATCTTAAATTAAAGGAGTAGTTCACTTTAAAAAAAACTTTTGCTGATAATTTACTCACCCCCATGTCATCCAAGATGTCCACGTCTTTCTTTCTTCAGTTGAAAAGAAATTAAGGTTTTTGATGAAAACATTCCAGGATTTTCTCCATATAATGGACTTCAATGGGAACCAAACGGTTCAAGGTGCAAATGAGAGTTTCAGTGCGCTAAAGGGCTTTAAACGGCACCAGACGATGAATAAAGGTCTTATCTAGCAAAACGATTCGGCCATTTAAAAAATAAATAAAAAGTTTACGTTTTATAAGCACAAATGCTCAACTTGCTCTGTTCTGTGATGAGCATTCGTGACTCTCCTGTTCAAACTCATTCATCAAAATGAACAAATCTTTTTTCAAATCTTTATCCTAGATAAGACCCTTATTCATCATCTGGTGTTGTTTAAAGCCCTTTGAAGCTGCACTGAAACTCTCATTTGGACCTTGAACCATTTGGTTCCCAATGAAGTCCATTATATGGAGAAAATCCTGGAATGTTTTCAACAAAAACCTTAATTTCTTTTCGACTGAAGAAAGAATGAGATGGACATCGTGGATGACATGGGGAGAGTAAATTATCAGCAAAAGTTTTTTAAAAGTGAACTACTCCTTTAAGGAGCCTTCAATGTTTCAACTATAAAACAAAACTAAATCCTTCTTTTCTAGTAATCAACAGCAGTCAAGCCAGTAAAACAAAAATCCCAAAATAATACTGTAATGAATACAGGTACTCAAGTACTTTACACCCCTACTAGTGCTAACTATTGTTAACAAACTTAACCTTACCGTAAACTCTATCTGTTGGAAGCGCATCTGAGGTCATGAGAACTCAATTTCGTTTGCAAGCAGTACTAAAACACACATCAAACGCTCTTTGTATATACGTCGCTTTTTTCTAGGTGAAGCCCTGATGGTGCCTCAGATAGATATTACTCAAACCACACCGGCCTTTCTCTTTAATGAAAGAGACGTATTAAAGCATCCGCCTGTCTGGAGGGCCACCTTTCATTCGTTCTCTCCTCTCGCCTGCAATGTGTCCATCCTTTTTTACAGTACGAAGATGGTGCATGCATGCAATGAATAGATTGGGGCCATCATAGATGTTGCCTTTGTAGTCACTTCGCTTTGTCGTGAGGGGGAAACAAAACGCACAGACGAGAGGCGGACGAAGGGGAGAGATAGTCTCGGGCACTGTTTCTTTCTTTCGTCATTCCCGACGGGGTGACAGAAACCCCCTTTTTTCCCCATTCACTTATTAAAGCTTAATGGAAGGCAGCCGGACTGTCAGGCTGAAGCGCAGCAAGCACGTCTTGAGCTGGAAGCTCCAATTACAGGTGAACAATGGCGGTGGAGCAGTCTAGTTAAAGTTGGTCTTCAGACGGCAATAGGCCAAGTGCTAAAAGACTCAGAGCCCAGGGACTAACTGCCTTGCTTTTGCCTTCTTTTTTACCCAGGTCTATTCACTAGCAGTTGGATGTTTGTTGCTTATCACACTCCATCTCTTTGCACATCTTCTCCCGCTCATATCTCTCTCTCTCTCTCTCTCTGCCACGTCCTTTCATCTTCTGCTGGCTGGCTGTCTCCGGGGACGTACCCTTATTCTTTTATTCCCTGTATCACTCTATTGCTCTCAGTCTCTCTCTCCTTTTCAACCTGTAAGCAGAGAGGCGGCTAATGAAATGCTAGCAGGTTTCAGTTTCTTGTTGAGATCATGTCATTAAAAACCTCAGGTGGAATATAGATTTTCTTCTAGCAAATAAGCACCCTTCTCAAGGTTTATTAATTACCTGATCTTCTAGCGTGGGGTGAAACAGTTTAGTGTGGCAAAAACAGGCCCTTATCAGCTGTGCTTATGCAACAAACACTTATTCATGCAGTAGTTTCTGCACTACGTTAGATGCTGTGTGTGTGTGTAGTGTCTCATTTTAGCACGAGGCCTTACAGGCGAGCGTGTGCATTTGTGTGTGTGTTTCAGTGGCTTATGGTTCACTGACTTTACTCATTATCTTTTCTGTTTCTATCTCGGTCTTCTCTGTATTCTCTTCCCTTTGCTCTTGCTTTCTTACACACACACACTTTCCCTTCTCTGCAGAAACACTGCAGGCTATTCTTTGTCTGCATATCCTCTCTCTCTTTCTGGTTCTCGACATGTCACCCATCTTTTGCTGTACTCATGCCTCACTGTTACCACAGCTTTGTGTTAACCATGTTGAAAAGACCAGCATTTCTGGTCAACAGATTATGTTGCGTTGTAGATACTGGTATGTTGGTGTCCATAGAAAGAGTCTGAAATTTAAGTTGTTATTCAGTGAGCTTTTAAAGGGATAGTTCACTTTGAAATTACATTTTTGATATGTTTTAGCTTAACTCAAGGGCATCCAAGATGTAGTCTTTGTTTCCACAATATTTTCAATTTTTATATATATTTTTTAGGTCAAACCGTTCTTGTCTGTCAGTCATATAATGGAGGTATATGGGGTCCACCTCAAATATCATGCACAGAGAAGTCCAAATTAAACATGATTTAATGACTCGTAAATGTAAGTACACATTGATGGCCTAAGATACGAAATGAGTGGTTTGTGTGAGAAAATGAACAGTATTTATATCGTTTTTATCTCTTGTTAACAGCCAAGTCCAAGTGATCTGAGGGCGTGGGCGCTTCGGTGCTGCGCAAGCGTCGGAAAGCCCCGGAAGTGATTTTTTTGCGCGTGTACGTCACTCATTGTTTACACAGAGATTTCGGAAGTGTTGCCCTTTACTGCGAAGATCTAAACATATTTAGATATATAGGAAATTGCAATGGAAGATGATTTCGATATATCAACAGACAACGTTGATTTTTTTCGCAACCGCGCAAGAGATCGCTTGCTCCGCTTTCGGCCGTTTGCACAGACTGAAGTGTCAGACCTCAGATCACTTGGACGCGGCTGTGGTTACAAAAGTTAAAAACGATATAAATACTGTTCGTTTTCGCACACAAACGCTTGTTTCGAAGTCTTAGGCCATCAATGTGTACTTACATTAACGAGTCATTAAATCATGTTTAATTTAGACTTCTCTGTGCATGCTCTTTTGAGGTAAACCCAGGGTGGACCCCATAAACATCCATTGTATGACTGAAAGACAAGAACGTTTGACCTAAAAATATCAAAATTGAAAATACTGTGGAAACAAAGACAAATTCATTTCAAAGTGAACTATCCCTTTAACTGCTGCTAATGGAACTTGAATCAATTCAGTCCAATTAATGAGAAATTAAATGAATTAATGAATTGTACATTGTTATTTCTTTCATTAAATCTCATTTGAGATTTTGCCAATAATTACTTAAAACTTGGTCTGTTTTCACACAAATCTGACTCGGAACATGGCAAAAGAGTCATGTCAAGCACTTATGCTTTTTTCATAAGTTTCATATTTTTTTATATATATTTTGTTTTCTATGGAAGAAATAAGTCATACAGGGTTATTAACCATTACCTTGAAGGGATAGTTCACCCAACAAAGAAAATCCTGTCATCATTTCTCACTCTCAAACCACCATGAAAAGACGTCATTAAATTCCAAAACAACACTTCTCCCCATTGACTTTCATTGTATTAAAAGAAAACTTCTCTGTTCCAAGTAAATGAAAAAGTAAATAATAACAGAATTTTCACTGGTGAGCTGTCCTTTAAACTAACAAGCCTATCTCGGTCAACAAACTTAATGAGAAAGATCGGCTAAATCAGCACAAACATTACACCAGCAAATCCAGTCTTGTCAGCAAAAGCTTCCAAAACAAAATATGCTAACTTTTTAAAGGCGTCTGGATCCCGGCAGAGTGTTTACAGAAAGATAGCAGTAAAGACATTTATGGCTTCTTATCTTACACTTTTTAAAAAAGCCAAACTCTCAGATCAATATACAGTTGCCAGGTTTACATACGTCTGCATGTGTTCTCAATTAACTCTTCTATAATTTTCAATAAGAAAAAGCTGCCCATAGCCTTACTATAACACAGCAATAAGGTGAAAGGCTTCCTGGCACCGGTTCAGGGTTTCTAATTCCAACATAATTGTGCACGCTACAGTCCACAATGTCTGACGATGATTAACATGAGACTAAATAGAAGGGACTGTTTGAAATAACGAGGGCTGTTGAGCTGGGGGCGAGCTCAGGATATGAGTCGCCCCACCAGAGCCGAATGTTAAGAGAAACGGTCCGCTGCTAAAACACTGTTGCCTATTGTCGCTTGCTCACCTTTTCCACATTCTGCAGACGCCGCCTAGTCAGCCGCAATTAATTGTAGTCAATTCAGCGCATAGTTTTTCAACATAGCTTCCTCCATTCACAGCAACTGTTGCCGACAAACGCTAATGAGGATGCAGATGAGAGTCAGTTCAGCTGTGTTAAATTGATCAAACAAGTATGTAGGATCACAGAAGCGTGTACTGCATTGCAATACCACAGATGTGGCTGATGGCGGCTCTACTGTACCACAAGGTTTGCTGGTAAATTGATAGCGTATTTTAGGGCTGAACAGTGTGAACTCTCAAATGAAATCATTAAAAAATATTCTACCTTTCCAGCATGGGTTATAAATTCAGAAAGCGACACAGAGGTATTAGTCTGGCCAATTGCGAAGCGCAACATCTGCATCCGCCACAATCACGAAACCTCCAATTTCGAGTTAATCTTTCCAGCATGCGGAAGACGTAAATTCTGCCCGTCAGCCCTGTGCATATGACCGTATATTACCAGCTGCTAAAAACACTTCCTTATTTGTATTAAGTTAACTGGTACTAATGGTTTGTCTCTATAATGGAGATGTTGAGTTTTCAAGCTCAGACTAGCAGAGGTGGAATCAGTTTTCCACACATTTTCTGCATTATCAAACTTTTCTGGGTCATTCACGATCTGCTGTGGTGGCTCAAAATGCCTCTTTCATGCTTGTCAGACAGATACTCAATAGAGACACAGGTTGATGAACTGAAGAAAATCCTCTTTAGGATCAATAAAGCTTGTTTGTCTCAGGATCTGGAGCGTGTATTTGTGTAAGAGAGAAAATGGTGTCACGGCACCTATGGGTGCATGCAAGGTATTTCTAAGGCTGAGAGGTTTTGCTGTATGTTTTTGTGTGTCTCTTACACACACACCTGTCTGAGCTATCACTTTCACCCAGTCATGATGATCTGTGGCGGAGAGATTCTTCATGCCCTGTCAACATGCCTGGCAACCGCCACGGCAACAAGGCTCTTCATGCTGCAGGCTTCAGTGGCAGCTGCTGTTGTCCTTTTACGCTCCTGAGTCTCTCTCTACTGCAGTCAAACCAGCCAAGATTTCTCACATTCTAATTGCCGGAGAGTGCCCTGCGAAGTGTACTTCAGCATTCAAAATTCAAAAGTGAGCTATCCTAGTGAACACTGCATAGGGATCCTGTGAATTGAACCACAGCCATATATACTGTATGCTAATGTCTCTCTTGAGCAATCTTTTACTAAATGACACATTAAATTAGTTTTTTGGTCTTTTTTGCACTGATATACAGTAGTAAAGAAAGGACAGGAAATGATAGGAGATGAAACCAAGAATATTGGAAAACTACAAAGCCAGAAACTCACGCTGACTGCATGAGCAACACAGCTAAATGTGTTGGAGCATGTGCACTAAACACTAAGTTACCTCTTCAACCTTTCTTATACATAGTTCCCACATGACATCACAACATACGGGCATTTGCTGACCCGGCGCCATTGCTGAGGAATGTCCACCAGAGCTGTTGAATTGAATGTTCATTTCTCTACCATAAGCCGTGTCCAAAGGCGTTTTAGAGAAGTTAGCAGTACATCCAACCGGCCTCACAACCGCAGACCACGTGTAACCACACCAGCCCAGGACCTCCACATCCAGCATCTTCAACTCCAAGATCATCTGAGATCAGCCAGCTTATCTGCATGCTCGTCGTCCTCACCGGGGTCTCGATCTGACTGCAGTTTGTCATTCGTAAACGACTTGAGTGGGCAAATGCTCACATTCGTTGGTATCTGTTTGTCTGTTTTCCGGTTTTCACTGTACAGGGCAGATTGCAGACAGCGTGTACGGCGTCGTGTGAGTGAGCAATTTGCTAATGTCAACGTTGTGGATCGAGTGGCCCATGTTAAATAAATGACCTGGACGTGAAGGTCATGAGATGTTGTACTCCAGGAGAACATGAACTGTCCCTATGGGACTGTTGGAAAGGTCTGGAGGGCAAGAGCACCACATCAGTCTTATAAACACTCACTTTAACAACTAACCCCTATATAAAGCCTAACAGACTCTACAGAGCATACAAAACGGGATTCACACCAAGTTTGACACTGCAAAATGACAACTCATCGAAATTCCAAGTAAAAAAAGATATGGCACATCAAACGTGTTCTGTTTGACTGATTTTTTCTTTTTAGGAAAAAATGACTTGATACATCACTAAAGAATTCTGAATAGAGTTAAAAAAAATATTAAGCAGCTTTTTTCACATTAATAATAATAAATGTTTCTTGAGCAGCAAATCAGCATATTAGAATTCATTCTGAAGGATCATGTGACACTGAAGACTGGTGACACTTTTTAGAGAAATTCGAATAATATTTAACTATAATATTACAGTTTTACTGTATCAGACACATGCTGCCTTGGTGAATACTTCTTCCAAAAACATAAAAAAAAATCGAACCAATCTCAAACTTTCAAACAGTAGGGTTATGATATGTATAACTACAGCTGATACCAATTAAAGTAGAGAAGCAAATTTGCCAGCATGTGCCTCATTGCCTTTTTCTGTATGGCTGTCATCCCACTCCACGAGAATGACAGCACCGTGCACTTCTTTGTGTAACATGGACTTCAATTAGATTGTGATTGCAACCCACTGTTTGCCGAGTCAAAACACCACCTTTCTCCAGGAAATATTTTAGCAGCAACATAATTGTCTCCATCTGTGTCAACTCTGTGATTATATTCAAATGCTTTAGCAGCAACGTACACACTCGAGAGAAAAGGCTAAGCGGGAGGGCTATAGATGCAAAAAAAGAGTAATGGGGCTTACGACTCTCTGTTCTTTATATACATACTGTAGTTGAACTGCAGATTCAGGAGACGCCTCATTTTGCAGTCCATTCACTCGTAACAACGGCAAGGTATGACAGTTTTCTCCTACACTAATGCCTCCCTCCCTTCTGATGCCTGGTTTAACAGCGTTGACATTTGCTGATGAGTTTTCTGTGCAAACAATGACTCCGTCGGGTCCCACAAGTGCGCGTGGTTAACATGTACAACAGCGGCAGGTATATTTAGATTACACCCCAGTGTGGAAATTATTCAGTGAGCTTTGGGGTGGTCGACTTTTCAAAGGAATCTGTCAGGAGTTTTTGGGAACCGCAATTCATCAAAGCTAAATTATCCGTTGGGACTGTTTGCACAGTTAGCTTACAATGAACTGAATGAAGGAATAGTCTGAATTGGATGAGTTTCCTAACTTTCTAACCTAATGTTATTACTATAATAGGTCTTACTTCCTTTGGCATAATAATTCACAGTCTACTCCACCCCTCATATGACCTGACATTTTACAATGAAAAGGATACTGTTGAAGTTTAAGGACCGTTAAATTAGCCGCTAATCCTGTAATCGATACGGCTGACTTAAAGGTTGTGACCTGTAAAGGGTTAACAACACATTGAGCTGAGATCAGGCGAGAGAGCAAAGTGTCCGCCCAGGCTGGAATGTAAAAACTCGTGCTATCCTCTCTCATGCTAGCATTTCTCTCTTTATACTACATGCACTCAGCATTCTAACAACAAACAAGTTAATTGTTTCAAGCACTGTTGATGATGTCTTGAGCAAAGTTGTTGCAGCTAGTGTAGTCATCATCCATCAATATGCAAGAATTCATAAACCCGGCAGCCTATCTAAACTGAGAGAAAGAAGCAGAAAGATAAAGCCAAAAAGATAGGCCCTCAAAATGCAGGACAAGTGGCTGTTGCGGGTCTTGTCGAGGGCAGGCCTCACAGGTCAACTAAATTAAAGTGTCTGATGTCTACATCTACTTTGATCAGCTCCCCTTTGGAGTATCAGGCAAAAGGAGAGCTGACATTTTGAAGCAGATCGCTAAGTGCTTGGTCAGGGCACAGGAAGAGCAGTCGCATCTCTAATTACGGTCCTCACACTGATGAACAAAATGAGAGAGACGGAAGGAACTGCCTGATCGGTTACTCAAACACCAAGGTGAAGTGAAGGTGGAAAAAGATACAGAGTTATATTTGGGCAGTAATATCACACAGAAGTGTCCAGCAATGTGACAAGCTATGTACCATTACAACAGATTATTTTTCTTATCATTCTTTCTAATTATTCTGGATGCAGCTTTTATACAGCCTCATATTAATGACTTAAATAATAATTAAAAAAAAAAAAACGAATTTGCCTCACTTACTGCAAATAGGGTCATAATTAACAATCAAATTTCCACCCTAAAACAAAATGACTGAATGATGATTTTTGTAGCTTTTTTTTAATCAAAACTTCCTTAACAGTGAGAAAACAGCATTAATTGGAACTAAAACATTAAAATAACCAATTCTGAATTAAATTACGTCTGTCACTGACATTATAAGTGGACTTCAGAGAATTGTTATAAATGAAATTCCCCTCTTTAAATGAGCTGCAATCCTTGTTTTTCAACATGGATGTAAGCTATTTGCTGTGAAGGTGAAAGACTTCTAGTTATTTACAGAATTAAAGCAGCTAATGAATGGAAGTATAAAAACTGCACTAAAACTATATGAGCTACAAACCAGTGTTTATGATTACAATAATACATTAAAATAATATGATAAACTACATTTCCAACATAAATCAGCATAACAGACTGTTTTTGTACAGCTATAATAACAAACTGGCTGAGACTGGAACCCTTGTATATTCCATATTGCGTTACAATATTCAAATATAGTTAGAAATGGGTCATGAAGAAAAATCTAATTTTAATTCAACTATTGAAAAAAAGATATTGATGTGCCATTAACACACACTTCCTTTCCAAACTGAAAACATCTCAAAAAGTACAAAAAACTTTTCTTGAAAAAGCTGCATTACATCTGCTTTGCCAAAAGAACAACACAATTACTCGCATAAGCAGAAAAATGTATTATATGACTTCTTAAAGGGATAGTTCAGTTTGAAATTAATTTTTTTATATGTTTTAGCTTACCTCAAGGGCATTCCAAGATGTAGATGTCTTTGTTCCCACAGTACTTTCAATTTTTATATTTTTAGGTCAAACTGTTCTTGTCTGTCAGTCATATAATGGAGGTCTGTGGGGTCTTGGACGGGACTGTGGTTACAAGAGGTAAAAACGATATAAATACTGTTTGTTTTCTCACACAAACCGCTCGTTTCCGTGTCTTAGGCCATCAATGTGTACTTACATTTACGAGTCATTAAATCATGTTTAATTTGGACTTCTCTGTGCATGCTCTTTGAGGTGGACCCCATAGGCCTCCATTATATGACTGACAGACAAGAACGGTTTGACCTAAAAATATAAAAATTTAAACTACTGTGGAAACAAAGACACCTACATCTTGGATGCCCTTGATGTAAGCTAAAACATATCAAAAAATTAATTTCAAAGTGAACTATCCCTTTAAGTCGAACTGAAATTGGGAAAATGGTCATTTACAGTATAACAATAAAAACTATCAAAAAATACCTAAAATCTTGAAGTTCATGATATCTGAGTGTAACTTTGTTTTTACCGCAGTACTTGTTTTTGAGAAAGTCAAAAGACTACGCTATTTGTAAACCAAAAGAGGCAGAGTGAACGAGTGAGGGAATGAGAAATCGCTACTGCAGTGCAGTCGGGAGCATGTCAGAGAGTTATATCAGCGCCAGGCCTTCGGGAATTGCAGCAGTGACGGTTCTGTGACACGGGAGACATCAGAGCTTGCTCTCTACATCACTCACGGCCTTGTCTGCGCACCTAACCCCACCCCAGACACCTGCCCTCACTCACGGGCTCCAGCTTGTCTGACAACCACCACCACTCCTCCATCTATACTTGCTTTACTTCATCTCTCAACCATTTTTGTTGTCTGCATCTGCTGAGTTGGTTTATGGATCCTACCTTTCGCAATCATTCAACCAAGACCGAGTCAGAGAGACGAGATGAAAATCAATTCTTTTCCTCTGCCCCCGCTTCCACTGACCACTTTTCTGTCGTTTAGCAGAAGCTGTTAACATCAGCCATCTAAGCCCTGTCGGACATGCGAGCGGACATCTGGGGTCATATGAAGTTCAGTCTTATCCGGGCGATCTCCATCACTGAGGCTGCCCCCTGAATCTTCTGTCTGTAACCCTCCCAGCAGTAGATGAAAGCCAGTCACCAGCTACAAACTGTGATGGATGCAGTGCTACATCCTCTAAAATGCCCACTTCTAAACCCCTGGTCTGTGTCTCTCTGCACTGCAGGCCCAGGAGAAGCACACTTGAGGAGAGTGATGGATGTGACACACGGTCTGCTGATCAAAGCCTTGTAGGCAAACACTTATTTACACACGACTTGTTACAGATGAAGAATGAGATGCTTTTCATGCAAGCCCCCAGTCTAAGAATCACAAGAGAGGCACTAGACTAGAGAGACACCCTGCCTACCAGACCAGCTTAAACCAGCATGAGTTTACATGCTGATCACCATTGGTTTATCTACATCTAATATTCCTTAAAACAAGATTAAGCAACACTACATAAAATATTAAGACTTGTTTTTGTAGATTATTTTGATAAATGTTTTGAACAATAAGTTTATTTTGTCTTACTGCACTGGCAAATTTTTCACTTGTTTTGAACATGTTTATAAGTGGAGAGAAACATCTGCCACCGCAGTAGTAAGACACATAAATTAAAGATACAGTCACAGAAAACATGCCTTAATATTTAATGCAGTGTTGCTTCTTAAGTAAATGTATCTTGTTTCAAGGTTTGCTAGACATTTTCCTAGAAAATATGGGGGCAGAAATTCTGGACAGCAGAAAAGTAAGAAAAAAGCAACTATTATATGGGATAAAGTTTATTCTAAAACAGAATTACATATTTGTATCAATAATTTTAATACTGAGTGAAATACCTGAGTATAGGTAACACAAAAAAAGAGTCAATAAAATGCCATAAAATCATGAGATGTATAAATAGTATACAATTTATTTAGTATTAGTTTATATGAATAATTCTATATATATGAATAATTATAAATATAATAATTATATTATAATTATTAGAGTTTCATTACACGAGAGTAGATGTTAAAACTTAAAGAGCAACATGCAGGTTGAATTTATTTCTGAATTAATACTTTAAATTGTCTGCAGAGGTCTTTTAAAACACGTATGTAAAAATTACTAATGAAATCTCATTTGATGTAGAGATTTTGATGAAAATGATGTAGTTAGAGCAGTAGTAAGAGACAGAAAGTTTTAGATCGAGTTTTAGAGAAGCCATAATGGTAAATTATTGTGTTTGTGCTTGTTGCACGAATTCCAGCCTGTCAGGACATCATATCCATCATTTTCCTTCTAGGAAAAACAAGGCTTTTTGGTCTTGGGTGCGTTATGTGCAGGTGAATAGAGCAGACTTCACTGCCGTGTCTGTTACCACGCACACTCGGTCGTTTGTGGCGCACATTTCACTCGCTTTAAATGGTATCACTAACTGCATTTGAAAAGCATTATTTATTTGTTGTTATGGCATGGTCATTAGTCAATGTGGATAGTGCTAACCAGCTTGGATGGCCTGCATAATCACACTCAGCGTAGAATATGAGAAGACAAAATGTTGCTGGCTTAAATTAAGACAATCTAAATGGATGTTTAATCAAGAACAAAGTCGAATGTATGTTTGCTTAAGCAGATTTATTACAAAACAATCCTCGGAGGCTCAGATAATTATATGCCTGTGGGCCATCATAGGCATATTCGTCAACATCACAGAAGAGTTTCGTCGTTCGCATCCATTGTAACCTGAGCCTGAACTTGAACAGACTCCCTCGGCGATCGTCACTTCCGGTTAGTGCGTCGTAGACGCGGAGTTATTTTATCACAATTTTTCTCAAAATATCGTTAATGGCTAAATATATATTACTCCAGTTCAGAAAATCTAGTTGTTTTATCGTCAACATACACTATGCTATATAGGGTGTCCAACCTGCATGTTGCTCTTTAACTATGTAGCTTTACAGTAAACTATGCTTCTCCATCCATTTACGCTTCTTTCCATATGGTGGTGTGACTCCCCTTCTGTCCGGCGCTAACAGCTGCAGTGTACTTGGCTCGTCAGCACACAAGACGGCTGCAACTACAGTGTGGTCTCCCCAGTGGATCAGCACCACAACCGTCTGGATTGAGCCGAGTAGGGGACATCTCTAGGGGTTTCAAGTGGGCACCTTCTGTCCTCAGTGTTTCGTCGACTAGCTCACGACACCTCAAGAGGGCTCGAACAGTCACTCTGGCATCCCAGAGTCGTCCCCCACTCAACTCAGCCCAGCTTACTGACCTTTACATCCCTCCTGCTGCTGAGGTTACTCCTTCCTGGTAGTTCACGTGACCTAACCACAATCTCTCCGCAACCCAACCGTACATGGCAACCTGTTTGACTAAGGCTGACGAGCCTCACTGTCTACGTTAAAGTATGTTCAATGGCAACCGGTCCTTATGGCATACTATCTACCACAAAACACAATATCTGCCCAAACACCACCCCTCATTCACGCAATATACTCAGGAGCGTAATAACTGTAATTACTATGCAAACTATACAAATAAACCAACAGACTCTTTGAGTTTTTCAAGAATTCTGTGTGATGCAACTCTTGGCCACTGAATCCGACGTCTCTGAGGAACCGGGTTGTAGAGTGTGCCACAAATCCTCGACAACCCACTTCCACTGGATAAACCTGGACTCTCCATCCTCGCTGTTCTGCTTCAGTGGCCAGATGAGCATACCGTAGTTTCTTCCTCTCATATGCCTCATCTACCGCATCCTCCCATGGCACTGTTAACTCTATCAGTTGAACAATGCGTGCTGATCCAGACCACAAAACAATATCTGGTCGAAGGGTTAGTGGTGGCAATCTCAGGTGGAAAAATAAGCCGTTGATCAAGATCAGCCAGTATTTTCCAGTCCCTAGCAGCTTCCAGTTGTCCAGGGCGAGAATTGGTTTTAACACCTTTTCTTGGTGGTTGCTTGCCTGGGCAGAGGAATATTGTCTTCTGTGTGTAATGTTTTGCAGGCGGCAACTTATTGGTAATGCTACGCTTCCCTTCCAATGCTAAAGCCAAACATTGCAGTACTGGGTCGTGGCGCCAAGTAAACCGACCTTGGCTAAGAGCCACCTTACATCCTGTCAAAATGTGCCTTAATGTGGCAGGTGATGAACACAAAGGACAAGAGGGATCCTCTCCTACCCAGAGGTTTAGGTTATTTGGTGATTGGAGAACATCATATGTTGACCTGATAAGGAAACTGATCCTACTGTGTTGCACGGTGCACCGATACAAGTATTGCAATAGTCGGAAATGATAAACCTCACGATACCTAAATTTATTAGTATTGACACTTTTATGAATGACCGCGTTCCAGATTTGTAATAGATGGATTTCATGTTGGTGTGTGCAACGCACGCTTCCAGTCCCTCCCTGTGGACGTCTGTGTTTTTTTTCTCCTCACGCATGCAGCAAAGAAGCTGCAGCTGTCATGAGACAAACACTACAGCGAGATGGCTGCATGTGTGAGCACAAATGATACTGTAGCCGCCGGTCAGTAGCAGAGTGGCAATCCAGAGAGTCGGGACTTTTCCCAGTGGGCCGAGTAGTGTTTCGAGGCCGCAAGGGCCGGTCTGATAGTTATACATTGCAAGTTCTTAGCAACACAATCCGGTGGCCTGTGCACAATAGTCTCTGCAACGGCGATAGATTGAAGCGCGCGTCCGAGATGAAGATGGTGCGCGACTGCGCAATTGATTTAAAAACTGACCGATTTTAGCGCTACAGTAGATCTCTTATTTAATAGCCAAATAAATGAATTCTCTGCTAGTTAACTGGATATGTTTATTTATTTTTGTATTCCAGTGTACAACATTCCCCCCAACTTTCATAGATAGCATAAATATTTTGTAATAAAGCATACAAAACATCTGCTAAAACTGATCTCATAAGCTACATGATTATAATCAGAGCATGTGCATGTTTGTCAGTGATTTATTTATATTAGTTATTACAGCATTTAAAGAGCACAGACCTACACAAAGGAGGTGCATGTGAAACGCCTAGTAAGAAATACTTTTCAGGAAAAGTATCGAAAAGTATCGAAATCGCAATTCTTGACTTGGTATCGATATCGAAACAATAATTTTGGTTATTGTGACAACACTACTTCCACATTCTATATTATTTATAATGAATAAATATTTATGAATGCTTTAAAAAGGGTTGTTTGTTAGGTTAGCTCATGATACCCGATGCATTAATTAATTTAAAATAATTTAACAATATCTAATTGGAATGCAGGTATTTTAAAAGTATTTGAGTTGCAAAGTTTTGAAACAGAAACAAACTTTTGCTAGTTTTTTAAAAAGAGATGTTTGGTAAGAATATCAAAAAACAAAATAAAGCTCTCTTACATCACATTATTCATGCTGCTGAGATAGAGCTACTATTTTTTGCCTTGACTTACTGATCTTCTCCATTAGGAAACACATTAGCAAATACAGCAGTTGGCCCCACCACCCCATTACTTTCTGGCTTGTGCACCACAACTGAAACAGGGCCTGGAAAACTTCAAAAGCTCCTGATGAGCAGATTAAAATCCAGCCAGGCAGACATGATCATTATGCAATATTTATACATCCGAGTGTTTGTGGCTCACAGCAGATGAGCGAGGTCTCCTGCGGTGGACCCAAGATTAACATGCACCAATGCCTGTGCAGAATCAGCGGTGAGATCAAAGGGGTTCTACATCGACTGAGTATTTCAGACTGAACGATTGATTTGCTGCGATGAACCCCACCCAGAGAGGTTCACCCAGAACTCGACGCTGTTCCAAGACGAACATAATAGGAGATGAAAGGGGAACTATAAATAGAAAGTGTGAGTTGTCGATCACCACAGCACCCGGACCTTGCAGCAGAACAGAAGCTCGAAACGGGGCGGAAAACGACGGCGGCTGCAGGTCTGGCGGGACGAGGTAGAGGACGGGAGGTCACAGCATGAAGAGTTTTATTGTTGTAATAAAAATGTACACTTACCGTCGCAGTCGCCCAAGTGAGAAGTGTTCCCGTGCTCGACGTCTTGCTCGAAGGGAAGCCTGTGGTGAAAGAACAGTAGTAGAAACATTCATCAGCAAACCACATAAATAGGCCATAAAACTGCACCGTCTGAATTACAGTAATGCCTGTGTGTTTTCTCTCTCTCTATTTTTCTTTGAAAGAAAAACACAATTTTTAATGCTGTCTTGAAGGGTCATGCTAAAATATCTTGTTTTTCTGGTCCTTTTCCCCTCTTGGCTTTGATAATAAGCAATATTGCAAATTAAAAGCTTGTGCAGGATGTGTGCAGAAACTCAATCTGCGCTCGTGATCAAATCTTGTACACACAGAGGCATCACAGTGCTCTATTAGAGATGTTCTGTGTTACCTTAAAGCCACATTTATGAAGAAAAATGACTGCAGTCGACTCACGAATGGCTTCCTTCCAACCGCATAAGTCAAACAGAGGAAAGGCCGAAGGCTACGCACAGCAGAAGCGTGCATTGGGGGACCAGCCTCTTTCCACTACCGTCGGCAATTAGTTAAAGCTCAGGACAACAAGCCAGCCAGGGGTCTTTTACTGCCAGGGTCTTGGTTTTTCAGAAGATACGTTTACACCCATGTGGTTAAACGCTTTCTGTGAAATGTCTATAAAATATAATGTTTCTACAAACTGCTGGCGCAGAGCTGTAATCTCCAGAACTCCTCTGAGAGAAGATGGCTTTTTTTATATACACTACAGCGGTAAACCACCCCGAGAATTTAAATGAGCACACAGATTCCTTCCCGCCGCTCTCCTGAGGATGAACATTAGCCATACTGTAGAAATTGAAAAAGCACATAAAGACATAAACAGCCGACAGAATGTCCCTGAACTTGTTTTGCATATTCACTGTTTGTGTATATTAGCAAGTGGCAGTAATTAGAACTACTTCTGTATCGTTTTCCGCTGTGAAATTCAATTGGTGAGAATTTTTCAGCATTATGCCAGATAGAATCGATCGACAGGTTGACCGTCCTTGGTAAATCAAATCAGATCCAGCCAGAGAGCTGTAATTGCATAATGGCGCTGAGGTAAAACGTCTCCGAGTTTTGATCTCAGAATACCGGCAGACAACCTGTATTTTCACACAAAACTCAATAAAACTGTCTCTCTGAGGACAGATATAATTTCACAAGTGTATTTAACCAGAGGCACAACACAAAAAGTAAAAATTTTTTAGATGCTTTAAAGGTGGAACTCACGTTAAGACGTTATGTTCTCAGATACATTGTCGAAACTCACCTGGTACCTGCACGGAGGAAGGAGCATGTGCTTCCTCTGGTCCAGCCGCAGTAGGGATCCGTGTGGCGATGCAGTTTCTGTGAAACAACAGAAAAAAGAGTGAATGATACCCCTACGGCGCCTGACTGTATATAGTTTAATTCCGCTGGATTTCATCCAAGTATGATCCACCTGGTTCAGTGCACACATTAGATGTGTGACATGTGTCAGTACGCCTCACTGGGCTGCACCGATGGCCCATGGGCACAGACACAGAGCACGGGCTGGTGCCTGACCCTCACCAGTGATCACAGAAACACAGAGCAATCCTAGAGATGAAAGCTATAAACAATTGCTAGAATAATTGCTGTATATAATTATAATTATATAATAACAATTGCTGTCCTTCTTTAAAAGGACAAATGGAAAAATGATGTCACTGTTCATGTTAAATTTGTATTTTAGGGGTAGTTTAAATTCTGGATTAGCTTGAATGGCTTTACTTTAAAACAGTATCAATGAGTCAGTGGGAGGTTCACAGTTACATAGATTGGTAAATGTATTAACAAACTATATCTTATGATGGAATATGGATTTTATATTCCCATGCAAAATGCAAAAGCTCATGAAATAAAGCATACATTGTCTACAATATAATTTTTGATTACAGCAGCTATTATATAGGAATAGACTATTCGCTTGTTAAGTCTGGCATCATGTGTCATCATTTTCGGATTCAAGCGCTCTATTGAATGCCAAAAGCAAACAACAAACAGTGCTAATATACGGTACCCTCACAGTGTGCTGTAATACTACAGAAAAATCTATTTTTACATAACAAAATCTCAGTTGGCCAGATAGAGATTCATCTTTTATAAATGTTTAAAATGTTGGTGTCTGGGATGCCATGAGCTCGGAGACTGTAGTGTACACTGTAACGTTACAGCTTAAAAGTGTGATATGAATAAACAGTGCTCATAAATGGCTATTGAGATAATATATGGAGGCTTAGAGCCGGAAACAATATTCCCTACATCCCAACTTAAAGGGGTCATGAACTGACTTTTTAAATGTTTTTATTTTGTTGTCTGAGGTCAACTTATGACGTTCGCTTGGTTTTTACATTCAAAAACATAAAAATGAATAAGTTATGGGCTGTTTTCTTCCCTAGTTTTCAGCCTTCTTGAAAAATGCTTGGATTTTATGGGCGTATCGCATTGAAGACTAGGAAGTATACATATAGACATACATATTAGAAGAAAATTTCAAATGGCACTTAGAGGCTTTTGCATCTGAACTCTTCATACACACACACACACACACACACACACACACTATATACATATATATACATATATACATATATATACAGTATATACATACATATATATATATATATATATATATCTAGGAAGTAAACGCCCATTGCTGTGCAACTCGGTTTCCGTCGGTGCACGTGGGGGAGTTTGTTTTGAAAACCACTGTTGTAAAATGGCAACCAGAATGATTCGACCATACATGTTTGAACCAGAGTCCGATCCCGAATCGCAGGACCATGAACCAACAGCACCTCGAATACAACGGATACTTGTAGACACATACACATAATAATTAGATATCAAACGATCTGTAACAATGCAATGCTAGCCGAGTAGATTATTATTTCTAAAATAAAAATATTACCCACATAAGTGTGTTGCACCACTCCTGTTGGATCCAATATAGAAGGTACAGCACCTTTTTTAATCTTAATTGGTCTGCAAATCCAGCCTCGAACTGTGTCTTGTTCACAAAACAATCCTCGGTGAAATGAAGCGAACATATGGATAATGTTTTACACTCATCTGCTGGAACGTTATTAAAAACAAATTTTAACACCTAATATTGGAATCCAGAGGAAGCTTATGCAGCAACTGTCTTCTTCCACAGCCAGGCACGGCACAACATTTTGTCAACGGAATGTTTATTTGCTGGTAGCTCGCTCCGGTTTGTCATCACAAGGTATGCTTTTGTTTACCTATGCATGAATGCGCGAATCGGTGGGCGGGGCTAAAGCCGCTGTGTTGAAGTAGGCGTTGATGTAGCGGGTGGGGTTTTAGCATCTTTGACGTCATACTTCCACACTTTCAAAAACGAGACGTTTGTTGAGGCTGGTGTCAATAAAAGCTTTTATTGGACTAACAAGGTCGTTTTCAGTTCTGAAACTTACAGGATATTCTTATAATATGATGACCTCTTAGATGTCAAAAGCTCAAGGAAAATTTGATTTCTCAGTTCATCACCCCTTTAAGAAGAAAATAAGTTTTGTGCATGTGTCATGCTCAGATTCATTCATCTGCTTTGTTTGAAGTATCAATTTCCCAATGGATTAAGAAAAGCCTTTGTTGCATGTGTGGTGTGTTTTGGAACTTGACTGATTTTCAAACAGATGCTCCATACTGACTTGTCCTCAAGCCACTTCTTGGTTGTCTTTACAACTTGGACAGGAGCATTGTCTTGTTCAAAAACAACATCTGATCATTCCTCTTTAGATAACTTTTCAATTGTGGAAAGCAAGCCATTCTGCAGTATTCTCCAGTACTCCAAAGCAATAAATGACTAATGACTAAGCAATAGGTGACACAGTAGCTCACCAATACCAGCAGCTAAAAAAAGGCTTCCCACACAATGCCACCTCTTCCTCCATGCTTCCCTGTGGTAGAGACAGTGTTGGGGAAGCTACTCTGAAACTGTTTGACAAGCTACTTATAAGTTAAAGTTGTTAAACTACAGTCAAGCTACCCTTTTGGAAAAGTAGTTAGCTACACTACAAGTTACTATCAAAAAGTAGCTAGCTACATTGAAACTACTTTTGCTTTTTGAACAACGTATATTATAAATAACAACAGGTGGCGGTAATGGCAAAAAATGAGTTTGTAATGTAACATAACGAATATCCTTTCATCGCGCTGATTCGCGCAGGCTTCGACAAACGCAATGTTGCTTTATGCTCAGCGCACCGCTACTTGCTGCAAAAAGTAGTTAGCTACTAGAAAAGCTACACTGTTCAAAAAGCAACTGAGCTACTGCCAAGCTACTGAAAAATGTAGTTAAGTTAGTAGCATCACTACTTGTAGTTAACTACTCCCCAACACTGGGTAGAGATGCATTATTATATTTATTTATTTCTCACCAGATTTTCAAAGACACCACTCTGGAGCATCAACTCATGTTTCATTGTGATTACATTTTCTGCCAAAATCCTTAATATTCTGTCTTTGATGTTTGTTTTTCTGAGACAGCAATGGCTTTTTAAGTAGTGCATTTGCTTAAATTTAGTTAATTTCCTGACCAATAATTTGTGGTTAAGACAATTACAAGCTTAGTGTTTAGTCATTCTGGGAGTGTGAGTGTGTGTTGGGAGTGTCTGCGTGTATATGTGTGTGTGTGTCACTTTACTTCATGCAGCGGAATAGAGCTGGCAGCGTGCTACAGGCACTTTGATCACACAAGAGGGAAAAGCCAGTAGGAGGCTGTGACTGATGCGGTCCAGCGTGAGAGATAGCAGCTGCCTGGCCTGAGGAGAGTCCGTTCCCACACCTGGAACACACACGGTCCAAATCAATTTGCAACAAATTAAAAGAGTGCAGGGATAAAGTCAAACACAATTTACACAGAGAAAACACTCAAGCACAGTTTGATACAGAATGACCTTAATGAAGCCTAAACAGTCAAGCCTAACACAGTCGATAAAGTTTATCGGAACTCGAATACACACACACACACTATATATACTATCCTTTATTACATTAGACCTAAGTTATGAAAGTTTGCTGTCATCTTAAAAATAATATTGTTAAAGATCATGAAAAATTTCCACCAAGGCCATCTATTCATTAAGACACTTGTTATACGAATACAGTACGTGGGAACTGGCACAAACTTTCACCCTCTGAAAGAAAAATAGGACGAGGCGTAAAGGATTTCAAACAGAAAATGCTTGTCGCATGAATGCAATATCATATTAATGTGTTGTCACTTTGTGCTTGGCCTCAGTAACTAATCAGATTAATATCTGGGAGTCTGGCAGCCGCCCACTTCTCTGTGCTTTACACTTAATTGCCACTTACCACTAAGAGTATCTCTTTTGCACTTGTCATGCTGGCTTGAAAGCACATTTGTTTGTATACATATGCACACATACATGACATATGGTTATAGAAACGTTTACCATAATGGCCTCAATAGCAATATCATTAGTACTTTTTGCATTCGGATCGAAGTAATGAGCCACGCTTACCAAAGGCAATGAGAAAAGAGATCAAGCTCACTTCTAAATATATTTTCCCAATCAGCATTTTAGTGTTATTTTACAGAAGGAAAAAAATTATTAAATTGATTACATTATATGGCAAACATTAATCTTATTAATCATATACATATATATATATATATATATATATATATATATATATATATATATATATATATATATATATATATATACATATACATATACACACATACATATATACATATAGACATACATATTAGAAGAAAATTTCAAATGGCACTTAGAGGCTTTTGCATCTGAACTCTTCATACACACACACACACATATACATATATATATACATATATACATATATATACAGTATATATATATATATATATATATATATATATATATATATATATATATATATACCCAATACATAAACATGCACAAACACAGAATGATCATATAGGTGAATATGTACACCATGTCACTAAATTAACATTTAATTGGCAGGCCTAGTTGAAAAATGTGTAGTGAGAGAAAGAAAAAAATTAATGAATGAATCCTTGCAGTCGTACAGCTCCTTTTTCAGGCAGCCAAAACAAGTAACGAAAGAGAGAAACAGGAAGAGAAACAGAGAGAGGGTGAGATAAAGAGGTGCCACTTAAACTGATTTACAAAGAAAAAAAGCTGGCTCTTGACACATGCGAGTAGGAGAGTGCAAACAGAAGACGTAAGAGATGAATATGAACCACTGCTATAGTTAGATCACAGAAAACAAGTGAGAAAAAGACTATTACATAGACAAAAGCCAGACAACTTACACAGAAGATACAAAGACGAGCGAGATAAATAGGAAAGCGTTTATAAAAAGAGATTGACATGAATTAACACCCAAGCCCGTCATTCTTAATTGTGTAATTGTTTGTTTCGCTACAGTGTCTTGATCGATATGGATGATGACACAGGCATTTTTGAGCAGTTTCCATCGGTCTCGGCCTCCCTGACCCTGCGCGAGTCAAATGATTTACCTCTTTACCGCCGTGTGATGAGAGATGGCAGAGGTTATGCAAGGCCAGCATGATCGGAGCCTGATCTGATTACTCCATCTACACTCCTCTGATTAGCCTGTTTCCCACTGCGCTAGACAAAGCTAGCACTGTCCTAGCCGCCATTCTAACCACACACACACTCCTACTCTGATAAATTGCATGGACATTTTTAGTTATTCGTGCTGATTCATGTTTTATCAAGGGTCTTTGTTTTGTTTAGCTAATTCTGTGTTTGGAAATTAACACCCTGCAGACAGGTTCGCCAGATTTACAGCATATGTTTTTGGCTTTAGACTAGAGTGTAAAAAGTTTCTCGGTTTTTTAATAAGTGGTATAGAATGTGCGAATGTGAGGAGAAACAGAATAAACACCATTTTGTCTGTTTGAATCAAGATGCAATTAGCACAATGCCCATGGAAAATGAGTGTTGCTTGCAAACTCCTACCACCTTCAGCAATAAATAATGACCAGCTAACGCCCCATCTGTTAGCATGCTGTGGCTTGTGATTCTCCACCAATTTACAATCACAAAAGGACACATTTCAACATTAACCTCTACCTGTCTGGGTTGTAGCCTTCCAGTTCCTCAAGGAACACGTTGCTGTTCGTCACAGTGTTATCCCTGTTAGGGGTAACGAGGAATTTGAGGATGGTCCCTCGGCTGGAACCCAGAAAAAGGACTGTCTGGTTGCCATAGGGACCGGCATTTGTGTCCACCACCATTTTGTTGAGCTGGTATCTGAAAGCAACAGAAGACAACTTAATTCATTCTCAAATGAGAGCGAATGTGGAAAAGAGGCATTAAATTGTAAACCAAAACCTGCTGCCAAAATAACAAAACGCATTAATCCGAAAAGCAATTTGCATTGACAAACTGGCATATCTTGAGGAAACCAAAACTGCTCTACTAGGATGATTCAGTTTTCTAAAATAAGACTCATCTCCTTGAGTGTTTAAAATGACACAAACAACTTGTCACCATAATCTTGTTGTGCCCTGTGGGATGCTGAGAAACCCCAGCTGCTGGAACCCCATAGTCTGAAGACTGAGATTGGACAGATACTAATGCGAGCAGACGACACAGGCTGGAAATTAGAGACGAAAAGCATGACCAGAGAAAGTTAGCAGCTAGTGTTCTTTTGCTTGAAGTTTGTGAAAAATTCAGCTAAAATCAGCTTCTGAAGTTTTTCAGAATTAGCTGGCCCAAGGTAGACTAGGTGCTTAATGGACTACCAGAGGGTGTGATTAATCACGTTTCCACTGGCGGGGCCAGGGCCGAGCCGTGCTAGTGCGTGCCAGGACAAGTCGCGTTTCCACCGTCACTTCTGGGGCTCGATCTCGGGCCAACGGTCAGGATCTCCTGGCCCGTCGAATACCTTGGGCCAAAGCGGGCCAGCTCGGCCTAGAGGCGTGCTTAAGGTAAAACGCGGAGTTTATCTTGTTATGGAACGTTATGATCTAAAGCAAGATGCACATTACACTTTTTTATATCATGCAAAATAATCGTTGCTCAAAATGGAGAATCACCTGTACTGGTCTGTCGAAGATACCAAAGCGCTTCTGAGCATTTGGGTAGAAGAAATGGTACAACGTCATGTGACGGCGTGTGAAGAAACGAGGACGTTCATAAAATACATCGATGCTGAACTTTCTAAGCTAAGCATTCAGCGAGCAACGCTCGAATGGAGGAAAAAATAAAAAAGTTGCGGGCGCAGTATTGTACAAAGTGATTAAAACGCACAATGGACAAAGCGGAGCTCAGAAAAGGTACTTGCCATGGTTCAGACTTGATGGACGATGTGCCGGGTCACCGTCCCTCTGTTAGTGGCGACTCGCAAGACAATCGGGACACTATTGCAGCCACGGCCGGTGAGTTAATATACATGCTATCTTCCGAACTTAAAAAATAAATAAATTCATAATGCCCGATGAAATGGGTTGGGTTGTATGTACGTTTGATCCAGAAAGGCATGTTAGGGGCGGGGTTGTGGGGCTACTGGCCCGGCAGTGGAAACGCAAGCCCGGTGCTTGAGGCCCGAGGCCACTGGCTCGGCTTGGCTCGCTGTTAGCCCTGGCCTGGCCCTGAGCCCGGCAATGGAAACACGACTATTGAGTTTGACTTACTAGAGCTGGTACTCCATTTCAGACCAGTGACAAACCAGATACCATGTTCCTTGTGTGTCCTGGTTTTAACAGTAGATAACCTGGTCTAGGCTATCTGAGAGAAAGTTGTCCTCACCTGACCATGGTCCTAACAATCCATGGTCTTTGACCGAGCGATGGGACAGCTTCATCCATCAGCGGATGGGTCTTGACAAAAGTTAGCATATCATCGGGGAAGGAGTTGGAGGAGTTGAACTTCGTGCCTTGCACGGCACAACCACCCGGCCTGAGAAATTCATAAACACAGCGCATTATTATAAACTTTCTCTCTGCAGGTTGGCATTTGAGGACATAAAACACTCTCTACAGTTGTAAATGTCATTTCATTCAGTACCTCGGTTTGGGCACAACCTCATCTGGAACAGGTGTCCATATCGACTCGGGCGAGTTTCTGCTCTTTAAATCTTCCATCAAACACTCCGGCCAGCTGCTCCATGTCGAAAGCACACACTGCAGAGCCAGGAATACTGCAAAACACAGCACAATGTTCCGTATTACGTGATACTCAGACCTGTTCTGTTTCCGTGATACTCAGATCTGTTCTGTTTCCATGAGACTGCTCTGTGCTGGAGGAGGCTTGCAACACCAAATGGATTTCGTTTATCACTAACATGTCGAAAACACATTAGTTGAGAGCCTTGAATAGATCCATACAGTGGGTAGTTGGACAGTCATTTCAAGGTAAATAGAGCAAAGAATATTATCCAGAGCTGTCACAGGAAACCTTGGGTGACTGCAAGCTTTTCCACTCTTTGACCTTTTCCTCCCACTGAGGAACTATTCAAGAACACAGCAATACACAAATGCAACAGTGAGAAACGGTGACTCAAACAATAATACAAGTGGCTCAATAGAAAGCCACATGCTGAATCAGAATTCAACATGACCACTACTCATATATAGACAAAGTACAGGGTCATATACACAAAGACAAAAAAAACACATTTTCGTTATTGTATTGTATTTTACACATAAAGTTGTCCAATTAAGAGTTTATTTATTTTAGTGTATGTGACTGTCATAATCAAATTATTTTGTAATATGGAAATAATTAATATTTCTATTACTTAGACTTGGAATCAGGGACTTAAATCAACTCCTAGCAATTAGCATCTTCATACCATGAACAAGGAATGTGTGGTTTGTCTTCTCATTGCATAATGTCTCACGTCAGTGAATGTTTTCACCTTTTGTAATATTTGTGTATGAGTCCCTCATGCATAATGGATCTGTTTGAAGTGCATTATTTATTTACTACTAATGATAGTAGTTTGTTTTGTCACTCTCATATTATTATTTTTTAATCATCTGTGTTTTTATGAGTGTATTGTGGTGAGAATGCTTGTTGGTAGACAACACACACTATATGCTGCTGGACATTTGAATTTCCCCTGTGGGGATGAATAAAGGCATCAGTCCGTCCATCCATCCATCTATCTCAATTATACTCAGTGTAAAAATATGGATATAAAATACATTCACTGTTGAAAAGGGTACCTATGTGCAGAAGATGCTAGAAAATCAAAGAATGTGCAGGACCTGGAGGATTTTTCTGAAGAACAGTGACCACTGATGAGCACAAACAAGGGACTCCATCAACCATCACAAAACATAAAAACAGTCGTGGATAGGGTTGCCAAACATTCCGTATAATACCGAATTGTTCCGTATTTGACACATAAAAGTCTTGTTCCGCATTGAACTGATACGAACACACTTTGTTCCGTATTTTTGAGAATCAATTCAGTGCAAATCCATGACAGACACATAGCTTCTAATATAAATGTCAGTCAGACAGACTATGGGCCCTATTTTAACGATCTGAAACGCAAGTGTCAAAGCGCAAAGCGCAATTAACTTTGTGGGCGGATCCCGGCGCTGTTGCTATTTTCATTTGTTAGTTTACCGACGTGCGTCTGTGGAGGAAAAAAGCCCGCTTTGCGCGAATGCAAAATAGGAATGATAAATGCGTCAGTGTATAAAGTCATTTGCGCCGGGTGCAGATAGAGCCCTATAAATGACCGAAGACCTGCTAATGGAAAATTCGCCCGAATCGTCTAGCTGCAAATGCGTTTTACACATAGGCTTCAGTAAATAGAGGAAAAGAAGCTTCCAAAGACATTTGCTAGCTATGAAAAGAAAAACTACTATATTAAAAATATTTGCTTGCACTTGAAAGAACATTCTAGAAGTCTAACTCTGTTGAATATGTTCGCACAAATCTAAAGAAAACTGTTGCGTTTATTTTTCTTCAAATGCCGATTAGTTTTGAATGTTATATGTTTAATTTGTTGAAATTAAAAATAAAACATATTATAAACTAAACAAATCCATGGTTCATTGTTGGAAAAATGATCATGACAGCCTTTATATATCTAGCCAGTCTTGTACATTGATTAGGCATACTTTGCTATTCTATAAATATAGGCCTAATAAGTTGCATTTTTAATATGCCATAATGTATGAATTTCGGGGTTATTTCTTCCGTGTTGGCATTTTTTCTTATTAAATTGTGTGAACACAATAACACAATTGTCAATTTAACAATTTAAAGAACTTTTTCCACTAGATGGATAGGTTCAAAGAACTTATTTTTAAGAGTGTGAACTGCATATAAACATCTGTTATGTGAAACAGCTTATTAAGGACAATATTAAATAAATACAAAAATAACATGCAAACTTTATCTCTCTTATTTTGTAAAAATGTATAATGCATGTTCTGCAAGGGGTGTGGAAACATATGAGCAGAACTGTTTGTTTGTTATGGATTTTTTGTAAATCTTACACATCTCAGTTTCTTCACACAGCAATTTTTATGCAAGATCTCAAAATGCACATAAAAATACATGAATGGAAACCCAAACAGTGATTGCATCTTTCTCTCTCCTCCTGCAGCAACACTGAGCTTCGTTCTCTAAACTGTCCTGAAGTGATTTGTCTCTGGTGAAGTGACAGCTTTCAGCACTTAAAGACTTTCTTAAGAGAGACGAGAGAGTCATACAGGGTGAGTCAATTCAGTTCTCGTTTACGCCCACTCAATCTCTCCTTCTCTACTTCCTCCTCGAATTCCTGGCACTGACACACTTTATGAGTACAAGCCAAAGCTATATTCTCATGCATCCTTGACACAGGTGAGTCGTTCACTCCCTCTCCACTGCTCTCTTGAGGTCTATAGCTCTCACAATCTTCTTGGTGCACAGAGTAAGTTTGTCACCCAGGATTCTTTGGGCTATGACTCTGAGAGATTGGGTGGCAGGTTCAGGTCTGGATGGAGTGACACCCAAGCTGACCTGGCAAAATCATCAACGCTGATCTGGGCTTTGTGGTCAGTGCAAACCGTGCTTGAGTATGGCTTGCTGGGTTTGGAAGGGAATTAAATGTGAGAGTCTGTAAAGCTCAGGGGCAGAAGCAAGGATAAACAGCTGTCTCCAATAGCATTGTGGGACACATCTGCAACATGTCCACTGGTTTGCAGTGGGTTTTAATGTGCATGTGTGAAAGCATAGGCCAGAAAGCAGCTGAGAATGACCTACTGATTGACAGAGCAGAAACTGTTCAAACGGTTCAGCTTCAGCATTCAGGCAATTTTCTGACAAGACCTCCATGAACATCAATGTCATCAGTCTGACATACTGCAGACCCTCCAAAAGGCCTGACAGGTGAAGAACTTGCAGCATTGGCAGAACATGGCTTTCTCTTTTTAACAGATTTAAAAAGAGTTTCTGTATAACATTTCTTTTACATAAAAAAACGTATTTTATACCAAACATTGTGCACTGTAAAAAATGACTGTGATTTTAACAGTAAAAGACGAAGTGAAAAACTGTTAATTTAACAGAACCTTTCGTTACTATATACGGTAAATAACTGTGATAGATCTAATTGTAAATTTCATGTAATTTTACTGTAAAATACCGTTAAATTTAGTTTTTAAAGTGTAAATGAACAACTCATAAAACCTTGTTACCGTAAAGTCTTGCTACCGTATTTTTATAAATTTATAATTCACGGTAAATTTCTGGCAACCACAGCTGCCGGTATTTTACCGTAAATGTAACACATTTTTTACAGTGTATTATTGTTTATTATTATTTACTTTTGTCATTTTTGTTGCATTTTATGAATAGATCTGGTTTCTTACAGCAGTAATTCGGTTTACAATACCACCCACAAAACCCCACCATTTATGCTACTGTATCTTTAAAATATTAATGTAAAAATCTAATAAACTCTTGATTTCAGAGTCGTAGTGTGTCTTACTGCTACAGCAGAATTTAAAACAAGTAAAATATTTAAATATTTAAAATATTTATTAAATATTTCATATTTAATATTTAAATATTCATATTTAAAACAAGTATAAAAAAAACTACAAGTGCAGTAAAAATACAGTCATAATAAAGATACAATCTCTCAAACCAAGTCTTAATATTGTATGCAGTGTTGCTTCAAGTATATTTATCTTTATCTTCAGATATTTGAACTGGGAAAAAAAATTGTTTTCCATAATGTGACAAAATTGGAATGAGGCAGAGTAATTGATGACAGAATTATTATTTTTGAGTGAACTATTTTTTTAAACAAATTTATACTGTAAATATAATGCAATAATTAGTAAAGGAAGCCTGATTGAATTACTGTATTGCCTTCCAGTTTAAACAGAAAAGTTCCTCAGTGTCTTTCTGTATGTCTCATCATGGAGCTCTGTCAAAACGCTTCTCCGTTGCTCATTCCTCTTTTTCCTCTTCACCTTTATGAGCTCTCTCTGTCTCCACTCTCTCTTTAAAAGTCCCTCAGCTGCCTCAAACTCGAGCGTGTGCCTCTCCAGCAGACTCTGGCCTTCTTTAATTTCCCCCTTCAATCTGAACTCAGCATCCTCCTCCTGCATCCACCATGATCCACTGAGAGGATGATCTCACCTGCAGCCTTTCATTTACAACAATCTCCCTCCATCTCTCCTGCCCTGCTTGGAGCCTCGACCTCACACCTCGAAGCATCGGGAGCTCAAATGAGATGCAAACACCTCTCTCCCGCCTGCTCTGTTTCTGTGATAGTGAAACCGGCCTTCTGATATTCTGAATACTTAATATGTATGAAGGCTCTTTAATGTTTTATTGGAACACATTTGATTCACCAAAGAATCATCTTCTTTTGAATGCTAATGTACTATCTCAGGAATGACCCGATCCATGTCTAGGGATAAGAATATCTTAGAGGTGAGCTGAGATTTATCTTGAACTCTTAAAAAAACCCACAGAAATCATAGCAACCATACAGCAAACCCTGGAAATCATCCTCAACACCTTAGCACATGCTTTGACTCTATGCTTTGACTCACGGGCAATGCAAGTCCCCCCTTTTCTTCCCTATGATTTCAACATCATCAACTATAGGCCATGTGCATGAAACAAAGGGCAAAAAGAAGAAGAAAACTGCATTGATGCTTTAAACAGCAAAGCATAATGGAGAGAAATTATGACTCATTTTTCCAGTCTTGGTTTTGGGAAGCATTTTTCCCATTCATTTCCTCCAGAGAGATTTAAAAACATTCTTTAATAAAGAATAAGCCATGAACCAAACCAACCACCTCTGAAATTAATCAAAACATTGTTACATAAACACATTGTTAATCATAACAAATTTTGATTTAAAGAAAAAGTAAATTTTTTTAAAGAAAATGAATCCTTTGCAAGGACTCTTAAATTTGATAAAAAGTGACAGCAAAGACATTTGATATATATATATACATATTTCAAATGTCTTTGCTGCTTGCTGTCACTTATTTATATAGCAATATATATATATATATATATATATATATATATATATATATATATATATATATATATATATATACTGTATATATACACTCACCGGACACTTTATTAGGTACCCCATGCTAGTAACGGGTTGAACCCCTTTTGCCTTCAGAACTGCCTCAATTCTTCGTGGCATAGATTCAACAAGGTGCTTGTTTGGTCCATATTGACATGATGGCATTCACACAGTTGCCGCAGATTTGTCGGCTGCACATCCATGATGCGAATCTCCCGTTCCACCACATCCCAAAGATGCTCTATTGGATTGAGATCTGGTGACTGTGGAGGCCATTTGAGTACAGCGAACTCATTGTCATGTTCAAGAAACCAGTCTGAGATGATTCCAGCTTTATGACATGGCGCATTATCCTGCTGAAAGTAGCCATCAGAAGTTGGGTACATTGTGGTCATAAAGGGATGGACATGGTCAGCAACAATACTCAGGTAGGCTGTGGCGTTGCAACGATGCTCAATTGGTACCAAGGGCCCAAAGAGTGCCAAGAAATATTCCCCACACCATGACACCACCACCACCAGCCTGAACCGTTGATACAAGGCAGGATGGATCCATGCTTTCATGTTGTAGACGCCAAATTCTGACCCTACCATCCGAATGTCGCAGCAGAAATCGAGACTCATCAGACCAGGCAACGTTTTTTCCAATCTTCTATTGTCCAATTTCGATGAGCTTGTGCAAATTGTAGCCTCAGTTTCCTGTTCTTAGCTGAAAGGAGTGGCACCCGGTGTGGTCTTCTGCTGCTGTAGCCCATCTGCCTCAAAGTTCGACGTACTGTGCGTTCAGAGATGCTCTTCTGCCCACCTTGGTTGTAACGGGTGGTTATTTGAGTCACTGTTGCCCTTCTATCAGCTCAAACCAGTCTGGCCATTCTCCTCTGACCTCTGGCATCAACAAGGCATTTCCGCCCACAGAACTGCCGCTCACTGGATGTTTTTTCTTTTTCGGACCATTCTCTGTAAACCCTAGAGATGGTTGTGCGTGAAAATCCCAGTAGATTAGCAGTTTCTGAAATACTCAGACCAGCCCTTCTGGCACCAACAATCATGCCACGTTCAAAGTCACTCAAATCACCTTTCTTCCCCATACTGATGCTCTGGTTTGAACTGCAGGAGATTGTCTTGACCATGTCTACATGCCTAAATGCACTGAGTTGCTGCCATGTGATTGGCTGCTTAGAAATTAAGTGTTAACGCAGAAGTTGGACAGGTGTACTTAATAAAAGTATATATCTTGTATATATATATATATATATATATATCACGGTTTCCACAGGAATATTGAGCACCACAGCTGTTTTCAACATTAATTTCAACATAAAAAAGTTAAATTAGCTTATTAAATAATAATAAAAAATCTGTAAAATATAAATAACTGAAATCTTTTTGATCAAATAAATGCAGCTTTGGTGAGTATAAGAGACTTCATCCAAAAACATTACAAAATCTTACCAACCCCAAACGTTTGAACGGTAGTGTATATGAAAATAAGAAACAAGTAAAGTACATGCCTCTTTCATGAAGGAACTAACTACTCATCCTATTAAGCATTACAAATGAGGGTGATTCATTCGAATCCCTACCAAGTACAAATAATTGTGACTCTAGGGTTGGCTTATTTAGAAAAATGTGCATGAATATTTAAAGTAAGATTTAGAATTTAAATCTGCTCATGCATAAAAAAATCAGTTTTTATGAGAAACCAGCAAAATGTTCAAAATCCACAGTAACCACTCTCCATTCAACCAATGACTTTTAGGCAATCTGCACTTTATTACAGTCCTTCCCATAATACTTCTACCCATCTCAACCACATCCCAGAATGCCCTCCTCTTATTCCCATAGTCCTCCCCTGCTGCTGTGTCTGCCACGCACTAACCGGTCCTGGCAATTTGTCTGAGAGCTCTTTAACAGACCACACATCCTCCCGGCAGGCTATCGAAGCCCCCTGCGCTGTTTATAGAGGACTGCAGCTGCAGACAGGAATGCTTGTACAGCTGGACGCTCCCTGCCACTGCACCTCGGTGCTCCATCTCTTACTGAGCCCGCCCTGGATCCGTACCCTCAGGATAAGAGCCCTGGCTGATGATAAAACCGTTTTTAACTCTTGTGAAGGAGAGGAGGGGAAGACGTGGGCTATTATTGACCGCCTTTTTCATTTGTCCTTGAGTATCCACCCCCACACAAACACACACACACTCATCCTTCATCTTTATCTTTTCCCATCTCGACCCCCCCAGAGCAGCCATTAGCAGGCTGAGATGTTATTAGACTTGGCATTTGCTGAGTTTTGGCCCATGCTCTGACATAAAAACACATTTGCATGCTGGGAGTCCTGCTCTTCCTCCATCATTTAGAGGGTGCTGCTCGTTGCTCTTCATTTGTCGCACGCACACAGGTCGCATAAAATATTACAAATCATTCACGCTCTTACACACTGAGGACATAGTTCAACAAGATATTAAATTAATTTTCAACTGATGTACAGTAGAGTCTGAAATATGACTAAGTTATATTTCACTTTCAAATAAAAAAACATCATTATACATCATTACATTTAGACCTACATTACATCATGAACTTTGCATTCATCTAATGCTTAAGTAAATATTTAAAAACATAAATAGTCAATAAAAACGGTTACATGTAATATTAATAGTACGTTTCAATGAGTACAATATAATACTGTGATTGCTAAATCTCGTGTATCATTAAAACAAATTTTTAAACATTTTATTTTACATTTTTTTTAATTTGTTCATTGATTTACTCTACATATTCAAAAGTTTTGGGTGTTTTGTTTTTGAATGAAATTAATACTATCAGCAAGGATGATTTAATTTGATCAAAACCAAAAGTAAAGACATCTGTTGCAAAATTTAAAACAGATGCAGTTTTTTTTTCCTTCAATCAATCAGATAATTCTTAAAAACAAAAATATTAAAAGAAGCACACCTGTTTTCAACATTGATAATAAGAAATCATTTCTAAAGGATTATGTAGATGCTGAAAATTCAGCTTTGCCATCACAGGAATAAATGACATTTTAAATGATATTAAAGTAAAAACACTTATTTTAAACGTGAATAATGTCACAAAATTACTCGTTTTTTAACAAAAAGGAAACGTCAGTGTTGTGGACTAGAGACTCGGTCTCAGACTCGGTCTCTGAGACCATATTTTAATGGTCTCTGGTCTTGTCATGGACTCGTGTGCATTTTGACTCGGAATTGACTCTGTACTCAAACATATTAGGACTCGGACTTATTCCGAGTCCACTCGAGTCCCATTCAAAATATGTCATGCTTATTACTGTATGTTAATATTTCTTTAAATTGCTGTTTGATTGAAATGTCCAAATATTGCTAACTTTCTTGTGTGCAACTGACTAACGACTATAACAACTATAACGACTATAACTATAACGTTCGCAGTACGCAAAATGCAGCAGGACCCAGGTCAGATGTGATGTTGAGCCTCTAGCTCAACTATGTATGGAAAATGTCTGCCTCATCATCCATAATTCAGTTTGCATATAAGAGCCACACAGAATTCGTGTGCAGTAATGTTATCTGAAAGAGCACTTACTGATTGTAATAACTGTAAGTCATAATTATAATAAAATTACCTTTACACCACTATGTGGGCTTTTTACCATTACAGTGTACAGTACATGTTTCCATGGTATATTTGGTTTACTGTTTGAGTATGGTGCCAATTCATGTTCTTGAAGATATCTTTTAAGTCTGGTTTCAGACCCAACCTTAGGTTGTCCGACCTCTCTGGACTCGACTTCCTCGGTCTCCGGTCTCCACTTCCGGACTCGACTCTTCTTGGCTTCTTCGGGCGCCGCCTCGGATTCCTTGGACTTTACTCTTTGGTCTCGGTCTCAGATCTCGGACTTCGACTCTCTTTGGTCTCGGTCTCACTCTCGGACTCCGACTCTCTTTGGTCTCGGTCTCGAGTTCAACTCTTCACTCCCTCTCTTTGGTCTCTGGTTTCTAACTCGCCAATTTCGACATCTCTTTGGTCTCGGTCTAGACTTCGGACTTTCACTCTCTTTGGTCTCGGTCTCCAACTCCGGACTGGACTCTCTCTGGTCTCGGGGGCTCCGAACTTCCGGATTTCTAGCTCTCTTTGGTCTCGGGCTCCACGTCGGCACTCGAACTTCTTCTTTGGTCTCCGGTCTCGAACTCCGCACTCGACTCTCTTTGGCCTCCGGTCTCCACTTCGGATTCCACTCTCTTTGGCCTCGGTTGAGACTCGGATTTCACCTTCTTTGGCCTCGGCTCCTAAGACTTCGGACTTCAACTCCTCTTTGGCCTCGGTCTAGACTCCGCGATTCGACTTTGGTCTCGAACTCTTGATTTCTACTCTCTTTGGTCTCTTTCGTGTCTCGAACCTCGCACTCGACCACCGTCGCTCTCGGTCGAGACTCCGGATTTCAACACTCTTCTGGCCTCGGTCTAGACTTCGGATTCGACATCTTTGGCCTCGGTCTAAGACTTCGGATTTCAACTCTCTTTGGTCTCGGTCTAGTACTTCGTACTTCAACTCTCTTTGGTCTCTGTTTAGACTCGCATCTTCACTTCTTTGGCCTCTCGGTTCTAGACTCAGATTCCACTCTCTTTGGTTTTGGTTTTCTACTTCGGATTTTACTTCTTTGGTCTTTTTGTTCTCTAACTTCGTAATTTTACTCTTTTTGGTATTCTGTCTTGATTATATTTCTACTTCTTTGGCCCTCCGGTTTAGACTTCGGATTTCAACTCCTCTTTGGTCTCGGCTTCTCGACTTCGGATTTCAACTCTCTTTTGGTCTTCTGTTTTCAGACTTCGGATTTTAATTTCTCTCTGGCATCTGTCTCCTACTTCGTACTCCACTCTCTTTGGTCCTTCGGTCTTTAGACTCGGATTTTGACTCCTCTTCTGGTCTTCGTTCTTCAGATCTTCGAATTTCGACTTCTTTGGTCTCCGGTCAGACTTCGGATTTCAACTTCTTTGGTTCTCGGTCTCCAGATTTCGCATCTCCACTCTCTTCGGCCTTCGGTCTCAGACTTCACTCCGACTTCTTTGGTCCTCGGTCTTAATGACTCGCTGACTCCAACTCCTCTTTGGTCTCGGTTCCAATTTCGGTACTTCAACTCTCTTTGGCCTCTCGGTTCTTTAGACTTCGGACTCTCACCGACTCTCTTTGGCCTCGGTCTAGATCTCGGATTTCACATCTCTTTGGTCTTCTCGTCTTAGACTCCGGATTTCACTCTCTTCTGGCTCTCGGTCTAGACTTCGGCACTTCAACTCTCTTCGGTTCTGGTCTCTGGTCTCAATACTCTTGGCACTCCACTTCTCTTTGGCCTCGGTCTTAAGTACTCGGACTCCACTCTCTTTGGTCTCGGGTCTCGACTTCGGACTCAACTTCTTTGGTCTCTGTCTCGAACTTCGCACTTCGACTTCTTTGGCCTCGGTTTAGACTCGGACTTTACTCTCTTGGTCTCGGTTTTTGACTTCGGATTCCGACTCTCTTTGGCCTCGGTCTAGACTCGCATTTCACTCTCTTTGGTTCTCGGTCTCAGACTCGGACTTCGACTCTCTTTGGTCTCGGTCTTCGAATCTTCGGATTTTTAGATATTTTGTCTTCTTGTTCTCGATTCTCGAGATTTTTAGTTACTCTCTTTGGTTCTTGACTCTGACTCTCTTTGGTCTCGTCTCAACTTTGGACTCTACATCTCTTCTGGCCTCCCGGTCTAAGACTTCGGACTTCAACTTTTGGGCTCGATCTTCCACGGATCTCATCTCTCTTGGCCTCGGTCTTAGACTTCGCGACTCCGACTCTCTCGGTCTCGGTCTCTCTACTCCGGACTTGACCCTCTATGGTCTCGGTCTTGACTCGGACTCCGAGTGAGCTGGTTCCCGACTACAACACTGGGAAATGTTCAAATCACACAGACACAATAGCTGATTCAAATAAGTCATATTCGACGGCGGCATCAATCTTTGTAATGTAGGCTACAAAATCTGCTTCAAAATCCCAGCGCTGTCGTCATTGTGTAAAGCCCGCCCAACGTTTCTGATTGGTGCCTCGATTTCGACAGATTGGAGAGCAATCTAAATTTGCCGGAAGTTGTCTGGGTTTTCCCAGGCTAGCATTTACTGGTCAAGTAAACAATTTACAGTTTTTAAAAAAAACTATTTTGGGTGAACTATCCTTTGAAGCACTGCAGTCCCTCTCATACCTTGATCACACACACTGGTAGAAAAAGTGGATACATGAACCATTTTCTCTCTTTTTCTCTTCTCTTCATTAATGTTACATCTTAAATGATCAAGTCTCATTAAATGAATTAAGACCATGTTAAAATGCCATTTAACTCAAACATGTAACTGCCAAATGTGACCTGTTCTTTTCTTTCATGTGTGATGCTTGTTGTATTTAAATTTAAATTGGAACTGGTGTGCCGTCATGGTCAGGTCTTCCTCGGAAATGAGATTTCAGTCTCAAAGGACTTCCTGGTTAAATAAAGGTTAAATAAAAACATTTTTGTTTTAAATTTCAAATTTTCCTCTCGTAGGAATGACTCTTTTTAGCTTCTTCACTCCCATCTCTTCTGACAGCCCTCCCTCTTTTCATGTTCTCACATTCTTTCCTGTAATTATTTTCCAGCAAACTCCGTCAAAACATGCACTTGCTCCCTGATCCCCAAAATATATGTTTTGTTGTTGCTTTCCTCTCTAAGTGTGACATCCTGGTGACAGCCTGTCAGCATGTGTACATCTCCCCACATCAATTCCATTCCTCATTCATACATCAATATCTATCTCTTCCCCTTCCCGTTCTGTCACAGAGCCTCTCTGCACGCCATTAAAACCTGCAATAATATTCCCTGCAGTGTCGCACCAGTGTTCTATATTCAGTGGTTTTTCACCCACAATCCCACAGACGACCTAAACCCAGAGCGATGTACCCGTTTCCCAATGCTCTGCTGTTGCCACCAGCCTGTGATATTTCCAGCTCAACTGTCTATCAATGAGGCTGCTAATGCACTATATTTGGGAGGTTATCTCTTGAGAGTCTGGTTGGAATCAGGTGCTTCTTAGTCTTCTTTAGCCACATTTTCAATGTGAAGGTCTATATATTGCAGCTTATTCGATCTTAGTGCTGCCCCACTTTATCGAGAAAGAGGTCACCTATTCTATTCAATATGTCAGTTTTCTTTTTGAATAAAGTTTAAATTGTAATTTCGTCCAGTGATGCAAAGCTGCAGACTGCATTTTCAGCAGTCATTACTTCAGGTGTCACATGATCCTTTGAAAATCATCTAATATGGTGCTATAGTAACATTTCCTATAATCAATGTTAAAAAGTGTTCAATATTTTTGTGGAAACCATCCAAGGATTCTTGGATGAATATAAAGTTCGAAAGAACTGCATTTACTTCTTTCATTTATAACGAAAACGTAATTACCGTCACTTAATAATCAATTGAATGCATCCTTTCTAAATAAAAACATAATATAATAATTTTTTCTTCTTTTTTTTATCTACTGACCCTAAACTTCTGAAATGTAGAGTTGGTATGCTCGTATATCTTGTTTACAGTATATGCTATCAAGAGTTTCCAACACAGTCTTTCAAAGATTGATTCCTAGCAAACTTTGGCAAATCCTGAGGCAAATTCTTCTACAGAAAAGCTCATTGTAAAAGCCTAGAAACTTACAAATACAACTTTTCTCAGCAGCAGACTGATAAAAACCAGTGCACCCTGACTCCTGAAAATTGGAAGCCAGCCAATCAGAGAGAAGCTAGTGATTTTCAGACAGTTTTTTTTTTCATTTTTGTGCGCAATATGCACCGTGGGTGGTTCTCTTCTCGTTTCTTGACTGCTTCCGAGAAACGGTTTCGTCAGTGTTTGCACGTAAAGGCTGTGACCCACCTGTTGGAGGGTGTAGAGAAGACAGCGAGGATGATATCCCTGCCATGCATGCGGAATGATAGGACTGGTGGAATGCAGGAGGTTGAAGTAGAAGTGCGAGTCTCCTGGTATTGAGCAGTTCAGCCGAGCTTTCAGGAAGGACGTCCATTGCTTTTCGAGACACGCGCTGCGAACCGCCCTGATCGGCTTTGCACACGCGTGCGACGCGAAGACACAACCACCTAAGGTCACAGAAAATGACATTTTTAAACTTGCATATTAATTATGAATTTTAAGCAGTTGATATGCACATCAAACAGTACTGTATCTCTCCAAAAAGCCCTAAATCTTTTAATCCTTGTGGATTTTAAGCAGATTTTGGAGAGTAGCTAGTCTGTGTAAAATGGATAAGCTAATATAAATTCATTCATGAAAATGTCAGCATTCCCTAAAATGGGTTCGGCAAGTGATTTCAAAAGAGCTGAATTCAAAGTACAGTGGGTTTCTGTTCTCCTTGAGGTCCAGCAGTATAAAATGCTTGCACAAGCACAATTCTGTTCTTGCAGAAGTCTTGCATTGCTAATTCTCACATAATAGGAACCCTTGTTCGCGTTTTGATGTGTTTTTCTCAGTTTTCAGTAAATGATATTACGGATGGAATTTCAGTTGCCCTGAAAAACAACAACAGAAAAAAACTTCTGTGTGCTTAAATTACACTCAAAACAGCTTTATAGGGCATGATTATTAAATTAAACATTCAGCACATAAACAGGGAAAAGGTCATACTGCAGTCTGACTGGAAATACAGTAGTTAGTATTGACATTTGAATAATATTGCTAGACTGGACATACGGTAACACAATTTCAGATTACTCCCACTATTTTTCCCTGATCGTTCTCCACCGATCTCACAGGAAGGTTTACAGTAACTCCCCCCCAGGAATTTTACGTTTATATTTATGCATTTGGCAGATGTTGCATCAAAACTAACTTACATTGCATTCAATGTATACATTTGATTATTTCCCAGGGAATTGAAACCATGATCTTGGTCTCATGTATCTATTTTCAAAAGAGTATGAATTCTACCAAGAAACAAAGGTTCCAAATGGTGGTTTTGGCTGTGATGCCATAGAAGAACCATTTTGGGTAACCCAAAGGACCTCTAAGTGAACAGTTCTTAAACGAATCATTTTTTTTCTTGGAGTGAAGAACATTTTAATAATCTAAAGAACCCCTTTTACACTTGAAATAACCTTTTGTGCAATGAAAAAGTCAAATGGATGTTAAAGGTTTTTCATAGAACCATAAATGCCAATAAATAACACTGAATTTTACAACTGAATTGAAATGCCTTCTGAGTGCAGACTGGCACTCTTTGGCTGTCTTATGAAACTCTAGAAGAAACGCATGTGAGAACATTGGGGACTTTTTCTCATTATGAAACTTGAGAGAAAATGAGACTTTTGCTCTACCATCCTCTCACCTTCTCCAGATAGTTGAACTCCATGGCCATCTCTCTGAAAAAGAAGTAGACATGCGGCCCCCATTCCACAGCATTCACAAAGTACGGCTCTGAAACAGACCAACCAGGACCAAACCATTAGTGTTTCCTGTTTAGGACACTTAACTGCTCTCTCAGATCACATCATTTTCAGAAAAGCTGATCTGACAGAACTACAGTGTTGAACTACAGGCTGCTTTCCAATAGGGCCATTAGCTCGTCAACGGACACACAAACCAAAAGAAGGAAAGTGAGGGCGTTTTGGGACAGGAAGTGACCCAGGACAGCAGGAGGGAGTTTGAGTCAGGACACAGATGTGCTTTCTGCTGCATCAGTGAGAGATCACATCAGGCCAAAGACCACAGGAGAGAAGGAAGATGGGAAGAAGGGGTGGATTTTGACACTGCTGACTCAGATGTGGATTCTTAGAAAGCCTTATCGACCCTGACATTAATGCTCCACTCCAAAACCTACTGAGATGTCTACCCAGAACGCAATTGTATCAATCTCAAACATAAATCCAATTCATATTTTTAAAATATGACTATAATTTAATACATCACTGATCTGTTTGTATTGATATTTTATATTATTAAATAAATGATATGCATAGAATGTCCTGTATAATAGCTCAAGCTAGAGATTCAACATAAATTGAAGTAATGAAATGTAAAATGCATAGTCCTCACTGTATACTACATAAAGATGACTTCTTATTAAACCTACAAAAGTTGTTCAGACAAGAGCACTAAGTGATTATCTCTTTTTGTTTTTTTCTTTGATTAACACTAACGACACAGACTGTAGAAGGGATATTGACTGCTGTCACTTTAAGACCTGATGCACATGATGCTGATCTGACATTAGGGCTGCATGTATTTGGGAAAATGTCATATTGCAATTATTGTCATATTGACATTTAAGCAGGATGTGTATTGTGATTGTCAAAACATTTGGTAACTGAACAGTTTAGTGAAAATATGTTTACATGGTACACTGACTGGTAGGCTCTCGTTTTTATTGTTGCTTCACCTTGGGATTTGATTCCAATCTTGATTTAATATCGATTCATTTGTATAAATATTAGGTACAGTTGATGCATGTTAATTTTTCTCAAGAAAATAAATATCTCACCTAATGCTGTAAACATACAGAGAGCCCTGTCAGCTGGTATTATTATTAAAGGTTAAAAATAACATCTAAAATGAAATATAATTCGTTTTTTACGAGGCTATAACAACGCTAGGCTACAATATTTTAATGATACAAGTAAAAATATAATAAATATTTATTATTAGCAAAATACTCTTCTTTTATATACTCTAATTTGTCTAGCCGACTAACGTGCTATCAAATGGCTTTCCTGAGGTAAATATAACATTATTTACCCTACCCTAAGCCTATACTGTTCTCCGGCTGTTTTATCTGATTCCGCGGATTGTTCGATTATGTATGAGCCTGGCATATAAATTTCGGTAAATTGTACAGTAACTTATCTTTCAAAACAGCTATTGTTCATTCGTGTTTAGTATTAACTAATAAGGAGAGTAAGAGATGTTCGGTTCATGACCACGATCCATCACATTTACAAGCGCCAAAACGCTATTGTTTGAACTTTGTAATAAAATGTACAGAATCTGAGAGCTGATGATTTGTTTAATATCAAATCTGCTCTGTCTAGTCTGTTGCTGTCAGTGTCCTTTTTGTTTTGCGATTTTTCTCTGCGTTAGAAAATGGATGTGTGAGAGTGTGTGAAAAGTGTAGTTTAAAGTATTTGTCATGATTTTGTGTTTTTGTCTATTCAAACACTCTAAGATGTAAACAATAACCTCAAATCTGTACAATCACACTTTCTGAGTAGCAGGTTTCTGTGTGTAGGTGTTTGTCACATAGTAGGCTGCTGCTTCTCATACAGTGCACCAGTAACTAACTATGTTCTCTTGACATCTTTCGGAACCCAGATAGCATAATTATAAACTTTAATCATATACTATGCTGTGTTGATTCCATTAAACGTTTTCAACATGTTTAACAGAAGAAGAAAAATTAGCATGTTATTTTTGACAGCTCTAATATAGCCTATATATATACATATATATATATATATATATATATATATATATATATATATATATATATATGTGTGTGTATATATATATATTATATATATATATATATATATAAAAATAGTCACTTGTGACCATTTCAAGATAGTTAGCAGGCTGTCTTAGCAGGCAGTTGCCTATTTAGACAGTAGGTTAGGTTTTGGAGCAGTAGTCACGCAAGTGAAAAATGCTTTTTAACATCAGACATGACACATGCATTAATACACTTAACTGTCTCTCACACACATTATACATTCACAAACAGCATTAATATTACATCCATGTGCTGACTCTAGTCTGCACGGCTTCCCCTTCACATCAACTAACGTCTGATGTCTTCATTACCTCTAAACCATTTGGAGTCGTGTTTCACCGTGCGCAGGGCAGGATTGTCCCCCAGACTCCTGTAGATCACGGCATCAATGGCCAGAAAATCAGTCACTGTGGCAGTGTAGAGATTCCCCTCTGCAAAAACAGCACACAAACTATATAAAATATCTCTCTATAATAATATATAGACAGAGATATATGGTATGAAGATATATTATATAAAATCTAATCTAATAATAATATTAACCTCTCTAAAAATAATACATATGATAAAAAGTAATATGATATACTGTAATACCTTTCCCCTTTTCCATCTAACATATCCCCTTTGTGCATCAGAGTACATGTTTCATGCATCTGAGTTATGCACATTATGTGTGTAAATTGATAAAACAACAGATATTCTTAGTTGTTTAGCTTCCTTGCCTTCTCTGATGGATCAGCACTGCCTTACAGACTAAAAATATGCTCTTAATATACTTTTGCCAGAGTAATGCATCTTCATATACTTAAAAAAAAATTCATTTCCTTTAGGTTCGTCCAGGCAGGAAGCAGTAAAGCCATAATGTCGTGCAGGGAATGTGCTGGACAGCATATGTGCATGATTACATTGAGAGATACACATAAATATTGTTCATAGACCGGCATGTAATTAAGTTAAAGAATAATAGCATTACCGCGCTGCTGTATATCTAAATATAGTCCTGTAATATGCAGTCATGTTAACAGAAAACAACAGAATATGCTGCCGGAAGTCTCACCTGCAAACAGAGCCACGTTGGCATGTTTCAGGGTCATATGGGCATCTAGCCATCCCACTGACGGTTTCACCCACCATCTCAAGAGTGTCTCCCTGCATAAACACACATACAAAACACACTCATTAATTAGAGACAAAAGTGCCCAATGTGCAGATAGTAAGTGAATGACTAACACTATCAAATTAAACGTTATCTTCCAAAATATAGAGTTGGCTAATACAAAAGCAGAAAGAGAGAAATAGTATCAAGTGTAGGAATAACAGAAGCAGAGTTAAAACATATGCATAAAATGTAATTTCAGAAACATCCACAGGCGATGTATAGCACAATAACAGTTCAGGCTGAAAATTACTCTCAGGCCATTACAACTAACTATAAATAAACCTGTGCACTCTCTTTCTCTCTCCGTCTCTATCATACATGTTTGTCTCTAGAGAGCCTCTTAAAACTCTTGTCAGGCGTAATGTTGCATTACAGGTGTGCGATAATTTTTTTACTCAGATCTGCGACAGTGTTTTTCAGACTTGACAGACAGAGTTTTTTCATGTCCTCAGGAACTGCATACACAAACTTCTATCTTCTCAATCCCTTGATGGAAATAGCGGCAGGTGGTTGTTAAAGGAGTAGTTCACTGCTTCAAAATGAACTTAATCTTTTCCTGAGTCAACTCATTCATTTCGTCTCGTTGAATGAACCAAATGACACGAAAAAAAGATTTGTTGAATTTTGATAAACGAGTTCGAACAGGAGTCACGAACGCGCATCACAAAACAGAGCAGGGTGACCATTTGAGCTTAAAGTCGGCGTGAAACGGAAGTTAAGATTGTTCGTTTTTACAACAATATAACAATATATATCAAATTATTTATAACATATATATCAATATTTATAACAATATATATCAAAAACCTTAATTTCGTTTCAACTGAAGAAAGAATGACATGGATATCTTAAGATGACACGGGGGTAAGTAAATTATCAGCAAAAGTTTTTTTAAAAGTGAACTACTCCTTTTAAGATCGGGGTGTCTGCAGTTTTGCTTTTGAAGCAGTTTCTCAAATTGCTACTAAACAGAGAAATGACTTAATTGAATTAAATGAACAAATTTATAAAATTTTAAATCCTTTAAAACGTTTAAGGAAGAGCATTTATTTAAAACAGAAATCTTCTGTAACATTTTTACTAAAGAATCTTACTTACTAATTATATTATATTATATTATATTATATTATATTATATTATATTATATTATATTATATTATATTATATTATTCCAGGCTAGAATCCGGCAGAGTGAAATGATTAGTAAATATAGTTTTCCTCCTTTATCCAGCAGGTTGTATGTTATTTGTATGATTGGTTCAGAGGTCAGGTGCACCATTTATGTTTCAAGATGACGCGTCAGGTGGACCAGGAGCTGAGACCCTCCATTAATGTGACTCACGTACGCTGGGGGCGATAGAGTCAGACGACCAGATGGATGGAAGGCAACCAACACACACGCATGGACGCATGCACACAGTCTTGGATTCAAACAACATGCCCTTTGAGTGGCATTACCATTCTTTTCGAATAAACAACCACGCACAGAAAACCGCATCTAGACCTGATTAATGACAGCTCTCTGCTCTTGAGGTCATCAGAAACAGCTTGCTGCTTCTGGCCATATTGACGGTCAGGCAGGTGGAAAAACAGAGTATAAACAAACGGCAGGGGAGATTCTTTTTTAGCTTGGGGGTTTGCTGAAGTGATTCCCCATCCGGATCAAAAATGCATAGTAACCCAATGAAGCCAGTCGGTTGAAATGATGCTGCAAGCAGTGCTCTGAAATGCACTGTGTGTTTTGAAGCAAAAAAGTAGTTAGGGAGAATGGAATAAAATATGTGAGAAATGTAATGGGCTGCAGAGAATAAAAAAAATGTAATGAGAAAATACAGACCCAAAAACATTGGGGTAATGAAAGCACAGAGGGTGTGGTGAGGTTCTGAAAACAATACATTTTTGTGCAAGTGTGTTTCGAGTATGCAGTACTCACTGTATAATTGGCACATAAGGGATTGAAGGCGTTGGTTCCGCAGATAAACAATCCACCCTGCCGACTGAGGAGAACCTTCATGTAGTTACGGCACTCATCCTGAAAAATAGAAGAAAGTCATTTGTCTCCAAAATCAAACTCTCTTGAACAAATTCCCCCTCAGAATGACATCACATTTCTCAGCACTTTCAATTTTATTCCAAGGATTGTTTGCATCTGTACAAACAATTCTCTTGGCAAATCAGAGGCACACCACAGTGAGTCATTCGGTTAAACCTCGGTTCAATTGAACGCACATGTTTGAGCCCTGCACCTGTGAAGGGCTTTAAGAGATGTGAAATAGAGATGGATTATGTCGTTCTCCCCCACCCAGGTGTACCCCGCGTGTGCCCGCCAGTGTGGCACCATTTGATGGGCAGCAACCTGTGGCAACGGAGACCTCACGATCACAGCAATCTGTTATCGAATGAAGAGAGAGAGGTGAGGACGTGTGGAAGGAGCCGGAGGGGGAGAAGTGGGAGTGAGTGTTATTCCAGATGCTCGGGTTCCTCACGGGGTTTTTGTTTTGTGGAGAAATGAGAGAGAGAGAGAAATAATCCATGAGAGAAATCATTATTATAAAAAAATGATTATTTAATTTATTTAATTACCTAAATTATTTAATAAAATATTTTGGCTCAACTCCAACTTTCTGGAACTAAACATGGACTATACTGGAACTACATCAGTTATTAGCAAAACTCCTACTGACTTTACCTGTGATATTGCTGTTACTCTCATCAAATCATCCAGTACTGTTAAAAATCTTGGTGTTATTTTTCGAATTCCCTTTCACTTTTGAAAACTCATACAAACTCTATCACCAAATCTGCATTCTTTCACTTGCGTCGCATTGCACAAGCACCGTCTCATAAGGCCATGTGTCCACCAAAGCGTTTTTTCTACGCGCTGGCGTACGTTTTCAATTGTTTTCAATGGGAGAATTGTTTTCAATTCAATAATTTTTAATTAAAAATAAAAATAAAAATGTAAATATATTTTTAATTTAATTATTTTTTTTAATTTGTAATTTATTTATTTATTTTTACACATGTTCTTTTTTTTTTACATTTATTTTTGTTTTCATTTGGTCGCCGAGAGTTGAAAAGTGTTCAACTTTAGATAAAACGCAGCGCTCATCACTGTCACTTCTTACCCAGCCGTCCAATCACAGTGGAGGAGGGGCGGGACTAAACCACACTGACCAACTGTCACAACATTCTTTCTGTACAACGACATCAACCAGCAGAGCTGACCGAACAAAATGGATGAAAAATAAATTTTTAGTATGAAACAAATTATCTGCGAAATCAGTTACAAGTAAACACTGTGCTCCGAACATTCTGTATCATAGCAACGAAACGTCTTAACGGAAAAAACGCAGCACTGCCAAAACACTTCAAGCGCCCATAGCTCGGCGTCTTCAGCAGAGCCTCTGGCGTTTTCAGCTGGCTAAAAACGCTTTGGTGGACACACGGCCTAGGTGTTAAATAAGCTGAAACGGTTATCCATGCTTCCGTTTTCATCTCGTCTTGACTAATGTAAAGTCCTTTTCATTGGTTTACCTGCTAGCTCCATTGCCAATCCATTAACTGCAATATATTCAGAACTCTACTGCAAGAATACTCGCGGAATAGCGTTCTGCCCATATCACCCCATTCTGTTAAATCTCCACTGGCCTATGGATCAGGTACAAAATACTACTCACTTTCAAATCATTGCATGGCTTGGCTCCAAGCTATCTCTGTAATCTGCTTCTCCCCTACATCCTGACCCCGTCATCACTTCGGTCATCTGAATCAGGCCTCCTCTCTGCCCCTCGGTGTCATCTCTCTTCTATGGGAGGTAGATCATTTTTGCACCCAAACTATGAAAGTCTCTCTCCTTTAATAATATTTCTGAGTTCAAATCCCTACTCAAAACTCATTTGTTTTCTGAATGTTATTCTTAAGCTGTGTTCTGTATTTCTCTGCTGATGTGTGCCACTGTGACGAGCTGAGGAAAGCAAGTGAAGACAAGGATCTAAATGCAGGGTGATTTAATAAGGACCAAAGGAACAAAACCAGGGGATCACAGAAGCAACCATTACACATACAACAACTGACCAGGTAACAAGTGAAACACAAGGGCTAAATAAATACACAGGGACAAACAAGCTTAACTAAGTAATGGGGAAACAAGATACACCTGGGAACCATCATGAACTAATCAACAGAAAAAACTACAAAGGACTACAAATAGATAGCACAAAACAAGAAATAGTAAAAGTCTACACAAGACAAAGGGAACACAAGGCAGGAATCATGCCAGTCATGCCCTTTTACTATCTTTGTATCTTACTATCTATTTTTCTTCTTCCCTGCGTACTAACTGTCTTTCATTCTTACCTGTGCTGTTTGTTATTATTACCTACCCTATTCCTTTACCTTTCTCATTGTATCTACTTTAAGCATCCTTGAGCAATGGAAGGGTTTTATTTGTTAATGTATTAAGAAAAAGTAATTGAAGCTGTACAAATTGTTTACTTTATTTGCACTATTATTCTTTTCCTTCATTTATTTAACTGCTTTATCAATACCAATTGTAATGCCAATAAAGGATGAGAATGAGTGCGAAGGTGAGAGCAATACAGAAATGCCTAAAATGGTTGGCAATAGATCATGAACTAACAGAATAACTGATAACGGCACATTAAATCACATAAATGTCAGCCCACAATTCATTGCTATGAGCGTGCATGGCCTGTTATTAGTGTTCCTGTAAGACAGATGCTTTTTTGATTGTGTTGGCATTGTGTGTAGGTGGTGTGGGTGTTGTGATGCAGATGTATCTTGTGCTTGTGTGTTTGAGTCTGTCGGACCAATGCACCAAGACCTTGTAACTCTACTCAGTAAAACCGATTCGACAAACTCCTCCAAGAGTCCAAACACTTGGCACAGCTCCTGGTCTTGTAAGCGAATAAAGCACATACCGTGGATAAATAACAACGGCCCTCTCGTCCTCCTCCAGCTCTTCAATCAGACATCACCTGGTCTTTCCAATTTCATCCCCTCGTTTCATATTTTCAAAGAGGCTTGATTCATTTACACACTATTCATTAGTCCATTAAGGGGGGTTCTCTTCTAGTGCTGGATGTCCTCAGCTCTGTGTTTCACAATAGCACTTTCCTCTCGTCCCTTTATTTTTCCTCTCCTGCTACCAGTCCAATTATCCCTTTATCCTTCCTCTGTGTCCGTCTATAACCCTTTCCACTCCTGCAGCATTTCTCTTCCAGACTGTTCTTGTCTCTGCTTTTCCAATTTTTAGAAATTTATTGTCAAGATTGTAGCCAAAGCAGCACACACACACACACACACATGACACACAGATCACACACAAGCAGAGACAAAAATAGTAATAAAAAAAACATGTCATTTTTTTTAATGGAAAATAAATTCACACAGAGCACAAGCAGCAAAAAAAGAAAATTTATAAATACAATAAATATATATATATATATATATATATATATATATATATATATACACACACACACATATATATATATATATATATATATATATATATATATATATATATATATATATATACACATATATATATATATATATATATATATATATATATATATACATATATATATATATATATATATATATATATATATATATATATACACACACACATATATATATACATACATATATACATATATATATATATATATATATATATATGTGTGTGTATATGTATATATATATATGTGTATATATATATATATATATATATATATACACACACACATATATACAGACAATATATACATATATATAGACAATGGTAAGAAAATAACCATGCTCAACATACAGTATGAAAGTAAATTAAAAATTAAAAATCTTAAACCAATTATCAAAATAAAATTATCTTTAATTAAATTGCTCTTAAATATTTGTCTTAATGTGGCTTATAAGGTTGTGCTGCTTAAAAAAATTACAAAAAACAAATGGATTACTGTATGCCTTATCAGTAATACTTTTCTGCTTAAATGGAAAAAAGTAGTAATGAGGTCTGAGAGGTTTTTAGTATTTCTCGTGAACTTCTGTGTAACAGTGTCTTAATCTCTGTCTTAACCTCTCTGGTCTACACTCTAAAAATGCTTGGTTGTTTCAACCCAAATTTGGGTCAGAATATGGACAAATCCCAGTCATTGGGTTTAAATTTTTAAATATACAAATTTGTAAGCCAATGGTTGGGTTTGTCTATATTTGACCCACATTTGGGTTAAAACAACCCTGTATTTTTTAGAGTGTATCTCAAGTCAGGTCTGTTTTATAAGAAAAAGATAAAGGAAAAAAAGTATTCTCCTCTCTTCGACTTTACCCTGCCATATTTCTACAGCTTACAGGACTCTTGACTATCCCCTGCAAATTATCACTGTTGGTGTCAAGTACTAAATTATTTATACTGGGTCCAAGATAAGTTTACCACCCAAGCTTGTGTGTGATAGCCTTATAAAAGGGCGTTGTCTTTCTTGCAGATGTTTTTTTTTCTAACAGATGCTGCAGCTGAACAAGTGAATTCCTCCTCTTTCTCTTCCACTCGGTTGAGCTCTCAACATGACATACCACAAATCTGTGCAAAGTACTCCCTACATTCCAAGATCACTGATACAGTATCTGTACATCTAAACACATTCTTTCAAAATGCAGTTCCACAATACTTATCATAAAGCCATCCACAGACTGACAGTGCCTCTATGAGGTGTAAACATGACACTGTGAGGCAGTTAGCTGTCACACAGAGAGTGAAAGAAGAGAAGTTACTTTAAATTATATATTTTACAGCTACATCAACAACTTTAGTTGTTGATGTAAGTATTCTCTCTATATCGTAGAAATTTAGAAACTAGACTTAATCCAGCGCTTCTAAAAACTCGTTGTCTTACCGTCTTCTGAGAAAGAACGGAGTTTTATTAAAGTTTTGTGCCTCTATACACTTGGCCTGCAGAAGCGGCGCTTACGGACAGTAGAGAGAGCGCTTGATCTTGAGATCTTTACAGACACACGGTCATCAGGGTTCGAGCATAGAGGCTATTAATATTTCGAAATTAGCTTTACAGTTTATCAAGTTTTAGTCCTTTTATGTGCTTTTAGTCAATTTGATTTATTTTAATTAAATGTTTTATTTCATGTTTATTTCAATTAATGGAAACGCTGTTATTAGTTTTAGTTAATAACAAAACCGTCAACTGTAACAAGCAATAAACAACATAACATTGTCGAATCGCTTTATTTCTATTTTTGCGAATAAAGCTCATTTGTTTTTGCTCAATGCTCAATTTTGAGCATCACAAATGATGGCTGGAAATGAAGGACTTCAGTTTGCTTTGTCACTGCAAATCACATTCACCGTGAACGTCGATTGACTGACTGGATACTGCACGATTCTGCACATCATTATCAACCACGAGCATAACTCATCTCTCACGGGTGTCCACTTAACCACTTTAGACACCGTTTCTCATTATAAAAGGGTCATATTTACAATAAGCAAAGCCAACTCTCAGAAGTTTCCATTATATGCTCAGCTGAGTCTGTATCTCCAACCATGATAGAAGAGGGAATACTGTAGGAAAGAGCACAAGAAAGTTGTCAGAGACCTCTTTTTCCCCTGTCAATCTCCCTCTTCCCATGGCAATATTGTCATTCTAGAATTCTCTTTATAATTGCAGTGACAGCAGCCTCGGTCAGACTGTGACCACATTAACAGCAGGGGCTAAATTCAGTGCAAATCTGCCAGGGAACGCAGAGTGGGGTGTTGTGTTTGTGGTTGTGTAGGATGTGTATGTTAGCTAAAAAAAGGATTTGACTAAGAAAGAAAGAAAGAGATGGACAAAAAGTGAGGGAAAAATGATCTGGGGTTTTGTGTATGTGAGAGAGGGATTGTGTGTATTTGTGTTTTTGCTCTAGGGCTAATCCACGCCCCCTCACACACTTTGATGCTGATGGCTGGTGAACACACCATGGGCTAACATCGAACATTGAGAGCAGTGGCTCATTTATATTGAGAATATTCAAATGCAACTTGAATTTAAATGGTTCAAAACAATTCACTCAGATTCAGAAGGGTTCTTAAAGATTTACAATTCAGAACTGAAATTACATTAAGAACTGTTCACTTCTAGTCTATCTTTTTTTAAATTCAGAATTCATTTTCCGTTTGGATCCTTTGGATTCAGAATCCAGATTCAGAGTGATTCTTTCAGATTTACAATTCAGATGTTTTTTAGATCCAGAATTTATATTACACTTCAAATTGTTCACTTCTATATAAAGTCAGTCTATATTCAGATTCAGAATTCAGATTCAGATAATTTGGATTCAGAAATTGGATTCTGAGTGATTGTTACACCATGTCTTAACTACACGCGACGCCGCAAACACGCGATAAAAGGTATCTTTTCCATGTTAATCAGACCATGTTAATTTCCATGTTAATTTTTGTCCTAACCAGACGCGATGGCGACACGCAAAATTTCGAATTTAAAAAACGGTTCCTATTTCTGCTACGTCGCAGCTGACAGATCCGTCCACACCGAGACCTCATCGGATGGAAGTTCTGCGTGTCATGAATATTTAATCATCAAACATGGAACGACGAGGAACTGATTGTCGAAGTTCAAAGGCATTAGGTCACTGTGCCACAAGCGATAACGGATAATTTACCTCAGATTTTGAAAACCATATAATATAGTGTTCATTATGAATTCTAAGCAAACATACAACTGTACTTCATAACAAAATTAGTCAATGAGTATATTTTGTTTATGTTTTGATTTTTGGTACTTTTTTGGTCCTGTTATCCGGACCCTACCATATACCATTTCGGAACTATAGTCATCCCTGATTGGTCTTAACCCCAGTGATGGGTAGGTTTAGGGGTGGGGTTAGGGTAAGCCATCATCCCTGATTGGTCTTAACCCAAGTGACGGGTAGGTTTAGGGGTGGGGTTAGGTGTAGGCCAGGGATGGGCAACTTCGGTCCTGGAGGGCCACTGTCCTACAGATTTTAGCTTCAACCCTAATCAAACACACCTGAACAAGCTAATCAAGGTCATCAGGATTACTAGAAAGTTACAGGCAGGTGATTTTTTTTCAGGGTTGGAGCTAAACTCTGTAGGACTGTGGCCCTCCAGGACCGAACGTTGCTCATCCCTGGTGTAGGCCATCGTGGGGTCCGCAGAACAGGAAAGTACCTGATTTTTAATAATGTTATTTCTTGATTTGATTATGTCCTTACCCATTTCCAATGCGAGTGCGGGCCAGCAGAGAGACTCCGCCCACACGCTGTTCTGAATGGCTGTGATTTTTGATTGACCTGTGGCGTCTCACAGTCGCGTCGCGTCTAGTGTGGACAGACACACTTGCTATCGCGGAATTTTATGTAGATTCAAAGTGTTTCACTTGGGTTCTTTGTAGATTTTCAATTCAGATTCAGAGTGGATCTTTAATATTCAGCACATCCATGCAGGTGTGTGTAATTGGAAGTGCAATGAGCTGCATCAGCACATTATCTGTAAAACAATCAGTCTAAGTGTTGTCAATCATAATGTGTCTAGAACTGGCATAAAATTTCTTTTCTGCAAGCACTGGCTGCACCCCAGCTGCCTTGCATTAAACCAGCTCCAGAGTCAGTGTGCGAGAGAGAAGAGAGAGAACTCTGTGTCCAGAGAGAGAGAGAGAGAGAGAACATAGTTGCTTTTGACACTTGCAATGAGAGAAGAGACTGCATCTGCATTCATTTGAGATTCAGAAATGGCCTCCTGCAGATCCAGATGAAAGGGGCAGAGATGGGGAGATTGAATTTCCCTCCCAATTACAGCGTGTGGTCTCTTAGATCAGCCGTGCAGAAACATTTAATTACCAAAACCAATTACCCCAGTGGCAAATGTATCACGGTGAAAAATGCAAGGACTCGCACATGAGGACTAGAGGACACTGTGTATGGCTGTACAGCAAGCGTTTGTGTAGACCTGTGTGTGTATCAGTGTCCACTCAGCGTGAGATCTTGGGCTCTGTTTAAGAGCTTGTCGTGTCTCGTTCATCTCTGCATGACCTCTCATGTTTAGAGACTTAATAACTCTAAGAGGGCAATTCTCTTCCTCTCTTCTTCCCCTCCCAACAGTCCCTTTTTCTCTTGCCCTTAATCTCTCTCCTTTATCCTATAGCCAACTCACTTTTTAAAGGAGAAGTTCACGCCCCTAAATTATGTCATGATTTACTCAAATGTCATTATACGGACCATCTATGAGAATTTTCTTTTAGAATCTTCACAGAAAATAATTGCAAAAAAATCTACTGTATATTACTCAGGCACTATTTTTCAATTCTGAAGAAATTTGTTAGCTTTTTGTGACCAGACCAAAATTTGAGTTTAAATTAAGTAATTCACTATTCATCTGCCCCTTCAGTGAACTCCTCATTCTAGAACTGCTGTGATCAAATCATTATTTGAACCTCAGAATCGAATCAATGACCAAATAGTAATTTTGCTTGTTTTATACCAATACTGTATACCAACTGATCCATAACAGTTTTCAACTGATAAACAGTTCATTCACAACCCAGTTTGATTTGTTAGCAAACTGAGTGTTAAATCCGCATGACTTCAAATTGACCAATCAGAGCGCAAACCTAAATTAATGTTACAAAACTGTAAAGCAACAACAACAATTAACAGAATACAAACAAACAAAGCAAGACATGAGTGCCCTATTCTTTTACATTTACAATTAGAGTTTTGCTTGGATTAAAATTCTTTAGATTTAGAATTAGGAATCAGAGTGGATCTTTTAGATTATAGATGCAAGCACTTACAGAAGTAAGAATTCAGAATCAGAATTTAGGTTCAGAATGGTTTGCTGAGATTCAGAATCTATATTCTGAATTGATTTGTTTGCGAAACTGAACTGATTTGATCATGAAACGATCATCCCCACAATCTTATTGATTCAATGATCGTCAATGGGTCTCTTACGGACCCCTTCACTCTCTCACTCCTCGTTTATGTTGGTCTTTCTCTCAGTTTTTCCATTCATCCCTAGGGCAGCCAGGTGGGAGAGTTGCTCGCATTCTCTCTCTGTTCCTTTGCATGTCTCATCTCACTTGCTCTCTGTTGTGCTATTGTCTAATGCTCAGTCACCCAGATTCAATGTCAGGTGTCATTTTCAGTGTTAAACAAGTCATTTTATCTCTTTTTCTCTCTTTTCTCACCTGGAGGGGATTAAGTCATCCTTCACTCTTCCCACACAGACACTTTTCAATAAAAACTCCCTTTCATTCTCATTGAAGTCAGACAAAATACCCAGCATTCCAGGAGACGAAGCAGAAAGGGTGTGTGAAAGGAAGATATCTGCAGTGGTCATGCGTGGGCAGCTGTGGGGACCGCTGGCAGCTTTTGACACCCTCTCTATTTTGCAGACAGCACAGAAAAAAAACTGATTTCCTGAAAATTTGCCACAGGCAGCTCTTGTGATGGCACCTTAGAGTGTGAGCAGGGGACAGTCACAAACAATGTGACTCGCACATATACAAGCATTTAACATGAATAATTGTGTGTTTTTTGATGTAAGTGTGTGTTTGTATGGGTCAGGTTTTGCCTCCATTGCAGGGACCAGCCAATGTTGGTTCTACAATGAATAGCTCAATAAGCATATTAAATAATGTCTAAAAAATGTTATTTTATATATATATATATATATATATATATATATATATATATATATATATATATATATATATGTGTGTGTGTGTGTGTGTGTGTGTGTGTGTGTGTGGTGTGTGTGTGTGTGTGTGTGTGTGTGTGTGTGTGTGTGTGTGTGTGTGTGTGTGTGTGTGTGTATACAGTATATGTATGTATGTGTATACAGTATATATATATATATATGTGTGTATACACACACACACACATAAATACATTCACTCACCTAAAGGACTATTAAGAACACCTGTTCAATTTCTCATTAATGCAATTATCAACCAATCACATGGCAGATGGTCACAATCTGCTCAGTTACTGGCACTTTTCACACATAACCATTTCTAGGGTTTACAAAGAATGGTGTGAAAAGGGAAAAACATCCAGTATGCGGCAGTCCTGTGGGCGAAAATGCCTTGTTGATGCTAGAGGTCAGAGGAGAATGGGCCGACTGAGTCAAGCTGATAGACGAGCAACTTTGACTGAAATAAACACTTCGTTACAACCGAGGTATGCAGCAAAGCATTTGTGAAGCCACAACACGCACAACCTTGATCTAGACAGACAGATCTAGACAGACAGACAGACAGACAGACAGAGGTACTAAGTTGGACAGTTGAAGACTAGAAAAATGTTGCCTGGTCTGATGAGTCTCAATTCTTTGATGAGACATTCAGATGGTGGAGTCAGAATTTGGCGTAAACTGAATGAGAACATGGATCCATCATGCCTTGTTACCACTGTGCAGACTGGTGGTGGTGGTGTAATGGGATGTTTTCTTGGCACACTTTAGGCCCCTTAGTGCCAATTGGTCATCGTTTAAATGCCATGGCCTACCTGGGCATTGTTTCTGACCATGTCCATCCCTTTATGGCCACCTTGTACCCATCCTCTGATGGCTACTTCCAGCAGGATAATGCACCATGTCACAAAGCTCGAATCATTTCAAATTGGTTTCTTGAACATGACAATGAGTTCACTGTACTAAAATGGCCCCACAGTCACCAGATCTCAACCCAATAGAGCATCTTTGGGATGTGGTGGAACGGGAGCTTCGATGTCGTGGATGTGCATCCAACAAATCTCCAGCAACAGCAAAATGCTATCCTACTGTATCAATATGGGCCAACAATTCTAAAGAATGCTTTCAGTACCTTGTTGAATCAATGCCACGTAGAATTAAGGCTGAATTAAGGCGAAAGGGGTCTAACACAGTATTAGTGGGGAAAATGTCTCCACAAGAATGGCAATACCAAAAATATTTTACCTTGTGGCGACATTTTGGTCCCCATGAGGAAAATAGCTTGTAAATCACACTAAATTATGTTTTTTGAAAATATATAAATGCAGAAAGTAGGAGTATGGGTAGGTTAGGGGATAGAATAGAGTTTGTACAGTATAAAAATATGTCTATGTAAAAAACATGAAAACACAATGTGTATGTCGTGTGTGTGTGTACGCACATTTATACAAATATATAAATTTAAATAAATAAATGTGTGAGAATATCCACTCACCTCATGTTTTCCCTTCATTCTACAGATTCTGATGTCATTTTTGTTGGATTCCATGTCCTCTTCTGTAACAGAGGGAACATCAATAATGAGTGACTGTTCATTTCCAGCACTAAGTATGTTTATATGCGTGTGTGCGTTTCTGTTCTCACCTTGCTGTAAAACATCTCTTCTCCCACCACATTGTCCAGCTCCACTCGGAAAAGGTCATCTCTGACACAAGCACAGTGAGAGAGAAGAGGCGAGACTGTGAACCACCACATAGCAGTAACACAACAATCCTTTTCTTAATCAGAAATGTCAGAATTAAGATCAAACATACTTTTTGCAGTGAGCAAATATCTGAAATCTGAAAGTCGTCAACCTCACACTGAAGCATAATGTGTATTCTTCAAATGTTTAACAAATTGATATTACATTCTTCTTCCTACATAAATTCACCCAGATCTGCCGTCTCAGTGCAAGCACTCAGTTAAACAATTCACCACAGCCCGTCCTACATAATCACGATTCTTTGGATTATGATATGCCTGATTTCCCCTCCATAATTCATAACCCACCCCACACTGCATGCATGCTGCATGCAGCTTCTCATCTTGAACACAGCATCCAGTGCTTTAACACTTCCTGCAACTACTCTTAATAATCTTGTGGCGTCTAATAAAGTCTCTATGAATCTGATCTCTTTTAATCATTGCGTGTTTGGTGTTATAGAGTATCCTAGTTTGTGCCTGAATATTGATCCAAGGACTCAAAGCTGCCGTGCGGCCCGAATGAGAGAGCACTGGAGAATTTCAAATCATGAGAATCTCTCTCTATATCTCTCTTTTCCTTTCTGAAATGTTGTAATCTGTGAATTTGCCAAGCTCACAGACCAGCCCATGTTCTTGCAGTAGTATTGATCTTATCTTTCACAGACTTCCATCTGTCATCACTGCTCTGTGGACACATCAACAAAGAAATGTAGACTGTATGTATGTGTGTGTTTGTGTGTTCTTGAAGAGAGTCTGATGAGATGGACTATGAATTATTCAATCCCTCTGTGCAGTTTGTTAAAATGAATCCCCTTGGCCATTCCCTCTCTGAGCAGGGCGGCCCTAAGTGCCCTGGTTAAAATTATCATACACTTACACAGTACTTGCCTTATTTTAGAGAGCACAAACTTTAAGCAGACACAATAATTCAAGCAGTAAAGCAAAGCTGGAGGTCTGTTTGGCGTTCCGCAACGATACTGTCACATTTACATGAACTTAAACAGGCTTTATAGTTACACAAGGTTGCCGAAAATCACAGATGGTTTGGACAAGACATGCAGACCATTGGCAAGACCAGAACACACAGGGGCCAGTAAAAACTCTTTCTTTTTCAGTCTCTCCATTTGTACCTTTTCTTTTCTCTGTATCTTTCTAGATCTCATATACAAACTTCACTTTTTATCTTCTTTCAAAATTTCATGTAACAACTTGGAATGGAAATACATAACAGGGTCTCCATCTGAAATTTTGAAATGTGAAAATAAAAATGCTGAGCCCGTTCTCATCCCAAGGCGTCATGTACAACGCTTTTGCCAAAGCGTACACGTCCAACGCACATGGCACCCTTTCCGCAGACTGAAGGCACCTCCTAGTGGTCTAACCCTGAACCCTACCCCATACCTAAAACTACCAATATCCGAAGCATCTCATTTGACGCTGAAAGGGTGTCTATGCTTTGGCAAAAGTGTCGTATATGATGTCTTGGGATGAGAATGTGTTGAAATGAATCGGCTAATGAATAATTTTTTCCACAGAGGTCATTTTATGTTGGCTACGGCAAACACCTCCATTTACTTCACGCTTTTGCCAAAGCATAGACATCCAACGCACATGGCACCCTTTCAGGTGACTTAAGGCGCCTCCTAGTGGTCTAACCTTAACCCTACCCCATACCTAAACCTACCAATATCCGAAGCATCTCATTTGACGCTAAAGGGTGTCTATGCTTTGGCAAAAGTGTCGATATGATGCCTTAGGATGAGAATGCATTGAACTGCTAGATTGAAAAAAAGAAGAAAAAAAACAGGCAGCAAACAGGATACAGAATTGCAATTTGAAGAAAGTAAAATTCAAATTCAAACTAGCAATGTCCAGACAAACTTTGATTGTTGGCTTAAAGCCTTGTTTAATGGTTTTGAAAAAGGTTTTGGATGAATGGAATCCAATTGACTTCCTGTCTAATGTGGACAATTCATTTTAAATTTACAATTATGAATGGCAAGGGAGACAATTTTGAATTTTGCACAACCCTAGCAATAAACTTATTAGAATTCTGAATCTTTCCAAGTTTTAAAGAGATAGGAACTGCAATTTTCTCTTGTCTCAGTTAATTTTCTTACCCCCTGTCTCTTTTTAGCTTTCCCTATGTGATTTTGAGGGGTGGGGGTTGACTATATTTAACATTTAGGAGACAGCTAAAAGAGTAAGTGTATCTTTAAATTGCAGTGCTACAGGAGACACAGGGAGGTCTCACAACATTCATCCCCATGCCCTACGCATCCTTGTGGCAGCCGGACGGCAGCTGAGTCCATGATTTCTCTGCCACCAGATGAGGCTGTCGGTCAGTAGGCTGTTTCCATGACCTCAGGAGGTCAGCCGGAACCTGTCCCGCCCCGCTCAGTGACAGGTTCGGAGGGGTAAAATGTGTTGAGTTTCCACTCCTGAGCTTAATTGAAAGCTTAACCTCTCGATAAGGTCAAACACAACGAGGTGGCTGAGGCTTAGATTTTAATGTGACTTAACTCAGCGTCAGCTGGCAATTTTCAATAGCCCTCCTCTAGTTACTCGGAACATTAATTATGTATACGAGATACACAAAAGAAACACCTCATTTGTCTTATAGGTGTATTCACTTTATGGCTTGGTCTGAATTTTCCCCCAAGTCTAAGGCTAGATTACAGTTGCTTGCGTTGAAGTTGAAGAAATTTCTGGGAGAGAAACCAAGTGTGTTAAAAAATATACTTCAGTCCTCTCATCCCTGACCAGGTGTTGCACGTAATACTGTGAAGGGGCTGGAGAGGCTGGTCCGACTTCTTGGGGCACGTTCATGAGCGGTTATGCTGACGCTCAACAGGATTTAACCCGTCTGCACCCCTTATCACACTTGAGCACACCGTTTCAGACTTTCTGTAGTCAATCCAGCTGTCTGTATCCTTGACTTAAAACATCACCTGACTCCCTCCCTCTTCCTCTATACAGTATAGCCTCCTTTTTATTTCATTCAATGTGCCGTTGTTATTGAATGCTCCTCTTGAGTCATCGGCTAAATGAATCATACTTTTCCACAAGAGGTCATTTTCTGTTGGCTACGGCAAACACCTCCATTTCTTCAGACACTGATAGGTACACACGGTTTACTGACTGCACACAGCGAGGCTTGAATTTCATCGAATTACGCTGGCCACAGTGGCATCACATTGGAAAGAGTATGCGAAACAGTTTGCTGAGCTTGGAGTTGAGCTTCTATAGGCCAAAGACTTACTGGCCTTTTTTATGTGAGCTTCTAGTTGAGCATCTTCAGTCATATGGCGCTTTGTGATATATTTATTTTTGAGGTTTAATTTTTGACATGGTTCAAGCAGGCAGGTCATTCCTTCCTGACACGGTATGAAGACTTTATTAGAGTACGACGCCTCCCCTGCAGGTCCCCTGCAGAATTTCGGTAACTATCGCCATATGTTTGAAACTCTCCCAATGGACATGCCAAACATTTTGGGAAGCATGCTGCAAAAATTACACAAAAACAGCTTATTTTTCTAAAGCGCCAAACTTAATGAAGTTTTATTTTTGTTTATCTATCTCCAAACCCCAACTCCCATGAGGTAAAAAAAAATGCAAGAAAGCAAAAACATCATTGACCTTGTGACCTCTTTAAAGCCCCACACTGGCCTAAAATCCTAAAAAACACTACAGGTGTCCGAATATTACATTTATAAGTTATAACCCAATACCACTACAACAAGAGAACACATCATGCTTCTTAAAGGGACAGTTCACAATGTCATTCGCGAACCAGTGTGATTTTTTTTTTTCACAAGCTATTTTGAAATAGATATTATTAGTTAATTTTTTACTTGAAAGGCTCAAAAACTATTATTTTATAATATAAAACAAAACCATATAAAATTAAAGTAAAATAATTATATAAAATTAATAAAATATTGAATTAAAAATTAATTAAAAATTGACATCATCACAAAAAAACAAAGATATTTTGTCCATGCATTGAAAGTCAATGGGGTTGAAGAACAATGAACAATAAGAAATACTTTGATGTTATACAAAAGAAATAAAGCCATACAGGTTTAATTATAAGTAAATGCTGGCAAAATGTTAATTTTTGAGTAAATTATCCCTTTTAAATAGCTTTGAATTACAATAGCAATTTAGACTCTTGATCTCAAAAGAGATTTTGAATGTCACATAATTTGCTTAAACACACATCTCCATACATATAATTACAGATGCCGGTGTAACAATAATTACAGGTACGCCCATGCTAATCAGCATTATTTCACACCCTACCTGGCTCCGATATAAAGGGTACGGTTGACCTGCAGAATCCTCTGAATGTGTAAGGGCTCCTGTCTGAGAGATGAGACGATGGGGTCGTCTACGAGAAACACAGGATGCCTTCTTACCACTAAAAGGAAACGAGGTGAGAAGAGACCGTGATTGATAAAGAGAAAGGGTTGACAGAGGGTTGTGTCATCTTTTCATTGCACTTATAGGTGTGGGAGAGTGTATGCGTTAAGGCGAGAGGCGTTCTTGTCACTCTTGAGATAAAAATGTTGACTGTTGCCTGTGGTTGCTCTTCATTGGTTTTCACAGATAAACTCTGTCCCCATATGTTCGGCTTAGTACAAGTAGTGTTGTTACACAGACGAGTAAAATGTAACAAAAAAATTATACTTATCCAGAAACCGGTTACCTGAAATATTTAAACTTAACTGAAACAAAAGAATTTATAATATCTGGTTTTATATTTGAAAGAATGAGTATTCCTTGAATTAGGAAAGGATTAAGGCAAGATTAGGGATACATTTTTTTATTATTAATCAGAAAAAAATATAAACAAACAAACATTATTAGCATGTCATTATTCTTTACATTAAAATATATTGCTGCCTTCATCTTTTAGAAATTATTCCAAAGCCTTTAATTGTTACTTAAAAATGTTTAAATTTTTGAATTCAACAAACTATATGTTTTTAGTTGTTTAATATTTTAATGTAATTATTTATGTAGTTAAATTTATCTTTTAGGACTTTTAGAAAGAGGTTACATCAAGTTTTCAATCATAAAAGTGCGGTCACATTTATCACTGCTTGCCGAAATTCACAGGCAAAATCCAGATTTTCTCAAAATAATACATTATAGTAATGAAGTACAATTACTTAAGTACTTTACATCCCTGTTTGTTTCTCTCATTCTGTATCTGTTCCTCTCTCAGAATGTGATAAGACCCTCCCTGGAGCTACCCAGGTCCTTGTATCTTTCATCTCCTACCCAGGGCTTCACAAAATCCCTTGCTTTTCTCATCTTTCACCTTAGATAGACCTGAATGAGCTAAGCTGGGATGCATGGAATCAATATTATTGATCTGTGATCAATCACATGCCTGCTCTGCATAAGAAGTGAAAGCTGAGAGCCTGACAGCGCAGACGGGGTCCGAACCCTGATCCTGACTGACTGCATGTGAAATGGAGACCTCATTACCTTCAGTAGGGATGAAGTTCAGAGGTCCCGGTTCCTCGGGGAAGACCGCACACACCAACCGCAGGAGCCAGAAGAGCCCGATGAAAGGTTTGGCCACAGTTGACATGGTAGTGGCACTATGAAAAGAACATGCAGAAAACAGTCAGGTGAGGTGGCGATCTAGCAAGATTTCTAGTTACATTCACTTTGTGAACAAAACTACCACTCTAATAGACTCTAAAGCATCTCTATCATCACCCCAGAGATTAAGATCAGCAATTAAGTCATCCACCAATAGAATTCGTGTCAGTGAGCCCTAATGGTCCATTCGATGTGGTGTGTCACAGAACTGTCATCAAAGACATGGGACCCAAGACTGAACTGCCTGGACGTCTAACAAAAGGGCTTCACACTGAGCCAGAAATGGGGAGGGGGTCAAAGCATGTGTGAGTGAGAGGCTCTGTTTAAAAACCAAGAGCTGCCCTGCTGTCTACTGCCTACATAGGCATAATCTTAACTGAAATTGACTTAGAAATGACTGATTTGAAATGCTCTACATAGGAAGTATCCTGTAGGACTTTTAAAAAGTCTGTTGTGAAAGAGTTATAAGCCTTGAACTAAATCAACCAGCTATGAGGTGAATCACCAATTGCTAACGTTAGATTTGAAGAAAAAAAGATAAAAAAAAAAAATAGTGTGACGTTACTGGAGAAAGCAGGCGAAGGCGAGGATCTATCAGCAGAGTTTTTAATGAAAACAGCACATAAAACAAATAATAAAAAACTCAAAGGACAAAGAAATAAAACCACATGAAGGACCGAACTAAAAGCAACCATACATGTACAACAACTGACAAAGTAACATGTGAAACACAAGGGATATAAATAAACAGGGGCAAACAAGTTTAACTCAGAAATGAGGAAACAGAGACACACCTGGGGAGACTGATGAACAAGAAAAAACTAGGACTGCAAGACTTGGCACAAGACAGGAAATGACAGAAGTACACACAAGACAAGAATAATGACAGTTAAGGAGTGGATTCCAGACACTCCACACACACACACACACACAAAAACAACAACAAAAGGTCAAGGAGATGGTGGAGCAGAGGTGGAACAGGGGAGGGATGGAGGGCAAGTTCATTGAATGGAAGAGGGTCTAGAGACTGCGTCTAAGCAGGGGACCAGGGCGGAGCAGGAGGCCAGGGCGGAGACGACCTTTCAGGAACAGACACTGCCTCAGGAACAGGAACACGGCTCAGGAGATACTGTTCGACGGTGACCATCTTGTCCGTAGACACTGACTTGGCGGAAGTGACGTGTCCGTAGACACTGGCTTGGCGGACGTGACCTGAATGGTCTCTGGATCGGCAGATGTGACCTGGAGCGGTCTCTGGATCGGCGGATGTGACCTGAACGGTCTCTGGATCGGCGGATGTGACCTGAGCGGTCTCTGAAGTCGGCGAGACGTGACCTGACGGTCTCTGGATCGGCAGACAGGTGAGCCTGAACGGTCTCTGGATCGCGGACTGACCTGAAGGTATCTGATCAGCGGAGTGACCTGAGCGGTCTCTGGATCGGCAGACGTGACCTGAACGGTCTCTGGATTGGCAGACGTGAGTGACCTGCAGGCGGTCTCTGGATTGGCAGACGATGTGACCTGAGCAGTCTCTGGATCGGCAGACCGTGACCTGAGTGATCTCTGGATTGGCAGCGACGTGACCTAAAGAACATCTGGTGTAACGTTTTGAACGTTCTTTGCTTGCTGTCTTGACTTTGAATTCTGTCGTGACACTGAACGGTCTCTTTGCAACTACCAGCGTTCGAATCAGCCGAATCAGAGTTCTCTCTTTACCCAACGGCCCGAACGCGAATTAAGACATGGAGGAAACATTGAATCTGCCAGACAGCCGACCGTCAGCTTAGTGTGTTGGGTATACATGTACAGCAACTGACAATGTAACAAGTGAAACACAAGAGCTATAAATACACAAGGGCAAACAAGTTTAACTAGGAAATAGAAAAACAAGACACACCTGGGGAGACTAATCAGACATGAAAACTACATAAGACTACAAGACTTGGCACAAGACAGGAAATGACAAAAGTACACACAAGACAAGTGGAACACAAGACACGAATCATGACAACTGGGCACTTAACAGCTTTAAAAAAGGGGACAGATCTAGAATGCCATGAAACATTGCGAATGACAATCAAATTAAAAACGACAAATAAATATAAAACTATAAATGCTAAAGTATTCTTTTAGCATGAAATGCTTGTCAGAGATTCTCTGATTGGTGGAAAAGAATCATGGATAATTTTGGATGGATTTTTACTTCTGGAACCCGACTGTTGAACACTCTTGAGTTTGGTGTTACCACATGTTATTAAGTTAACAATGTCATACTGTAAGTGAGCTAAGAAGTCTCAATAAAACAATCAAATTAAAAAAAAAAACAAAAAAAAAAAACATTTTTTTAAAAATCAGTTCAACTTAAATTTTGACCAGAACAAACTTATTATTTTAAGGCTCACATATAATATACTGTAGGTAGTCACTACATTTTTTTTAATCACAAAGCTTGTGTGTGCCTGCATATGTGTGTACTTGAAAAAATAACAACAAGTGGAGATGGACTTTTAAATTGGATCTCTGAAAATATGATAGTTTTTCAGATCTTCTGCCCTCTTGAAAGAGATGGCAGAAATAGCGAAGATGTGATGGAAACACAAATGTCACTCAAATTAAAGTGCAATACAATCTATGTGGAAAATTACCTCTGCACTTCAGAGAGGCACAGAGAAGCTCTAGAGAACTGTCACAATAGTATTTTCTGTAATAGTCTAACGTAATGGTACTGTCTGAAAAAGAGATTTCAATGGACAGAGGATACATGTATGCTTGTTATCGTTTACTGTTTTGAAAGACACCAACGGTATTTTAATCGCTTAAAAAACATATGTAAGATTGATGTATCAAGTCAATACACACTTCAATTGTCCACCAAGAAAAATGGCGTCAAATTCTCATGTTATTCCAATTCCTTTCCTTCTTATGTGAAACACAAGAGAGGTATTATAAAGAATATTTTCACTGTTTCTGTCCACACAAAAAAGTCTCCAATGATGTCCACCTCATCATTGGAAACCATTGACTTTCACAGTTTGGTGGTGGTGGTGGGGGTCTTCTTTCTGTGTTTCATTGAAGAAAGAGATTCATTGACTGAAACGACATGAGAGACTGAGAGAATTTTCATTTTTTGATAAATAGCCTCTTAAAACTTCAATAATTATCTTTTTGGCTTATTAAGTCAGAAAGAATAGATTAAATGAAAGAGTTCAAGAGAAATTTAACAACTTTAACACAGAACATAACAGAAAGCCTACTGTAGCTGACGAGAACATAAAGGGCCAAATAATGGGAAAACTGAATTTATGAAAGACACAGCATGCTTTTCATACTAATGAATGTACTGTTGTATTTGAACAAAATAATGGCTGCAAATCCTGGAAATTACAGTTTGTCATGTGTTTCTGATATATTTTCCACAGTGGTCGAGTGGTTTCGATAGCATAAACTCAATATAAGAATGAATAAGTGCTCAGCTATCCCTCGCCTTGAGTGTTAACAAGCTGAGACATTTGCTTTGAAACTTTAGTGGAAATGCTGTTTGTTACAGTCACAGTGCAAACATAAACAAATCAGTGTCAGTTGAGCTTTTCGCCACTCGCAGCGCTAAGACGACACGTACAGTGTATTAATATCTGACAGCCTCAATTTCTTTATTCAAAAAAACCCCTTCTCATTTTCCTGTGGCTAAGCACCAATTGAGTTACACAATGCAAAACAGCCAGCTCTCATTTGTCAAAGTGTGTCCTCGCTCTCCAAAACGCACACAATGTACACACACAACTACATCCATTGTGGGTCTATTTCTATAGTGAAACGACTTGTGACGTTTTATCAGGGCTAACTATCTTTCCAGGACATTTCTTGCAATTCCTACCTATTTGAAGTCTGAGCAAGGCCGCCCCACACACTAATAGTTCAACACCCAGTGCAGCAAATTTGTGCTCAACAATAGGCTTACATGAAGGAGAGGAGAAGAAGAAGAGAAAATGAAGAGAGGCCAATCTGGGGAATGAAGGCAGACAGAACAGGATAGCTGAAACTTAGAAGAGCACTGACATAAGTTGGTATCAGTGATTCTATTGTCTTGCTGACATATTAATCATTTCCAGTAGCTGGGGATATGCCTCACGGCTTTTATTCAGCATAATTCGAAACTCTGAGCTATAGAGTTTCAGGGGACACGCAAGCTAAAGAGATGCGGCGGGGGTAAAGTAAATACAAGCTTGGATATAACTGGTGCACCATTCCACTTTTAATTAATGGCTAATGTTTTGTGGCAGAGTTCATTTAAATTTCAATAGCAATCCCTAAAGAAATTTTGCGAATTTCATGTAAAGGCGAAAGATTTCCCCATACTGATTTTGCCATTTTACCACAGGTTTAACCATGTAAAGCATGCAAATTCACAGTGCTGAACAACAGAAAGCTGCTTGGTTTAAAAAGTACTTTTGTGTGAACTACAGTATTACACACATCACACCTTTGACATGGACAAAGGACCCTTTTCGCCCATTAAATGTATTTGTTCAAGAACTTGTGAAACACTGCGTTGTGTTGTATGTGTTTGACTCACTAAAAGAATTGACTCAGAAGAATCATTACGTTCAGAAAATCAGGCTGCAATATATGTGTTTAATTCACTAACAAGAATTGACTCATAAGAGTCATTAATTCAGAAAATCAGGCTGTACTATGTGTGTTTGATTCGCTAAAAATATAAGAGTCATTAATTCAGAAATCAGGCCGCACTATGTGTTTGATTCACTAAAAAGAGTTGACTCATAAGAGTCATTCAGAAATCAGGCTACATTATATGTGTTTGATTTTCAAACTGAATTGACTCATAAGAGTCATTAGTTCAGAAATCAGGCTGCATTATATGTGTTTGATTCACTAAACAAAATTGACTCATAAGAGTCATTAGTTCAGAAATCAGGCTGCATTATATGTGTTTGATTCACTAAAAGGAACTGACTCATAAGAGTCATTCAGAAATCAGGCTACATTATATGTGTTTGATTCACTAAACAAAATTGACTCATAAGAGTCATTAGTTCAGAAATCAGGCTGACATTATACGTGTTTGATTCACTAAAAGGAATTGACTCATAAGAGTTATTCAGAAATCAGGCTGCATTATATGTGTTTGATTCACTCAAACAGAATTGACTCATAAGAGTCATTAGTTCAGAAATCAGGCTGCATTATATGTGTTTGATTCGGCTGGAAAGAATTGACTCCTAAGAGTCATCAGTTCAGAAATCAGACTGCACTATCCGCACTGTATGTGTTTGATTCACTAAAAGATTGACTCATAAGAGTCATTAGTTCGGGAAATGAGATCCGGTCGCAATGTACGTGTTTGATTCAGAAAAAGGAAAGACTTATGGACCCCTTTTCAGTTGCTAAACATGGTGACGTTTTATGTGGGCGGAGCTCAGAATGATCCCTCTGGCCGCTTCCACTAATGCTAGTTAGCAAGTTTTATTAGCTTGTTTTCTTTTTAACAATGACTGAAGAAAATCAGATTTTATCTTAATGTGTAAGGACTGTCCAGGGACCGCGATTGTTATTTTTAAAAGTTAAATTTAACGGACAGAACCAGATTTACCATGTAGCCAGAATCTGTATTGGTTTGTATTGGCCGCCTCCAGTTTTTACTTTGTTTTGCCTCCAGCTAGCCCCGTGACGTAACTGTGACACCGGCGCAAAAGGGGTCATATAAGAGTCATTAGTTCAGGAATAAGATCCGGTCGCAATGTATGTGTTTGGAATGAGATAAACCGCTCACACTTTATGTATGTTTCTATTCATAAAAGAACCAGTCCTCAAAATAGTCTTTTGTTTATGAATCAGACTACAATGATTGTGTATGTTTTGCTTAAAAATCGTAATCAGAACCAAATGGCCTGGAAATATTGCCAATGTTAAGCCAGCAGGTAATCCACATCCAAACACATGTCATTAGCTGAGCCAGTTGACACTTCAGAGAGCTCAATTAAACAGAGCAATGTTCAAAAACCCACAGCACCAGTGTTTACCCTCTAGGAAAACAAACATACAAAAAAAACCCTAACTTTTAGTAATTAGAAAAACTTTGACATAGAAAAAAAATATACACATCACTTCTAATTAATATCTGGCTCAACAAACAACAGGATTCCACATGCCTCTTTAGAGCTTCCCGTCAATTAAATTACTAATGTTTGAGAAGGTAATTATCTGAATGGGGTCATTAAGATACCGTGTAGAGAGAGCACGGATGGGGCGGCATTATCTCTACCGACACCATTTGAGAAGCTGTTACTCAAGATAACAAATCACTTAGCTAATCAATAATAGCTCGGTAGCGTAGGCTCCTTAATGAACTCTGATCTACTGCCAATAGTCTGACAGGAATGATTGGTCAATTGAGACCAGAGAACGGAAAAAAACAAAACAGTGGACGTGACAACTCAAAGTTGAGTAGAATGAATAACTGCCTACCGGAAAGCAGGTCTCCATGCTAATGCCAAGCTGCATCCTGGGAATTTCAAGGACCTGGTTAAAATTCAAATATTTTGTGTATGAGTAAATTATTATGAGCCCTATCCCTCTGCTTTTAGATGGCATAATGTTCTGATGATATGTATTCTGGGTAAAAGAAGAAGGCACTGATTTCATTAAGGACCCCGAGGGATTTGAACACGATAAATCATCTAAGGATTTCAGAGCAAACTTCATTTATGTGTGTCCCAGATGAAATACTTGATAATGAGTGTAGAGAATGGCATTAATGAGAAAAGTGATCAGTAATAAAAGGGCTGTATTAACGCATACATCATCTAGACCCAAACGATCAGAGAGAACAGAAATGAAACCAACACCATCTGACAATTGCTTCTAATTTGTGAATTTGAAAGGGTAAAGAATGTCTTGATGCATTTAAACAGCTACAGCAGATCATAATCTATCATGATCGATTCACTTAACATAAGGCTCTTCGAGAGCATATTTTGTATGTTCCAAGCAACAGAACATTTGTTATAGGAGACTGCTTCACGGCCTGGCCTTGACCTCTCATGGAAACTAACGCTGTGACCTCATGTTATCAGATTTGCCTTAAAGGCTCCAGGATGCAAACCATGTTGTTGCACCAATCATCCAACATAAATTTTTTGGATCTCTCAATAAGGTTTTTTATAATAATCAGCCATTTTGCTATAATTTTGATGCCAGTTTATCACAAATGATTTATGATGTGAACTTCCAAATGGAGTCAAGGTAAAGCAGGTTTATTTATATAGCACATTTCATTCAAATGGTAATTCAAAGTGCTTTAAATAAAGATTATTAAAAAACAGGTATGACAACTTTCTTTAGCACAAGTAATTGAAGTAATTTTGAAACAAGTCTGGGGTTTGACTGAGTCAATGGTTGGTGCAATGTTACTTTTGGTCCGATGTTGTATTGGACCTTACACATTTTAATTGTATGGACAAAAACAATTAAAACAATCCATAAAATCTTATTTTGGGTTTCGGAGAAAAGTTATACAGGTTTTCAACAACATTATGTTGAATAAATGATGACCATTTCATTTATAAACTATCTTTTTAAGTAGAATGTAGCAAAGTACAAGAGAGAGAAAAAAATACCACAAGTAAGGTGGGGACAAAGCAATTTGGAAGTAGTATCGGTAGACTGAAGCTGAATATGCAGAAGAGGCAAAAAAATGTTTGGAATGCTTTCAAAGCAATGAAACCGGAAGAACCCGGAGCCAAGAAGAGGCTGATTCCTTTCCTGAACTTACCCTAAAATCTTACTCTAGTGACCCAAGACTGCTAACCTCCCGTCTCTGACCCCTTGGGGAATGGGGCAAGCCAACCAAAACCATATCAGAGCCCAGCAGCTCTCGGTCTGGACTGCCCTTTATTACTTTACTGCCCTCTGTTTCTGGATAGCATGACGTCCAATTCACTCTCCCATTCTGCCACAACCGTTTTAATAGGTTGTTTTCCAGACACAGTCAAAGCCCCGAAGCCATTTATCACAGGCAGGTTAAAGCAGCCCAGTGACTCCAGCACTGATTTTTTTTGCATGGAGGAAGAAACCTGAAATTACAATATTGTACTTAATGGTCTGTGCACGTCAAAGAGCTAGTCTCACATTATAAAGATGCACGGCATCATTCCATAAGTCCAGACAGGGAAGAGAGATGCTAGAGCTCTACATGGATTTTACCACGGAGCAGTAATCCTGATTGTGAATTGATGAAGTGTGGCATCAGGTTGAACCAGCAGAGCACCACCTTCTCATGCAGAGACACCCTGAGCTATTTTTCACTCGCTGCAGAGCACGAAAACACACCAGACAAATACAGCAATCTACAAAAAGGGATGAATCAGGCTGTTGCTTTACTGTTGCACACACACAAACATCAGGAAAAGGGGAGAATCATAGACAGATGCTACTTAACAGCTTTGGCGAAAATATATGAGAGCTAAATGAACAAACTGTGCGTAAGCTAACAGCAGGGGAAATTGGCTTTTCTCTGGGTCAGGCAGCATTCCAAGAAGATGGAATCATCTTTCACCAGTAAAACCACAGGTTTCATCTATGCTCTTTTCACTTATACAGACTGTTGATTAATCAGTACTAACAAGTGATGCAAAATACAGCATACAGTTGTGGTTGACCCTAGGTTAGTTCTCATTACCCCAACAGTATCATACTACACCACTTTTCTGGACTTGTATGGGGTACATCATGCAAAAGCCAGATTTATTATGTTTTTGAAAGAATTCTTTCTTGCTCAACTAAGCTGCATTTATTTATTAAAAAAAAACTTAAAAAAGGTTGAAATTAAAAAATAACATTTTAATTTTTATTTATTTTAGAAATATACTTTTTCATAGCAAAGTTGCATTTTATTTTTTTACTCTTTCTCTTTCTAATTTATGTGTTATGATGATTTTGAGTTATTTAGTAATTTTACTATTTATTTTATGTGATGCAGTGGCTGTATTTTTGAACCCAAGGCAAATTTCCCTCTGGGACAATAAAATATACCTTAACTACATTGAAGAGAGACTGATGCATTCTAGATTTTAAAAAAGTATGCGGTAACACTTTTATCCAGATAGTCCACTTTAGACATTCAACTAATATATAAGTAACTTTGCCGCTACATGTCAACTAACTATCATTAGAGTATTAGTAGACTGTCAGCTTAATATCTGCTAACACTTTGTTTTTGTTGGTCCCCCAACAGACATTTAACTGACTATAAGTAACTTAGCAACTACAAGTCAACTTGTTCTCCTAACCTGAACCCTAACACCTAACCCTAACCTAACAGTCTACTGACAGTCTACTACAGCCTACTAATACTCTAATGACACTTAGTTGACATGTAGTTGAAAAGTGTAATTATAATTCGTAGAATGTCTAAAGTGACTCGAAATAGTGTAACCAAGTATGCAAAACAGCACGATTAAAAGGGTCCATTTGACTTATATTTGACTTTATACTTAATTATACCTATATTCCTTGCATTTTCTTTTAATTTGATCCTTTTAGTTATCTAATTTTAATGCTGATTTGGTGCTCAAACATTTCTCATTATTATCAAATTTGTAATGCCTTTGCTTGTGGAAAGCATGATTGAATCATTTCAAGAATTCTGAAAAAAAATAAAGTTAAAAAGACTTTTGTAACATTATAAAATGTCTTTACTGTCACTTATGATAAATTCAATGCATCCTTGCTGAATAAAGTATTAATTTGTTAAAAAAAGAAATCTTACTGACTATAAACTTTAAAATCAAATTGCTATATAAATTGATGAAAGATGACGATCTGAAACTAGGGACTATTGTATGTTTTTGTATATCTTACAAAGGTTTGTATTCAAGAAATTCAACAAATTTCTGTCTAGACGTCCTGTGTTTGTATTCATCTCTAGGACGGTACTACAAGACTTTAACATAGAGGTTTTAATGGGCAAACATCATCATAAACACATCAGAGGCAGCAGTGTAGACTCCGGCGAGGTTGACCCCTCACCCGGCTGAAGGCTTCATGCTCTGTAAATCAAGTAACTGGGTGAATTGGAAACAACTCTACGTCGTTAAAGAAGGAGAAAAAGACTGCTGAAAGATTAAAGCTACCCAATCCATCATACACACGCGTTGCCAAAACGAGCGAAGCAAAAACAGGGAGGCGATAATCCACAGCACAGTAGCTATAAATAAAATGAAAAAGCTTCAGGCTAATGAGCTAAAAAAGACTTGCAAGGACTCAGAAGAGGTTTCCCGGGTTGACAAGCTTTTGAGACTCCCATGAGGCTATGCATTACTAACAAAAATACCCTCCAGACTCTTAGATACTCAACTGTGCTCATCACAAGCTGCCATGCCTTTATTTTTTTTTCTCATTATAATTATTTTGAAGGAGTCGACAAAGGAGGAGAATCAGGGATGAAAGAGAGGCGGGAGATTATCTCAAGGAAGTAGGTAGGGAAGGAGAGATAGGCAGAAGTATGCACTCAGTGTATGTATGTCACGGTCGTCATGCAAAATTAACGTCTTTAGGGATGATGCACACTGCAGTGAGGGCAAACTTGGAGCTCTTATGAATAGAAATACATAGAAAATAATAAACACCTCCCTTCATAGCATATGGTTCAGCAGAGCATTTGTAAATAACACTCCTTTTGGAATTAAGTTTCAGTTTGTTGCCTCTCGTTAACTTTACCACACTGAATATACATTGCTCTAGTTGAAGGGAACACGCAAAAAAACTGCCAAGAAACGTCTGGGTCATATTTCACCAAAAAATAAAATGGAAAAATAGATTACACACTCCTTCTTAAGTCAGTAGCTGTAATGCAAAAAATAAATAAATAATAAATAAATAATGATCACTCAATACTGTGCAAAGATGTACAACATCATTTGTATTTTACAATGTGTAAACATCTAGTAGCATTTGTTGTAATGAATTTAATTCAGATTTTAAAGAAGTATGCATACTTTTCCTCAAGCGAAAATCAATACTGTACACTGTACAGTTTTTATGAAACACTGGGTGAACAATGTCCGGATGTTCTAATCTACTGCAATTTTGTTGTGTATAATTTGCTGTCCCATAATGCAACGGTAGCTGAGGATCTGCCAGATTCGAAAACTCTTCGAGTGATTTACTAGCCTGACTTCGTCATACTCATATCTATTGAGAATATGAGTCTGAAACCGCTTTATTGGGCTTTGATTATGAGGCGTGTTCGTAATCGAACCAGGAAAAAAAAAACTCTGCACTCAATTGGATAGTCGGTAGACCTACCAACCTATCAGAGCAACGCAGTGAGTCAAATACTTTGCATTTCACAGTTGTCAACAGAACTTACTTATTTTAGAAGTAAAATAACGAGTGTTTGCTTCTTTTACTTGGTCCTTCATGAGTGCGACCAAAGCAGAAACCACAACGACGAGCTATAGGCTTTTCGTCACTTCCCATCTACTTAGCAACCGTGAGAGCCAGCTGATAAGTTACATTTGAAGGACGGCAAGAGTATCTTTCCCGAATCGACAAATGCCTTGATTGCAGTTTTCTGTTTGTCAATTAAAATTAATGTGCTGTCGATTCATTTTATAACAGTTCTATTATAACAGGTATATGTGGTTCGCTGAGTCTACTGATTGAGATTTATAGATTCCGCTGATCGTAAGATAGCGAAATCTATAAATCTCAATTCTCCAGCTGCAGTCATCTCTGAGGGAAACCAGTTAAGCGCGCCGCTCTTTAGATAACCTGATGATTACGTCCCCGAAGATCACCTGTCCATCATCATATAAAGCCCGCCCTGGCAATTTGATTGGCCTGAACGTTTTTTGCCAGATCATATTACTCCTCAATGGATCGAGTCCACACCAAACTTCCCGTCCAAAAAATGTTTGTGGGCGGAGTTCGGGGCTGGCATCCAGGCTAGTGATTAGGAATACCAAGAAAGTACTTCAATAGGTCAAGAAGTTCTCCATCATATTCAGTACATAATCTGAAAGTATTCTGGATGCAGACAGTGTGTCTAGAAACAAAGACTTCTTTACTTATGCATTAAAGCAATACGAATTTGGAAGAAAATATGCTCTAAATGTCATGAAAAAAATTCACAAATCAAAAACATTGTAATGGTCTTAAAACTGGCATAATTTTCCTTAAGTCAAACCTCTTTTTCTTGCTAATTTGAGGATGAAATGATGATGGAGCTTTCTCCGGTCATACTGCACTCATAAAGCAGCAGTCAGTGAGTGAGTTAGTGTGTGAAGAGCTTGTTTAGATTCCAGATGCAGCATATAGATGAGTATGAAAGCACATATCTGTCTCCAGTTTCTCACAATGCTTCAGGCAGTCTTTACACACCCCGATCTGTGGACACATATTTATTCAGTTCATCATGTGTCCATCTGCTCTTCCTCTCTCTCTCTCTCTCTCTCTCCCTCGCAGCTTGTTTGTCGGTACCCCCATCTCAATCTCCTCCTTTCCTCTATGTCTCCCCCATTGCCCAAATTCTTTCCACAAAATGAGCCACCTGCTTCACCCACTTTAGTGAATAAATTTCCGACCCAATCCGAAGAGCCATACAGTTTGCGCGTGTGCATAGGTACATAGGAGGGGGCTCCTCTGCGTTTTCAGGAAGAATTTATGTCAGTTCTCCATCAATGCACAATGATACATGGCATAGCAAGGAAAACATTCACAATGCATGCCAATCAAACCCATTCTGAGCCTGCTAATTGTTGAGTATACAAGGTGGCAGCACACACAGAGCACACATGCACACGTTGCGAGCTATCTGCATGTTGCAGGCTGTGCTTGCAAGCAGGCGCTGAAGAGAGAGAGAGAGAGAGAGAGAGAGAGAGAGAGAGAGAGAGAGAGAGAGAGAGGGAAGAGAGAGAGGGGACCTATTATTATGCTTGCCAGCCAGGGTTGGGAATCAGAGCCTGAGCATTACAACCAGTCCAAGTATACATCTCATTCTCTTAACTTTCTTTCCTCTTGACTCATTTCCTCACATGTCGGGTTGGTTTTCTCTTTAATTTTCATCCATTCAATACTAGAGCCCGAACTCAGATAAAAGATTTTGAAGGCCTGAGTCCGATACAAATATTTTGGGTTTTAAAATCCGATATTTCTATATATCGGACGAATTATTTTTTTAATTTTCAGAACGCGCATTAACAGATTTCCCTAACATTAGTCATTTGTAGTTATTTATGAGTTTTAACTAAAATAATATGATAATGCATTTTAAAAAGAAACTCGTTTCTTTTATTGTCACAACAGAAACAGACTGATGATAGTGGCATTAGCTCGCTTTGTGGTTCGCTAGTCTATGATGAGCCATAAATTTAGCAATGGTATAACGTCATACTGCAAATTGTAAAACATACATTTTCAATATAACAGGCCAAGGAGAGATGATACGTCTCATTGCTATAACTGTCACGCGCTATTAAAGATATACTTCAGTCACATTGTCAAAAGTTAAAAGGTACCAACGTAACGTAACTAATTACTACTAGCTAATTCCGCTTCACTCTCGGCTTATTCAACAGCAGCAAAACTGGACATGATAGTCACAAATTTTGTCATGCTTATTTGAGTTAAGAGAACTGATCGGGATGATCTTTTAATTGTTATTCAGAGCAATGTATGTCTCGTGACCAACTCAACGAGTGTTGCCAACAGGGACTGTGTAGAGTGCCTGCTGGTGGAACAAACTATATAACTCCAACACTCATGACATGGTTCAAAGCGTGTTTCGTCCGTTTTTATTCTATATTTGAAATATTCATTTATCGACCATTATAACTCTGCCCTATACCGATATTTTAGAAAAATGCCTAATATCGGCTGATAATATTGGAATCTGCCGATATATCGGTCTGGCTCTATTCAAGTACTGACAAGACCAGCTTAAGTTGTCCTTGGATGTTGGTCCCTGCTTTTGCAATGCTGATGCTTTTTCAGCAGGTTTCTTTAAGTTTAAAATGAAAATCCTGTCATTCCCTCACCCTCATATTGTTCCAACCTGTGTGTATCTTTTTACCGTGAGAAAAAAATACACTGGTCCATAAAACTACAATGAAGAGTGAATGATGCATTCTAGATTTATCTGCAAAAAGCATGATAAAAGGGCTCCTTATAACTTGTGCACTATATGCCCTATGCATATGCTTTTAATTCCTTGTAATGTATTTCTGTGAGATATTTATTCTCTGATAGATATTTAAGTCAAAGTTAATTCTAGTGTTTGTCTAAAAATAAAATAGCAAAAATTAGGGGTGAACTAACTTAGGTTGAACCAGCAAGAACACCATTAACCAGCAAAAAATCATGCTGGTCTTTCGCATGCATTCGTTGCAAACGCCTCTACCTCACTGTGTATTTCTCTCTGCCATCTCACTGTGGCTTATTTATGACAGGGTGGAGGCTGCACATTGTCATTTTAGCTGAACATGGAAAAACTTCCTCCTCTCTTTCTCTCCCCATCAGTGTCCTCTCTCACGACTCCTTATCAGACCTCAGACAGCCTGTCTGTGCGGCGCTCTGTTTATGGAAACACAGTGAGAGGGATTTCTGCGGAGAGTGTGCGTGCAGCATCCTGAAAGCATATCAAATGTAAAGGGTGTATGTGCATGTGTTCTCATGCGTATAAGCACTTCGAGAACACACGTTTGTGAGTTGTTTGGGTTTTATCCGTACCGGCCTTTCTTTTGAATGAGTGTGTGGAAGGAAAGAAGGACAGAAGGAAAGATGGATGGAATAAGATTTGATGTTTACTGAGTCCGTTGCTAAGGAGATGAGAAACGAGGGACAGATTTAGTCATAACAGAGGCAGAGACTGATGGAGTAACCAAGCCATTCAGAGAGAGAAAAATAACACTCTGACGAAAAGCAGAAAGAGAGGGTAGATGGGATGGAGACAGACAGAAGTGATGGCAAGATGAAAACATCACAGGGTGGTAAGTAAATAGGGTGAAAGCTTCCTGTATTTGTGAAAATTTAAAGTGCAGAAGGACAAAGAACGAAAGAATAGGCAAAGAAAAAGAGAAGAGAGGGATTAACAGAGTGTGAAACCATTATGTTGAAAGAGTGAAAGCATAGAGCCCATTAAACAGCCCTATAGCCGACGACACGGATGTGTGTGTGCTCGTCTGGAGGCTTGAAATGCAGCACTCGCACACAAATAAATATAGCTATCGAGTGCCGATTAAGATGGAGAGAGATGTAGCCTTGACCCTGCTGACCTTTTCTTTTGGTTCACAATACCTGGTGTTAACTTCCTCCCAGCTGAACTACTCCACACAACCATCAAACCCCAGACAGCATCTGAAAAGCAGAGACTGTTTTGTTTCTCCGTCATTCATGCATCGGCCTTGAGCGTCCACGTCGAACACCGCATAATGCGGGCCTGCTTTAGTTCACATGCTCCACTTGTACGAGAGTGGTTTACAATCAATAAAGCCTTTTACCTCGGAGTGTGTCACAGCTTGCATTCCCCGACTGACTCTTTTGTGGTCTTGCTCAAGAATATTGTGGAAAAACATTGTCAATAGCCTTGAAGTGAGTGAGGTCATTGAAGGGAAACATAACATCCTTATGTGTTCAAACCAGAGCGTGTCCAACATGATATTCTCTGAGAGAGGTATGGAAGTGCAGGGGAGGTGAGTTGGAAACAGCAGACTTCCTTAGAAAGCACTGGTATGGCTGGGAAAGCCAAATTAGGTTGTTTACTACCTGTACGTGATGGGTGCGTAGCCCACCTCAAAAATTTGGCCTCTACCATGGTTTAAAATTGGTTATCTTTGAAGTTTAATTGAATAGTTTTGTTAGGCAGTGTGTTCCACCAAAGCGTTTTAGCCAGCTGAAAGCGCCAGACGCTCTGCTGAGAGACGCTGTGCTTTGGGCGCTTGAGAGCATTTTGGCAGCGCAGCGTTTTTTTGATTAGAGTGTTTCGTTGCTATGATACAGGATATTCCAGCAGCACAGTTTGAATGTTGTGACAGTTGATCAGTGTGGTTAAGTCCCGCCCCTCCTCCACTGTGATTGGACGGCAGGGTGAAAAGTGACAGTGATGAGCACTGCGTTTTATCCACAGTTGAACATTTTTCAACTCTCGACGAACAGTGAAAAACGCCGGGCGCTCGGCGCTTCAGCGTGAAAGAAACGCTCAGCGCCTCGTTCCGCTCATGGCATTTAAGAAACGCGGCGCTCCCATTGAAAACAATTGAAAACATACGCCAGGCGCGTGAAAAAAAAACGCTTTGATAAAAGCGGATACACGCAAGAAAAATTTTCAGAGTTTTACATTATCGATCAATGACACGTTCAGTGACGGTAGATTGCGTTACACGCAGGATTGAAATGGTGGCTACAAAGAAATCTCTAACGTTAATTTTGGTCACGGCTTGTCTTGAAAAAAACAAGACAATTTGATGGTCATCTTATGAGAAGTCACATAGCAGGACTGTCACACTGTCAGAATTTCATATTCTGGTAATATTTGTAAATAGAGGTAATATTTGATTGCAACGGTCAACTAACGATCAAAGACTTCAGATTTAAGCCTAGGATCAGAGGATTCTTTTAGGATTTGCAAAATTTGTCTCAGACGGGCAAATCGTTGCCAAAATCGCAATTTAGTTACAATAAAGGTATGTTTTCATTGTAATTATTATTGTTGTTTGGTGTTTAAATATATAAAGTTTTATTTAATAATTACCTCTATTTTTGTTTGGTGGAGGCTAAATGGGTATTTATAGCAGTGTTGAGGAAGAGCAGAGGTTTGTACAGTTATCCAGCCACAGTAACATCATGACCTGCGAATCTTTAGTGTTTTTGTTTTGTTGTTACTTTGTTAACAGGGAGATTTATTTGTTTTTAGGCCTGTTTAAGGTCTGTTAGCTTCAGTTAACTTCCATCTTAAGTCTTTGATTTTTTGTATGAACTTGAAAATGATCTTCGTCACATTTGCCCAGGTATATATAGAAAGTAAACCTATTTCATCTGTCCACTACCTGTTCTGCCTGTTCTTGGCCACGAGCTACCACACCGTATATAATAAAGTCGACATGTTTTTTACAGTAAAAGGATATGTGTCATCAATGTGTGTGGGAACTCATCCAGGGCTATTGAATAGTATTAAATTACATGTTGTTTAAAAGGCACATTGTAGTTTCACTCTCATCACTGACAAATGGATAGCTGGATCGACTTTTAAACCTAATGCACAGAACATTTAGCGGCCAGTGATGTCTAATTCCTCTTATGAGTCAGTTTGTTTTAGTTTTTAAAAAAGATATGGTATAACTAGGTAGTCTGATTTCCAAATGAATGATTTTCCGCGGCCATTTTTTAAGACTTACCAAAACCATGCATCAGTCTGCCAGTCATTTCAGATTCCAAACAATGACACTTTATCAGGCTCATCGAGTGAATCAGAAACTTTATAACATGACTACAGTAGCAACATTTCTCTGAAACAATTATTGTGTGTGAACTGTTCTTTGAGTGAGTAGAGACTTGTACAGCATGACTAGGGCGGTATGAATTCCCTGTACAAAATACTCTTAAGTTCAAAATTTTCCTAATTACTCTTACCTGTTCTTTCTGAATCATCTATCCATTGTTCCAGCATGACCACTGAAGCAGACTTGATTTTTGAACAAATAACTTTTTATGAGCCGGTTCGATTTTAGTAAATCAAAAAGCATTACGCACAACGAGGGTCACCTGATTCCAAAAATGAAAGGCTCTCATAATCTGGTTCTTTTTGGTGCGATCAAAACCATTGAGCATGACTAGCGTAAAATAAATCCTGTACAAAAGACTTTCATAAAATGGAACTTTCAAGTGAATCAAAACATTAGAGCATGCACAGTGTAGAGTAGTTCAACTGATTCTTGAGTAAATTACTTTTTATGAGCCATTTTTAGTAAATATAAAAAGGAGAACAACTGTAGTCTTAATTAGCAAATGAATGGTTCTCGTGAACTCACCAGAGCGATTGAGCACACGCACTAGACGAGAAGAGGTATGCATCAACTCGCATTAAGCTCAGGGAGTAACATGAGTTAATATGAAAAGACGACTGAGTATCCCTTTAAATTCCTTTCAAATCACTTTAACAGTCACTGTACTGCTTTTGTTATGTTTGGAACGCACAAACAAGACTACACTTGGTCCAACAGTCAGAAACAAAAATAAAAACAATAGTCCCTGGAACAGAGCGATCAGAGCGTCTGACGGGCTGTCTTCCTTGACAGCACTGAGTGACGTGACACCGGTCCTAAATGCAGATTGGAGGCATGTTTCACATCCATGCCAAACTCTAAAATCAAAGCTTTTTGTGCAAGGCCAGAGTGAGCACAATCGATCGAAACAAGCTTACACGCTTTGTATATTGACATTTTGGAGATGTTCTTCCCTGTACGTACACGTGTGCTGAGGAAAACACAACCATGCGCCACAGAAAATCGAATCAATGTTGGGATGGAAGAGCCCAGTCTAATGAGAAGATGTGAATATACTCTCCCATTTGTTTTGCCTCCATGTCATCCTCTCTGGAAAGGTATGCTGGTAATGCGCCGAGGGTGGGGCTGGCAGATCGCAGAGCCGATGATTTGTGTGGGGTTTGAGGGCGCCGTTACTGAATTGGCCGCTATCTTGAAGGCTTCTGCCGTGGACTACAGGAACAAATAATGGACTCTCTTTAAACCCAGACAGCTTTTAACATGGAGGAAGACACAGAGACCCTTTAGAGAGAAAAAGAGTGGGCAGGTCAGATAATGAATTTTTTGGAGATAAGAGTAAGAAGAACAGGGAGAGATGAAGGGCAAGAGAATAGAAGAGATGAGGAACATGAAAGATCAATGAGGGCTTGATGGACTGGACAAGATGGGCTGTAATGATTGCGCTCTCACCCTCTTCGCACCGAAACAATTTGCTCGATGAGAAGGATTGGGGACAGGCTTCTCCAAACCTTCATCACCTGAAGAGTATATCTTCCCTCGCGCTCTCTGGCCCCCTGTCTGTGCAAAACTGGGAAAAGCAGGAGCATAAAGAACAAGCTACTAAATGCAATTTAATGCCCTTTGTTTTATAGCTAAATGGAAAGCATAAATTTGTAGTTATATGCATAAAATTATAAGTTTATTAGGACTAAAAATTAATTATCTGGTACAGAAGGAGGATCAAATAAAAAATGTTAAAACTATGTTGATGCATTTCCTATGCAGATGGGACAGTGTAGCAAAGCACTTGTCCTTTTTAAAACAAATTAAGCTTTAGATTATGTAAACAGTGCCTATTTTCACTAAGAGCAAATGGCCTGTCTTGTTGGCAAGGTCTATTTACACTAACTCAAAATTACGCAAGTCTAAATTGTAAAACAGTAGCGTAAAGACTCAGAAGATGCGTGCCCAGAAAGATGGACGCAAATCGGACGCAGGTTAGAAAATGCGCCTTTACGACTGACTCTATCGTGACTTATAGAATCACAAATGAAATGTGGCCCATGCTTCATTAACTGAATATCAACACCCAGTTTTATATTTAATTAAAAAGCTTGAAAGCACATGCAGCATTGTCATAAGAATTCAGCAGAAATCCCAACGGAATATCTGAGACAATATGGGGGTAGTGCAAATATTGTGTTTGACAATGCGGGGACTTTGTGCCAGAAAAGGGTTGAGAATGAACGGTTCAAGAGAGCATGTAATATTGGAACAAAAAAAGTCGCAATTTTCCAGAAATGGGTCATCAGAGTTATTTTCCTGCATTTTTAAATGCATATCTGAGCTAATTGTAAACTTAATCGACATTTTAAGAAGTTACCACTAGCATTTAGAAGGCCTTCCAGCTAACAGAAATGAAAAAAATTGTAAAGGAGTTGATGTGGACAATAAACGCAGGTTCCTTGGGTCAACATCGCTTTGTTGGCCCTGGAACAACCTTTTGCCCAGCCCCTAGTTTCCGACCATTATTACAAACCCCCTGAAATCTGAAGGAAAGAGACATGTTGAGGAGAAATGCTGTTCAAGCCACCAATTTCAGCTTCTTGCTGGGTTTGGTTCAGCAGTACATGTCTGCAACCTTGAGCTAGAGTCAGCATTGATACATTTTTCAAACCAGCAGGATTCAGGTTGAAACTCCAAGAAGTCAGGTCACCGAGCCAGTGAATGACTCCCACCAGTGTCACTGCCTCTGCTGGCAGATAGTTCGGGACCCCAAGGCAGCATAACTGTGCCAACTAACTCGCCAACTGGTTTTTTCTGGAATCTCTACTTCTGTTCTTTGACCGTCAAGTGTAAGGCATGTCACACAGCTACTGGGCAGCTATGGCAACCAGGAGATCCCACCATTCTCACAGTGTATTTTGAACAAGATTTTCCTGCTGGATCTTTGTTGAGACAATGAACAATAACTATCCAGTCTGTTCCAAAACACACTGACTTAACTGCCACAATCTGAGCCAAAGCAAGTGAATATTATTGCCCATCAAGATGAGCCAGTTCTTTGAGGTCTAGGAGGTTTAATCATGTGGGGCTAAATATAGTTTAGTCTAGCCTAGTCTAAAAGATGTCCAGGCTTCACAAATAGGCTGCGCTTCTTGATGCACATTAGTTTAATTGCACCATTTATTGTTGGCTCATTGTATGAAAACCTCAATCTGGCTGGATGAAAGCTATCAATGAGGCAGGAGATGCTTTTGATAAAGTTAGCTGCAGCAAGCACATAGCATGTATGCTAATTATGTGTTTGTTTCTCTGTTTTGAGCAGTAACTTTAACAGATATAATTTAACACTTTTGAGAGAGGCAGGGAAATGTATGCTGATGCATAAAACAACTGAAGTGTGCTTAATAATATTAATAACTTTCAAATAATACATTTGGTATGTAAACAAGGCATGCCCTTTTGATCCTACAATCCTACAAATCCTACAAAATGTACTGTGGTTTATGGTTAAAACTAAACAAAAAAACACAACTGAAGAAAGAAACCAATGAAAACGCTTATTTAGCCACATTTTCCAACATATTTTTTCATGTTATGAAATGTTCTGGTCTAGAAAAAAGTTAAAAAAGAAGGGTAAACTTCAATTCAACCCTGGTATAAGTCTTCTATCACTCTGCAATAAATGACTATCAAGTTTCAAACCCAAACTTCACCCTTGATGAGAATCTGAAAGCTGTCAGTCACCATTCCTCTTCAGCGCTTACCACAGAAACCAGTTCTCATATTCTTTAAGGCTAGTCCCCTTTATTGCTCCTAAGACACTCAGAAAAACTGGGACTTGGTCACAGAAAATCCGGTTAGCCCTGATACAGGATCAGCTGGAAAGCCCAGAGATTCATAAGTCTCTTCCACATCCTTCACAGTGTGCCAGCCTCTCCATCTCTGCTGCTAAATATGACAAATCATTTGTCCTGACTAACACTTCTCACACCGTCCTCCTCAGCAACACAGTGAGATGATATAAGGATGAAGACCAGCTACAGTAGAGGGAAAAAAAACAATGTCAGGAAGATCCTTCGCTCTAGAAGAGGTTCACGCTAATGAAGGCTGTGTGAGGATGACTTGGCCTTATGATTATATGAGTCGGGTCTTCAGTGTAGTTCTGAAATGATGAGGCAAAGATGAGGCTGTGTAACTCTGGTTAATGGAAAAACCAGAGTTACAAAATGTAAAGATGGTTCCCTTAGAAAAAGCACAGTGGTATTATGAATGGGAATCATACATTTATGAACAATTTGATATAGCTTACTTATGAGTGAGAGACATTGGCAATGCCATTGTCAAAATGATGGAGATAGTTTTAATGGTATTACTTGAAGTGCAAAAATGTTGTGCTGTCATAGTACTCACCCTCATGTTATTTCTTCTGTGTGTTTGATTCAATAAAAAAGAACTGAACTTAGAGGCATTCAGTCAGGAAATCAGATGACACCAGTCATATCGTATGGTTTTGGATTTCACACAGTCCACCTAGTACGATTACGTATATTGGAATTCAGTTGATTGATTGTGTGAATGAACTTCATGTCAGTAGGATCATTCGTACTGACAGCAACGAGTGAATGAGTAGAGCAGGAGTGGCCAGTATGCAAAGATCACTGAGTGCAAAAGCTACTACGTGTAGAGCGTCGTATAATCCCTGTCGTGCTGTGTGTTTTGCACTTTTTTTGAGTCATTTTGTTTGGGAGGAATTTGGACTTAGCGCTGGTCAGCTTGGTCACTCTGATTCAGGCAGACCCAGGCTGTAAAGGGTTAGTTACACCCGAAAAGTGCTTTATAACTTCATAAACTATCTCTGACTTCTGGCTTACCGGTTCTGGCCGTACCACAAGTCTCGGTTCCGGGAGAAGACAGACCTCTGACCCGAAGTATTTATGTCAGAGTGGCATAAGCTTCCAAGTGAGTGGACGCCGCTCACAGTGGGCACGAACTCAGAGCTCCTTCCGGACAATTCTAGGGACGGATCTTATACTTTTATCTTCAATTTTGCTAGTGTTCCATTTTCACATCAGGCCCGTTACCTGAACAAAACATGATCCTGTCTGATTTCACAAAGTGAGATAATTTATTAAATCTGATTAGTGGTCTTGAAATATCAGAAGTGCCATATCTGCCATCTTTTCTGCTCTCTTTTATCTGTTATACTTGCGGTAGGTTCCTTAGAGATATCTGTCCTCTGTAACAAAGCAAATCACTAGAGTCAATGGAAAAATGTGGTCTGTGGATCTAGGGTACTTGAGGGCACATTCTGCTGTGCTTTTGGCCTCAAGTGTAAGTGCTTTTCTCCCTACTGTCTATCTCATTCTTTCACCGGCCCCCGGCGCGTGCACACTACACACACACACAGTTCTCAGTGTTCTTGCTGTTCTCCCCTCCTTTTCACTTCTTTTCCCCTTGTCTTCCTCTATAATCCAGTGAGATAATCCCACCTGCAGCCAAACTCCAGAAGACCTCGAGTTCTTTGCTTCCACTCACCTGGTCTCAGAGACATCATTACACAAGGTCTAAATCAGAGATCAGTGAATCACCACAAATGGCAGTTGAAATAAATCTGATTTAATGTTTTAACACAAAGAGTTCTGTGCTTGCCGTGCCCGGAAATGTTTTAGAACACAGGGCAGGGAAGGGTAGAGTGTCTCCCGTACTGTCAGCCGAGTTTGCCAGGATTTGCCAGAATCAGGACAGAGCTGAGCTTCCTGTCGTCAAGGCGTCACAGGGACTGTGTTGGCGCTTGGCTTATGGGAGTATCTGAAGGGCCCTTTTCAGCCTGATGGGGTTCGTTAGCATTATTTAGTAGGGTTCACATGACTGACATCACCTCTGGGGAACAGGTTTAAAGATAGTCACTGAAGAAGGCACTCACTAGAAAAACTGTCAAAATGTTCTAGCATTAGTCTTTCTCCACTGACGCTCAAAAGTTTTTGCCATTCAAAAGCTAAGGTACAGGCATTGAGATTAATGGGAATGCTACCGGATCACTTTTATTCTCCTTGGATGACACCAGCCAATAGACCTTATGCACCAGAGAAACATGGGCGCCGTCATCTTTAGAATATTGACTTTGAACTTCCGTCTTTGCGGTCGCTCTGTATATTTTCTATGGCATTGCTGTCGAGGAGTAATTAGCTGGTGGATTTACTTATTGTAGAGGTAACAAAAGTTATCATGAGCATTGTAATGTTTATCATAAGCATTGTAAAGCAGATGTCTTAAAGGGATACTCCACTTTTTTGGAAATAGGCTCATTTTACAACTCCCCAGAGTTAAACAGTTGGGTTTTACCGTTTTGGAATCCATTCAGCCGATTTTCTGATATTTAGAAGAATATCAGTAACCAGACAGTTTCTTGACTTCATTGACTTCCATACGTATGGATTCGAAAACGGTCAAACTCAACTAATTAACTCTGAGGGAGTTGTAAAATGAGCCTATTTCCCAAAAAGTGGAGTATTCCTTTAACAAATGTACAGACCGGGAAATTTTTTAAGAGCAGAGTTCATTCATATATGCAAGATCACTGTGAAAATACAGACCGGAAGTCAAAAGACAAGGAGCGCAGCGCTGAAAAGGGGCGGGGCTATAGCCTGAGAAATCTCAGACGCACCCTAGCGGCAGCAAAAATTATTTTGCTGCAAAGTGTGGTCTAGCAACTCTCCGTTGACTTTCAAAGTGGAAAATCCAAACTCTGGTCTGGCCAATCACATCGTGTATAGAGTTGGCGGGCGGGCTTAACACAATGACGGCAGAGTTGTGACGGTTCTGCGCTGTGATTTCCATAGGTGATTTCCCTGATACTTAAAAACAAACAAGACGCAGCTGGCGAACAGCGGTCTTTCGGTTTGGCTTTGAACGCGACTTGGATGACTTGGAGTTAAGAAGCGTAACTTAAGTCATTCTTAAAAAGGAAGATGTGTTCAGAGTTTTGACGACCGGATACGGCAAAAGTTTAATATATCAACTTGCTCCGCTGGAGAGAAAACCATGGGGAAAACACATGGGACTCACTCAGCCACAGCCATCATCGCTCTGGTTGGTTAGTGCTATCCTATGCTGTGCAGAGGGATATTGAAAGACAACCTTTTATCCCGCCCCAGGATTGAGGTATGCCAATTGTGAGTTCCCAGACCTAACATCTTGATAGGTCTGGTTTGCCACGCTAGCGGGCTACATAAGGTCTATGTAAAGTCATCAGTGAAACTCAAACCCTTACCAACAGAATGTTTTGCAAAATGCAAACGCTTCTGTACTGTTCTTCCTCTTTTTTAAAAAGTTTTCTATTGATCCTTATATTTCCTCTTTATCTTTAATCAAAAGGCTTCAGAAACTCTGATGTTTAATTAATTAGGCACTGAACACAAGGCCCACTCACTGGCTCAGAGAACCAGCTTTAATTAAATATTCATGAGCTGGCGACTGCTAATTATCATTCTAGCAATGTTCCTACGATGGCCCAATAAGGACTAGGAATTCATGAGGAAGAGGATAATTGTAATGATGACTGTGAAGGTGATGTTGATAATGAAGGCAAGTAACTTTCACTACAAGCCAAACAATCCATCTGGAAAGCATCTGTGGCGGAGGCTCACTAAAGCTCTGCTCAAAGTTTCATTCGATGAGGGAGTACTGGAAGAGCACGAATATAATTAAAGGGAATAAAACATCAGGTAATGGTGTTCAGCTCCGCAACACACACCCGAGTATCAGGCATGTGAGATGCTCAAAGGCAACCTCTTCCACCTCTAAATGACAGATGGAGACTTAGACCGGTGACTCTGTGGAACATGGAGATAAATGGGCCGCTCCGTTTCTTTCTTTCTCCGTCTTTCTCTGAGTGAATAGATTAATGTGAGGTGCCGGTATGAGTCTCTCTCAGATACAGACGTGATGCGTGGCAGTGTGAGCGCTGTAAGTCGTGCCGCAGCTGAGATGTGAATATGAGATGTGTGTGTACACTGTAAAAAATAACCGTGATTTTAACGGTAAAAAACTGTTAAAATGCTACAGTGCAAAACTGTTAATTGGTTAACAGAAAGTTTCCATACTATACACGGTAAATAACTGTGATATAATTTAACAGTAAAATACTGTTAAATTTACAGTTTTTGAAAGTGAAAAAGAACAAATCATTGTATAATTTACAGTGAAAAACCGTAAATTGACATTCCCACAATTCCCTGTGTGACACTTCACATTTTATGTTTTTTGTTGAAATAACTAGGGTTCCTCATAGTTTTATTGTTTTTTTTTTCTAATCAGTTATGTACTTTAGGGTTATATGTTACATTTAATGTTGTTAAATTAATGTTTATTGCATTTTTTTGTGTGTTTTTTTTATGTGTGTTACCATGATGGTGCTTAATGTTTGTGTGAATGACATTGTGCAGCTTCTTTAAATAAGTATAAAACTTTTTTTTCTGAGACATGAATTTGCATAGTTTCTCAACTTTTTGACGCATCTCCACTTCCCTGTCAATCAACAAGAGTTTCACACACAACTCGCCACCCAAAGAGAGTGAATTTGAAAATGCCTGCTCAGCTCCGCTCACTCCACACCAGTGGACTGTTGCAGAAACAACCAGATCGACTGATATCCGTGAAAAATGTAACAATGCACAAAAGGAAAACAGTGAAGTTCACAGATAAGCATTTATCTCTGCTTTCATTCTCATCTTGCTCTAATATAGACAGATTTGAAACCATTAACTCAGCGTATCTCTTTGTCAACACTCTAGGTAGTTTGTACACAGCGGGACACCAATTTGTACCTGATACTTAGTGCACTTCAGATTTCCTTTCTGAACATGCATACCATCATCCCTCAGAGGGGAATTTGAGGGCTTTCGAACCAATCACTTAAAAAGTCTGGGAGTTTTAAACAAATCCTGAGCGATTTGTAATGCTTGACAGAGGTTTAGACTGTTAAAAGGCCCACTTATCATAATCACGCAGTGTAAAGTTAAAGAAATCAGCTGTGATTTCAATCCACTCACCACGATTCTTTTCTATTCTTGACTTATGCGACATCCCTCTCCTCTATCTTGCGCGGTGAGTCAAGGAGCATCTACTGTAGATTAAATTGGCCTGTGCCTGACTGGCCTACGTGCCAAATGCTGACGTCTCCCATCTCTCATCACATCCTGAGATAATAACCCTTCCAAACTTTCCCTCTCCCTTCTTTCCTCTGCCGCTGACCTCCTCCTCCTCCTCTCCTTTGGCGCTCTCTCCATCCACGATATGCGCAATCTCCGCCTTCAATCTCCTCATTTCTCGGCCTGAAGCTCCTTTTCACCCCTATCATATGCACACACACAGGCCCCAATGGGCCCCTTCCCATCATGCACCAGCACTCCCCCTCTTCTCCGTCCCCTCACTGAGAATCTGACCTTGGCTCCATGGCTGAAATGGAGCCTCCGATAAAATCACTAAACCTCTGGTCCACCTCATAATCTCAAATTACACACTAATGCCTCATATGGTGGCTTCCCAGAGGGACCTGTTTGGGTTTGATTGAATGCGAGTCTGTGTGCGCATGACTATTTGTAAGGAGGTGGAGGGGTCTTTAAAATCAACCACCAGAAGGACAATATGTTTTTGCTTGAGGATGTATGTTAAAGTGATAGTTCATCAAAAAATAAAAAATTCTGTAATAGTTGCCTCATATCATTCCAAACCTGTATGATTGCCTTTCTACAAGGAACACTATTGGGCAGAAAATTGACACAGCTCCCAAAAGCAAATAGTGGTGGATGTAATGGACGTAGCAGTAAGAGCTGTGCTTGTAAACTTCGCTCCCATGGCCTCAAGAGGCGATCTAGCGACTGAGGCTTCAGTGTCCTTGTTCAGCGTGCCCGCCTCCTATGCCGAAAACCTGGGTTCGAATCCTGCTCAGAGCAGGGCGAGTAAAACCAGTTATATGTACACTGAGAGAAGTACGTATCAACCAAGCAGCAACATTCTAATCTGAAAAATGAAGCCTACCCGAAGTGCGAAAAACTGCAATACATTGAAAATCCGCTAGAGGCCGGTACCAAAAGGAAGCAAATGTCCATATACCCCATTTTAAAATGTCTGTTTTCACAGCATAAATTCATAAGTTTACAGTTTGGTCCCATGGACCTTATTGTAATCTTCAATATGTTCCGTGTGCCTGACAACTGTGAGGGGGTGAATTTTTTTCTAACTCATTAGTTTAGATCGTATTTAAATATAAAATGTATGACAAATAAGGGCGGTTAACTTTCATTGACAGCTGATAACGGGCTGCACCGAGTGGAATTTGACATCTCGGCCATGATCTGACAACACATCATACCACCTCTGTATCCTTTCTGAACATTTGTATTTTGTATTTCCCAAGATTTTCCAGTATGGCGCCGCCCATACCCTCCATAAACAGCTTCAAAACTGTTCTTCAGAAAGTCTATGGGTGACGTCACAGACACTTTGTCCATATTTTTTACAGTCTATGTTATCAACTTGTCTTAGTTAAGGGAATAACATAGTTTAATATGAAAAACGTTGGAGTATCCATTCAATTATTGAGGGAATTACCCACAATCCCATGAAGCTCTGCATATAATGTAATTAGATTAAAAACTACACTGTAAGAAAAAATACAATCTGTAGAAAAAACGGAAAAGATGCTGGTAATTTTCTGCCAGAATCCGTCAAGTATACAGACATTTCCTTCAAAATACAATACAAGACTTTTCTTAGAAAATATGGAAAAAAAAACAAACTTCAAAACTCACTTTAGGTCTGTCTTCTGATGGTTTAAATAGAGTGACCATATTTTGATTACCAAAAACCAGGACACTCTGCCCAGCAAACAGATGGGCCTACTCAAATGATATTCGAAGTTTACTCAAAGATACCTTATTATTTCAATACATTTAAAGTAAGTTTATGCCTCCTCTGTATGGATAGAAAATGGTTATATTGTTATTTGAAAACAGGACATGTCCTGGGAAAACAGAACAGTTGGTCACCCTAGTTTATAAGTAATACAAGTTAAATATACTGTACAAATAATGATTTTGATGGAAAACATTAACATGCTTTTTACTTTGCGCAACCTGACTGCTGAGTTCTACTACTGTCAAATCAGTCTTCGCTGAAACTCAAAGAGGTTTATATTGGTTTAAGCTTAAGTGAATGGGAATTGACAGATACTTCAATTTCTCTTAATGAAAAAAGGTGCACAAACATTGTGATCCACGGGAAAAATTATTGAATTTAATGTAGATATTTTCAAAATGAGCTATCTCTTTAACTCCCTGGCTTCACCTAGAAAAAACAAATGTTCCATTGCTACAAACCGTGATGAATTTGCTTTCTAACAGAGTTGTGCAGGTTGTATTTTGACTATGCCATTAGTCACCCGGTGATCTTCGCCAGCACAGCAGGGATGCCAGCAAGAATTATGAACCGAATGCTGCAAAATGTAAAAACTGTGGCCTCTTCTTTATGAAATCCAAACAGCATTTCCAGAAGCCTTTTAAAAGCATCTTAAAGCCGATTTTAGCGACGTGCTTTATTACAAGGCCAAAAGTGTTAGAGTAATCAGGACATATCTGCTTTCTCGGCACACTGGCTTCGAAGCGGAGAGTGGGCCTCTCGCACGGTCAGTCTCACACACACACATACTGGCAGGCCGCCGGTTAGTGGCGGTGAGGTCGCTGTCACTATGACGACCTGGTGACAAGCTGTCTGTTCCACTCTTAAACAACCAGACCTGCAGTGAAAGGCACAGCCTATAGTTAGTGTCACTCACAGCTTTCAAAAGCAAAGGCGAGCTAATGCCCATAATGCTGAGAGCACAAGTATGTGTGTGTGTGTGTGGTAGGAAGGGCCAGGGAAAGGGATGGAGATTTGTTTTGAGGTTCTGATAATTGAGGGACAGGTTCTTTATGTATAGCTTTCTCTCTCACGCTCCCACTCTCGTTCTTTCTATTATCTACATATTACCCTTTTCTGTAAGCACACTGTACAACCAGGGCGCAGCAGGCCCAGGAAAATACAAACAAATAGAAAAGGTTGTTTGATTTGGTAGGCTACAAATTCTAACTAAGAGGCGCACACACATTTACATTCATATTAAATGAGGGAAAAGCGTTAAGTTGTTTTCAAAGTTGGCTAATTTTACAGTTACTGTTCATAACAGTTAGTTCCACCTCCTTATTGGTCTCTTTTTGCACACTCACACAAACATATACATTAACATACAGTACACATAATGCATAAAATATAATGCATATATTTTCTAAAAACACTGTTTATATATATACATATACATACACACACACACGGTTTATTCCTGTCAACTAGAACTCTCTTCTGTGTCCGCAGGGGCTTTCTATTCTTCCATAATGGCAGGTCTGCACCTGTCTCCCTGCCCACCACCCTGTGTTCACGGGCACCCAGGTCAGCTAAATATAGCCCCTCCATCCCCCCTCAACCCCGATCTCCCGTAGGTACTGTAGTACGCTATGAGGATAGGATTACGCACACATACACTACGAGATAGTATGTCACAGTACAGGAAAGGAATACCAGACTGCTGCGCTGTTAAAAGTTGGTGTGTGACATGCTGTTTGTTGTTTATAAAATGTACTCGTTCACAGTCAGTTCAAGCGTGGAGGGGTGGAACGGTAAGAAATTAGGCTTCTGATTGAGACTTTTGGCAGTAATCTGTGCAGGATCAATAACGGGGGAAGTTGACTGATAGAATATCTCATATGTTGGTGAAATGGACCGTGCGGTCGAGGCGTCGCGGTGGAAATGACGGTCCTAGATAATAAAAGATTCCATTGAGTGATAACGGAAATGTTAGAAGAATTCCTCTCCACCGTTTCCACCTCTCGTTACACGGCACTGATCAAAGTCTCCCTGGGTGATGGATGATCGTTATTACCGGTGGAAATAATAATGAGATTGGTCATCAGTGTCAGACATTTCACTCTCAGTGTTGGGTCAGGTGAATCGTGATGACAAACATCCATCATGGACGCAATGAATTCACAGATGCATGCTGTTGCCGAGCTGCGTCACGACCTGTGCTGCCTCATTTCATTTGTGTGTGAGTGTGTATGTGTCTGTCTGTCTGCACTATCACTGCTGATACAAAACATAAGATGAATACTTTCTATGGCTCTGCAGCTTTTCATAAAGCAGCCCCCCCTCCCAACCAACCTACCCCCCTCCCAGCTGTTGCCGTGGAAACTGTTTGCAGAGCAGGAGAGAACTATTCTAATACTGTTATGGGGAACAATTCCAAGCACCTTCCTTCAGCAGAAAAACCAAAACATGACCTAGCGGAGAGAGAGAAAGTGAGGCAGGAGAAACTGCACTTTAAGGTCGCTTCGACACTACAGTTTACGTTATGACAGAGAACGCTACAAATGGAGATGGTGTGTTACAAGGAGGTAGAGGCAAGGGTGTACAATTAAATTACTTTTTCTGCCCCTTCGGGTGGCCATGGTGGAAAAGCCCCTTCGGGTGGCCGAGGGCCTATGGGCGTAGGGGACATGAAGTGCAGGCTCGGCAGGACTGACGGGGAGCGCAGGCTCTGGACTGGACAGAACCAGCAGTGAAGGATTAAGACTGGACAGAACCAGCGGTGAAGGCTCTGTGCTGGACGGGACCAGCGGTGAAGGCTCTGTGCTGGACGGGACCAGCGGTGAAGGCTCTGTGCTGGACGGGACCAGCAGTGAAGGCTCTGTGCTGGACGGGACCAGCGGTGAAGGCTCTGTGCTGGACGGGACCAGCAGTGAAGGCTCTGTGCTGGACGGGACCAGCGGTGAAGGCTCTGTGCTGGACGGGACCAGCGGTGAAGGCTCTGTGTTGGACGGGACCAGCGGTGAAGGTTCTGTGCTGGACGGGACCAGCGGTGAAGGTTCTGTGCTGGACGGGACCAGCGGTGAAGGCTCTGTGCTGCACGAGACCAGCGGTGAAGGCTCTGTGCTGGACGGGACCAGCAGTGAAGGCTCTGTGCTGGACGGGACCAGCGGTGAAGGCTCTGTGCTGGACGGGACCAGCGGTGAAGGCTCTGTGCTGGACGGGACCAGCGGTGAAGGCTCTGTGCTGGACGGGACCAGCGGTGAAGGTTCTGTGCTGGACGGGACCAGCGGTGAAGGCTCTGTGTTGGACGGGACCAGCGGTGAAGGCTCTGTGCTGGATGGGACCAGCGGTGAAGGTTCAAGGCACAAGGTGCGGTCGACGAATTCTACAAAAGGGAGATGAACATCTTCCAACAGCAGCATCTGGGCAAGTAGATTGTCCATCCCGCTCCAGAACTGCCCTTTAAGAGATTCCTCATCCCAGCTCACGTCCTGATAAAGGTTGAGGTAAACGTCCACATATTCCTCCAGTGAGCAACAGTTTTGGGATATCAAGTATTTCACCTTCATTTTAATTTTTGGTCGGTTCTTCTGTCACGGTGTGGTGTTGGAGGAAGACAAGGCAAGAAGGCAGAAGATCCAGTAGTAAACTTCTTAATGCTGGACGGGGATGTAGTATGAGACGAAGACAGACTGGTGCAGACAAAGATTGTAACAATACTAATTTGGTGTTCAAGAAACATTTCTTATTTGTATCAATATTAATAACAGGTGCAGCTTGTTTTTGTGGAAACTGATACCTTTTTCAGATTTCAGATAATTCAAAAGAAATTGCTAAATAAAAATATAAATTACTTCCAAAAAATAAATCAAATCTTATGGACCGCAAACTTTTTTTGTACATGAAAGAACCATGTCACTTGTGACTTTATCATGTCCCACTTGGTTAGGAGGACACAGTGTCGAATCTGTCCACACAGTCAAAGAAACACCATTAGTGATCAGTATATTGATCAGTATATTATATCAAATTCTCATTTGACAGCAGTGATCCCTTCGAAGGCCCTGCCTGACAGCCACAGGCTGAAAGACCAGCACTTACAACCAGTGCTGGCAGAGCATTTTTACAAACATAATTCTCTTCCCTCCTCCACCCATTCCTACTCCTCTCACTACATCTTTCATAGCCATCCCCCTGCTGACATCAGTATTGGATTTATCAGCTCACTCCTCTCATCCCTGAGCCAAGATCATCCATCAGCCCTTATCATCCCTCCCAGAATTCCTTAGTTCTTATTTCTGTTATTCCCAAAGGGCACAAGGTACAGTTTGTGTTCAAGAATACCAAGGTGTCCACGAAGAAGAGCAATGACAAGGCTAGAAATCTTCGAGTGAAGATTTCTAGCCTTGTCATTGTGTGTGTTTGTGCATGTGCGTGTGTAAAATTACATTTTAGTAATATTTTACAATATTATTTTTTAAATCTTGATAACTAATATAATATAATTATATAACAATTAATATAACATAACAATATAATATAATATACTAAAAATTCTGATCCAAAGTCAGTTCCTTTGTTTTTGCTTTTGCTTTCTCATTATTTCCAAACCATTAGTATATTGTGACACTAGGCGGACCAGAAATCAGATCTGGGCGGACTGTACCACCCGGGCTCTTATGTGGCCTCACCCTGGAGGAGCAGAGAGTAAGAGGGTCAATGCAGGCAGACACACAGGTCTTGAGGGTTGGATTAGAGCCTAGGGAACAGTGAAGATGAAAGCAAAAAGGATCAAATGTTAATCAATATGCAGCACATGCTTTCTGAAGGTTCTTTAGTGTCGCCCTTTTGCATATGTGTCGGGCGCCACATTCTGGATAATCCGTTTTGTTTCATGCATTTGTGTGTAATGGGAGACCGGGAGAATAGTACAGATAAAGCTGCCTCTGATGTCTGAATTAGACAGTTTTTCAAAGCTTGTATAAAGTAGTGTGTTTTCAGCAAATTTGCTCTAATCTGCCACAATGTGTGTGTGCGGGTATATCTGGCTATATTTAATCAATACATTTTGTACACAATGTTAGTTAAATCAGACAGAACATCCCTTAGAAGACATTCTGGGATTGACCGTTTAAAAAGATTATTAATAAATAAAGTAAATTATAAAAATGATGTAATTGAAGTAAAGACTATAATATATATATATTTTTTCTGTCCTCATTTTCTCAATGACAACTACTGTCGTGTATCCTGGCGTCAAGTTGAGCTGAAGTCATTATGACGATCAATGTGGATGCACTGGATATTGATTACACTGTCTGAACAAAAACAGATTTGATTTCTTGCAAAATGGCAGTACAGACTGTCAGTACTTATGATCAGATGTGAAAAATAAATCAGTTTAATCTGCAGTGTAAACAAAGCCTATAAGTAAATTTGTGTGTTCTGGAAGGGAATTGAAGAGCAAAGGAAAGAGAAAAGAAGAGAAATGTGAAAAAGGGAAAGAACAGAAGGTAAATTACACACTGAGGTCATCTGTGTGAAATAATTTACAGACAAAGAAAATTAGAAAAATAACATAATGAACCTAATTTGAGAGAATAGATAAGGTGAATTGAGACTGTGGCAGTGGTGACACTCAGGTTACTTTTCTTTGGAGGATCTTTCCGTCTTTTAACCTCTTCTCCATTAGCTTCACTTAGACTTTTCATGTGTGTATGTGTGTGCATGTGTGTAGCGGTGGAGTCATTTCATTATGTGGATGCAAGTAAAATTCATCCAGAAACTGGATGAAACCTAAGTCAAAGAGGAAGTTAATGGAAAATGGCTTTCGAATTGTTAATGCCATATTAAATTAAGTTAAAGTTACTATAATTCCCAAAATATTATTTAACAATGTCACAACTAGGCCTGGGAGCATGAACGATATATATTTTTACCAATACCATGGTATAAAATGTCTATTGTTAAGAGATTTTGCTATAGCACTAGACACTTTAGAGTGATAAAATGCAGGAATGAGAATATATAGAGCGGGACATGCTTGATGTTAAAAAGAGTTATACGCGCAGTATATCCTGAAAAGAAACTCAATGCTGTGCTAGTGACTGGCACACTGCCAAAGTGTGCGCACAGAAAGCGGAGATACACACAACTATGAAAAAAAGTCCATCATGTGCCAATAATGCCTCAAGTGAAAGTAAACAGTGTAAACCACATGTGTATAAGTATAATGGATCTGTGCATTTGTTCTTAAAGTGACAGCAGCCTAATAGTGCGTTCACACTGGATGCAAATAGCGCATCAGGCGCGAGTGATTTCAATGTTAAGTCAATGCAAAGACGCGTTACGCGTGTAAAAAAAATCCTGCGGCGTGAATGAGACGTAGAGCGCGGCACGGTAGATGCAGATACACCTCATTTGCACGTCAAGTTCACATGAATGGCACGAATTGAACGTCTGGCACGTTACAAGCGAATGATTTAGTTAGTGCTATTTGTGCATTCACGCATTTGACGCAAATTCGCGCCTGCCGCCCGAGTTGAAAAGCGGAACTTTAGCGTCAATTTGCGCCACGTTAACCAATTAGAAGCCTAGCTGCTTGCTACACGTGGTGCAGTATATGAAGTATTTAAATTCTGACAATCAATATTTAAAATATCGTTACCAATAAACCAAAATTTATTTTCATGCTATGGCCAAAATTAGATAAATAGCTGATATAAAATGAATTGTATTTGTTTATTTATTAATTAATAGTTTAGGGATATATTACAACAATTACCATTAATATTTGCAAGAATACAACAGTTAGTTATTGGATAAATAAAAATAAATGTAAATAAATGCTTTTTTAAATACACAATTGTATTAAATGCGAATTTAGGCATTATAAATGTATTATGTATGTTTTAAAAGTTATTCATAGTTAAAAATGAGATTCGCTAAAGATTACATTTTATTATTAAATTAGTATAGTTTAAAGTGAATGTTAGTCAACTGCAAAAATCGAAACATAAAAACAGGGGAAATAAACATGCACAATGAAGTTCATTATCTGCTGATGACAATAAAAAAAACTTTAACTCCAATATTAGCCGACAACCGTTATGGCACACTGTGTTTCGAGTGTCCACCGACAGCCTGAGAGCAGATGAACAGAAAAGATTTGTGATGGCAGTCTGCCTTCTTGTTCCAGTGCATTTGAACCAAGTCTCTAAATCTGATATGTGGATGTAAATGTAAGTGAAGCTTCAGTGCTGTTCCTCACTCTTCCTGCACCCGGATACTGACACATACACAGACACATCAGATTCCCCAGGCACAGCCTTGGCTATCACCATCTCCACCAGCCTGTCCCTCCCCACCCCGTTGATCACATCCACCACCCTGGAGAAACACGAGGCTTCAACCTCACACTGAGATGGACTGAATCGACTCTCCTCTGGGGCCTGTCACAGATTTTAAGCAATCTTATACCACCAAAGGGAGACACAAACTCGCACAGACACACAACCCCATCATCACACACTCCACAGGAATCCACAGCATCTCAGTAATGAGCATAAAGTTGTACCAGTATAAAGGACGCACATCCACCTCTAGGCAAGGATAAATGTGCAGTATGGGAGAGAGCATGGACTGAATACAAATGATCGTTTATGTCCAGTAACCTCCATCGCTCTGTCTCTTTCTGTCTCAGCATCATTCGACGTTCTTCAGATTGAATCACAGCAGGTATAGCTACACGCACTGAAGTTTCCTTTTCCAATCCTTCACTAAAATGAACAGCCAAACTTTAGTTCTCAGTTTGTTACAGAAAACACATTTGTACTTGTCATTGGCAAGTTCATGGTAGCAGCTTTATCAAGGAACAACCTCTTGAGTGTTTTAGTGGCTTTTAAGGCCACAAAACAAGACTAAATCGAAGGTGTCCGTGATTCAGATCCAAGTAAAACAAGAGTGAATCAATACTCTAATTAAGGGACATTAAAGCAATTTGTGATGTTCAGGACAAACACACTGATATCCAAACAATCCTGTTTAGTCCAGGAAAATCTCAGAATTGTTTTCAAATGAAAGAAACCTGCAAACAGATTATTAATTTGTTATAAGACCTTGTTATGGACCTCATTGTATTGACGAATACTAAATAAAAATGTCATAAATTTATATATATATGATGATCTGCCAATCCATTCATTCATCATTATCCATCCATCTATCCATCCATCCATCCATCCATCCATCCATCCATCCATCCATTCTATCTATCTATCTATCCATCTATCCATCTATCCATCCATCCATCCATCCATCCATCCTTCATAGCTTTAACTTAGTGAATAATTATGGAATTAACAACCATTTCAGTTTTGGTTCAGTTTTTAAAGCTACACTGTGTAACTCTTTTAGTTTATTCTTAGCTAAAAACACTAAGTTCTTTCAAAAATATATGTGCTTATTAATGTATATTTCCTTCGTTCAAGTAATAAAGTATTCTCGTGGGTGTATAATATGCCATTGAAAACACATACGGGTAAGGGGTTCTAATGTCGGTCGCCATGTTGCCCCTCCATCTTGAAAGTACATTAGCCAAAGAGGGACATACCCGTTAATTCAAGCTTCGCCTTTCACGTTTACGTCTAGTTAACACTCATGGACGAGGTCGAACTGGAAGCCATGTTAATCTTGGACTACATTGGCCACCGTAGGAGTTAAAACGAAATCGGAATTGAGAGGAACAGAAACTAATATTCACTGGATGGTCATATACCTTTTCACCACTACATGGGGGTAAAAATCACACAGTGTAGCTTTAAAAGAAGATTTTACATTTCTAAAGATTAGGTCAAGTCAAGTCACATTTATAAAGTGCTTTTAACAATATTGATTGTTTCAGGTAAAATCAAAATGAATTGTGGTTGGTCACGTTACAAGTCAGTCAAAACCTTTTTCCCAGTTGATTCCCAAATCAGTTAAGCGCAAACCCCGCCCTGAAGCTGATTTCATTGGTCAACTCAAGCCCGCAGTAACCTGTCGAGAAACAATCAACCTTCATGAATTCAGTTCAGAGTATTAGAAAATTCATTGATTCATCACCTACAAAGAACAAACATCACTGCAACTGGTATGAAAGAGCAAAACGGCAAAAAACAAGAGTAGAAAAACAAGAGGGAATCTAAGACTGATTAATTTCACAGTAGCCATTCCTCAAAAAAAAAACACTGAAACCACAGACCACAGTAAAGAATTACCACAGCCGTCTGTCTCTCTCGCTATGTGCGTTGTTGTAATAGAGTGTGGTGAAGAAACCATGAGGTCAGAATCATCATGCAGAAGATCAAAGTTTTCTCTGAATACTCATTGCCTCTGGCCCTGCCAGTTAAGCAGAGCTCTTTTTCTCTCTCCTCTTCTTTTCCTTCTCTTAGGTCAGCTTAAAGATTGAAAAAAAAGAGCCTCTGGCATAAGAATAACCCCATTCCCTTTCATCTCTCAATAATATTGATTAGGGATTTTCAGGTTGGTCAACTAGTTGGTTAGTTGGTCAACACTGATGAGTCTATAAGTGAGAGTTCATCCATCTCTTTTGGGAAAAAAATAGGAATTTAGAGTTTTTGGCATGCTGTGTTTTAGCATGATAGCAGCTAAGAAGAAAGAACTAGTGATGATGAAAGCCGTCTGTGTTGTTGCCTTGCGTTGTGTCTGGTCAAAAGTTGAACTTGAACACATTGCAAAGACTACAGCCAATGACCAATTAGCATGTATGCTCTGTGCCTGTGTGAGAGGAAATAACTGTCTATTACACGGAACAGGAACAATGCACATACACAATGAAGTTAAACAAAGTTAAAACATTATTTTTTATTCCAAAATGTTCTTGTACTCGGCATTAAAAAATAAAGTTAATGATGGGAACAACATGAAAGTGAGAAATTGATGATAGAATTTTCATTTTAGTGTGAACTGTCCCTTTAGGTCAATGTGTGAAATTCAAAATAGTTTTTGATTGTCCTAAACCAGTGTAATCATACAGGGCTTCCTTTAGACCAACTAGTCATGTAGAAAACCAACCGACAGTTCGATTTTGAGGTTGGTTTTGCACATCCCAAACGTCAACACTGTATCACAGACTGTCACTCAATCACTGTCATTCGTTCATTTGCACAATATCTCCACATTCTTACTCTAGCAGATGTCAGCTTTTCTGTGCAAAAGTGATAACATAAATGATAAATAGTCAGAGTCTGTCATGAAGGGGTGAAATCTTTTCTCAAATTGTGAAACAACATTCCTAAAACAACTCGTCTCCTTTAGATCATATCAGCATTAAACTTCTGCATGAACATGTGAAAATGCGTTTTGATCTGTTTGGAAAAGGGATACTCTCACACTTTTAGAGATTGTGAGGCAATTCAAAACACATCCCAAATGTTTTCAATGTGGAACTTTAGCCCAAACATCTGTATGTGCCAAAATGTTTCTGTCTGGGATTTTACACTGCCAGCAGGAGCCAAAGGTGTGACTAGCAATAAAGCAAATGGAAAGGACAAAGTGTGTCTGGTGTGAAAATCATACGCACACACACATTCACAAATGAACCTGGACAGCTAGTTATCTTTTCCAGAAAAGCAGCTTTAAAAGTAATCCCTTTCTCTCTTGCCGTCTTTCTGATCCTTAAAGTGGCCAAAAAATAGGAACAAGGCTTTTTTATGTTTACTAATGCATTTTTCAATTGTACGCCTATTTAAATGCTAATGCTCCCATTCAGGGCCGTCTACATTGAATTTCCTTAAAGACATTGCCCGTTATCAAGTGGCAGGAGGAGGAAATTTGCGTTTGGTGGTCCATGACCCCTGTCTTTTATCTGTAGAGAGGGGAAAAAACTGTTTAAAAAGAAAGCTGACACCTTATGCTCTTCACTCTCTCAAACCGTCCATCTCTCTGATGATGAGGCATGAACGCAAAGGTGGATCAGCAGTATAAACATGACCTCCGACCCTGTTTATGTTATCTAGGCCTAACGAGGAGACCACCAGGCCACTCCAGAGACCACCAAAGGGAAAAAGGCATATGAAGGAGCCATTTGCAGCAAAAAAAAAAAAAAACACTTTAAAGATGTCTAATAATTTAAATGATGACTCAAGTTCAAAAATTCTCATTTGTTCATGCATTATACTATTAGGATTTTTAAAACTTTTTTGATCCCAAAGACCCTCAAATATAATGATGCCCTTGTGCGGGAACCGCTTTCTAAAAAAAATTTTTTTTTGACGCCTATCTAAAATGTGATGGGTTAAAAACACTGTGTCGTTTGCTAACAAATTAGCTTCAAATTTTGTTACTGTACAACAAAATGAAATACAATTCAAATTAAATTCAAATTCTAACTGAATATTTTTCTTTTACATTTATTTTGAAATGTTTTTCACAATAAATATGGTTCCAGAGCAGTTTACAATAAATTATTTTCTTCTCTTTTACATTTATTGTGAAATGTATTTCACAATAAATATGGTTCCAGAGCAGTTTACAAAAAATTTCACCAGTCCTATAAATACAATTAAAAACATTTAAAAAATTTCTCTTCGATCCCCTTGAACCCTCTCGCGCCCCCTGGAGGTTCCTGTATGCTAGTTTAGAACAAATATTTCCTGAAACTCAAATTAAATGTCTTTTTTTCTTCCGTAATTAGATTGACAGTTAGCCTAGATGCCAGCCGAACTTAGCCCTGCCCACAACATTTGAGGATGGGAAGTTCGGCCTGGACTTGATTTGTTGTGAAGTATGCCCAAACCAAAGCTGTTCGGACCAATCAAATTGTAAGGGCGGGCTTTATACAATGATGGACAGATGATCAACCATAACGTAATCATCCACATCGCCAAAAAAAAACTTGGATTGAATTTGTTTACAACAAAGAATGGCTGCCACTGGAGAATTTAAATGTGTTGATTCAGCCATCGCATCTGTTATAGAAGATGTAGACAGCACATTCATTTTAAAAGAGGGACAGAGAACCGCAATCAAGGTATTTGTCGATCCAAATGAGTGCAGAGGCAGTTTCTTTCCAGGTTTGGTTGAAACACGCCCCATAATCACAGCCAAATGGAACAGTATCAGACTCACATTATGACTCAAATCCGAGTATGACGACTTCAGGCTAGTTGACTGATTGATAAAAAAATGCATATACTAAAAGCTTTCTCAAAGCAGAAGATTAAAACATGTCTATGACTTTGTCTTCAGAAATTAGATTTTGATAGCCTTGTCAAAATCAAAATGTAAAATTTAAGCATTTAGCGTCAATCATGAAACGTGAGCAGAAGTTTATCCTGAAAATAGTTCATAAACCCATTTGTGTGTTAATTGCCACAGTCGTTATTAAATGGGACAATTTACATACAAATATTTTTACGATTTCCTAATGGTTTTACAAAAAAAATGTCTGCTCACGGTTCATGAATAAGGCTCATAGATTGGTTAAATACCAAATCTCTCATCAGACGTTAGAGTCATGTATTACCCTAAAATAGCCTGACACTATGCTGAGTCACTCTTGGACTCACATTCCTTCATAAATGGGGAAAGAAAGTGTCAAAAACTCTAGGTAGAGCCACAGGAAAGGTGGCGCTTCCTAAAAACCCTACTGCTCATTGTGCTAAGCCACTTAAAGACTCAGTTCTCTTTCCTTATTCAGCGTTCCTGGAGTACTGATAGAGAGAGCAAATAGAAACAGTATTTCCACCTCACTGTGCCAATATCAACAGAGTATTAATAGAAGAAATCCAGCCAAGTCATGGAGGACTGCAAAACCACACACACATAAAGCAAAGCGGTCCAATGCCACAGACCCCTGGGCTTCATGCCCCATCAGAGAAACTCTTTCCAGCTAGCGCATGCATGTGGAACCAAAGCTTTTCCCTCTTCTTATACTGACCTGGCCAGAACAGGGGAAAGATACCACGTGCAAGAGCCTTGGATGGATAAAGAGAAAGAAATAAAGGAGACAGACAAGATTCAGAGATATAGGATGATGTCTGCTCTAACAGTGTGGTAAATCACTGTAACAAATGGTCTCTGTATTTGCACCTGGTCACATCTGCGTCATATTGGTCGGCTGAGGAACATATTGGGTTTCTGGGAGTAACTCCAGGAAGATAAGAAAGAGAAAAACAGCGAGATGAGGAGATAAGGATGAGACCGCTGGGAAACCGAGAGAAGGGCTGTGAAAAGCTGATGTTCTCCGTTCTCTCATGCATTAGAATTCATTACCCTGCTCCTTATCGCATTTTACCTCCTCTCTCCTCTAAATTGCTGTCTTTCTCTCTTGTCTTCTCCATATCTCTCTCATCGTTTTCTCTCAACCCTGCTGTCCATGTGAGTATTGCTACACGATACAGAACCTTAAGTGAGCCCCTCCCATCACAGGGCCCAGGACAACACTCCTTCCGGTTTACAGGGTTTTTTTTTTTTTGTATCTCAGGAATTATTTACATCTCAAATGTCTTTGTCTCAGATGTTTCTCCTAAAATGCCTTAGCAGTTATTTAATCAAGTTTTACTTATGACAAAATAGGAGTATAAAAAATATTATTAACATTGCATGATATATCTGGACTATGACTGTAATCTAATGATAAAGACAAAAAAAATCTGGTTTCGGGCTCCCTTCATGTTTCTTCCAACATCTTTTCTTATCAATCCTCACAGGCTACCCCTGTGTCAGGTTTAAGAACACTGTAAAAAATGTCAATTTACGGTAAAATACCGGCAGCTGTGGTTGCCAGAACTTTACGGTAGCAAGACCTTACGGTAACAAGGTTTTACAGACTTAACTTAATATTTACAGAAATAAACCATATTTCAGTATCTGATTTAATGTGCAGTTAATTGAAGTAGCAATATCTGTTTTGTACCATTGTAATACACTGACCATCAACAATGATGAGAGACACATGATATATGGAAGCTCTTCCACAAAAACTGTAATATTATTATATAGAAGCTGCACAGTGTCATTCACACAAACATAAAACACCATCATGGTAACACACAAGAAATTTTAAAAAGGCAATAAACATTCATTTAACAACATTAAATGTCACATAAAACCCATGTCCACATAACTGATTAGAAAAAGACTAAGCAAAGAAACAAGTTATTTCAACAAAAATACATCAAAAGCGCAGTGTCACGCAGGGAATTGTGGGAATGTCAATTTACGGTTTTTCACTGTAAATTATACAATGAGTTGTTCATTTTCACTTTAAAAACTGTAAATTTAACGGTATTTTACAGTAAAATTACATGAAATATACCATTAGATCTATCACAGTTATTTACCGTATAGTAAGGAAAGATTCTGTTAACCAAATTTTACCGTCGTTTAGTCTTTTACCGTTAAAATCACAATAATTTTTTACAGTGAATGACATCTGCAGTTTGTGTACAATTTACACCTCTTGGTAAATAATGGCAAACACTATTTGTGCAAACACACAAATAATGCTATTTGCATATCCAGTGAGCTGTGAGTGGGCCGACTGAGCCCCCGGTGAAGTACAGACGCCATTGGACCTGCTAAATAATATTCGGTTCTTCTTTTTAACTCCAGGTAGAATATGGCCTCTTTCCATGGCCGTGACGGTCAGTGTTGCTCACATAATGAAGGGCCTGCTCAGCCATGTCCGCTCAGAGCCATACCCTTCTCTCAACGACAGTCTGAAGAACTCTACAAACACCCAAATCATTTCAGCCTGGGCATAGACAGATGCTGCTCTCCACTTCCGAGAGTACAAGATCCCACTGAAGGAGAGCCACACTGAGCACAAGGCCAGATCTGAAGTGTGTCTGTGATCTGTTTAAGTATAGAGATTTCTTGGTTTCTAAATGATTCTTGTATGGTTGGACAGGCAGGCTTATGCCGTACACTTCTGTGGCTTCTTGAAGAAGCACAGGACATCACAGACATACAGTAGCCTACACACACTTCAATTAAAGCTATACTGTGTAAGGCCCGATTCACATATCGCGCCTAAAACGCGTAAAAAGCGCTGAGCGTGCCGCATTCTCCTTTTTCCAAAGCGCTAGGGCGGTTGCATTCCAGTTGATTCTTGTCATGTGACCTACTGTAACGCTTATGGTGCGCTTGCAGCATTCTGAAAAGTTGAGATGTTTTTATCTCGATGCGGCGCGGCACGCCTTGAAAAACGAGCGTGTCGCACTGCGACCGCGTCGCTTCCATTATGAGTGTGCTGACCGCGCGCCTCCATTTGAAATAATGAACTTGAGCGTGCAAAAGACGCCATATGTGAACGGGCCCTAACTCTTTTAGTTTATTCTTACTGTAGCTAAAAACACTTAGTTCTTTCAAAAATATATGTGCTCATTCAACGCATTCTCATCCTTTATCGTCATATAGAACGCTATATGACAAAACGGCGCTATACTACGCACATGGCATCCGTTATTGTTAATATAACACGCGCTGTGATGGTTAGGTTTAGGTGTGGGGTAGGGTTGATAGTCTCATATTACGCTAAAGGATTTATTGGATTTATTATGCCTTGGGTTCACGTGTTATATTAACAATAAAGGGTGCCATGTGCGCAGTATAGCGCCGTTTTGTCATATAGCGTTCTATATGACGATAAAGGATGAGAACGGGCTCGCTCATTAATGTATATGTACTTCGTTCAAGTAATAAAGTATTCTTGTGAGTGTATAATATGCCATTGAAAATACATACGGGTAAGGGGTTCTAGTGTTCGGTCGCCATGTTGCTCCTCCATCTTGAAAGTACATTAGCCAAAGAGGGACATACCCGTTAATTCAAGCTTCGCCTTTCGCGTTTACGTTTGAGTTAACACTCATGGACGAGGTCGAACTTGAATTATGTTAATCTTGGACTACATTGGCCACCGTAGGAGTTAAAAAGAAATTGGAATTGAGAGGAACAGAAACTAATATTCACTGGATGGTCATATACCTTATCACCGCTAGACATGGGGTAGAAATCACACAGTGTACCATTAATCTTCGAATATGAAAAGTAAGGAGAATAGGATCACCCTAAAATCAACTCACAGTTTCCGCATGAACACCACTGCTCTTTGCCTAGAGCAAACGGCTCTGACAAAAATGAAGCTATTTAAAAACTATGACTCAAAGATATCGCTATGAAACTATTCTCACACACACTGAGGCCACACCATGACCTTTGAGTTTGGTACAAGTTTATTCGGATTCCAGTGGTCTCATGGTGTCCAAGTCTGGTGCAATTCCACAACTGCAGATTCAAATTCACCAATACACATGCACAAAGAAACCATTCTACATATTATTCACACACAAAAATCTCTTTTTCCCTCTCTCTTGAATAAAAGATTTTGGCACTGTTTTACTGTCTATTCCCACTAATTGAAGCGTGTGTGAACACTAATTAAAGCTCAGGGGGAGAGGAATCTCTTGATGCATGCTGGGAAAGTGTGTGAGGAAAACAATGGTAACAATGAGGTGATGGAAAGAGGCCCACAGCCTAGATACATTATCAATGGGAGTTCAATGGAACCGATCACACGCATAAGAAACCACACAAGTCTCTTATACCATTTAGTGGACTTATCTTCCTCTCTCACACTCTTCCAGCTCTAAAAGCCTATATTTGCATATGCAGTTCTAGAAAGAAGTGAATTTGGTTTGCTCCTTGCTGTTTGTGTGTTTGTGCATACTAATTAATCTCATGTTTATTAAAAGCACAAGTTAAGAAAAGAGTTTTAATGACTTTAGCCAGTTTCCTTCGATTCATTACAGCATCAAGTCCCCAGAAAAGTGTCAAACAAATCGTACATTCACACAAGCAAATATGCTGCCACTTTTCTAAATACTTAATTCTATTGATAATGAGAGAGACAACCAAATTCACTAAGTGATAATAAAATGTATTTGCATTAAATGTAAAACAGTTAGTTTAGTTATAGAACTCAACTGAGTAACTGAAAAAAGGTGTTGACTGTTTGTGCATTGCTAGAAAAAATATGATAATTATACACAGAAAATAAGGTATGTGCAGGGGTTCCCCCATACATTGTTTGAGTCTTAACTTTTTAAAAGCAACCACTTAAAGAAAACAAAACATTTCATATGTTATGGTCACTAATTTTTCTCAAAAATAAAATATGAGCCAATATGTTAAACAGTTGGCGTTCACAGCCACAAGATCATCACAACTTTGGAAGTGACTTTTGTATTTAATATAGAAAAAGAATGCTAATAAAGGTCATTTACTTATTAAAATGCGACTGTCATTCCTTAATCTATGCAGCGTGTACACAGCCAGAAGGAATGTTATTGCGGCTTAAGAACTACACATGGTTTTGAACTGAAATTACAGCAGGAATGTGAGCAGCAGACATTACTTTTGAGTGGTAATATCCACATCTTAATAAACTGAGGCTTTAATGATCTGCGAAGGCCACTAACTGTCCCTTTAAGGATTAATAAAGCAACAATCTGTATAAATAATGTTGAATACAGTACAAACAAGGAGTCTGTGGTGGAGACAACAGTACTGGGCTGCCGTTTAACTTCTCTAGACAGCCAGAGTCACTGTGCACCAGGGAAAGCTGTGTTAATATCAATGTTAGCAGATGTGAAAGCATCAGATGGAACCAATGTTCAATATTCAGCCTAATAAAATATAGTCAGGGAAGCGCCATGTTTAATTTTTTCCAGGAATGAAACCAAGGCTGTAAGGGACAGAAGTACATTGTGTTCAGTGGGTTTTACTGTTTTTTTTTTTAACCACATGCTAGTTGTTTACCAGATGAAACCATCCAAAAATTGTTCAGTAGACTCAATTTGCCTAAAACAACTGGAGGAATCATGGCTTAGTTACAGTTCGCCAACTATAGATAATACTTTTGCATTCTCTATTAAACTTCAAGAGAATTTCACTTATCAAGCTCTCACTTATTTAGAGACTTTGCATTATGGAATTTATTCATAAGCAGTTTCCTTATTTACCCTTGCTTCCTTTAACATTCTTGAGGACATATTAAGACATCACAAATCCATAAAACGGGCGATCTCAGAGATCTATACTATAATTAATACAAAACAATTCCCCTCAATGGCTCCGTAGAGAATACTTTGGTTGGAGGAGCTAAACCTGCAGTGTGAGGAAAATGTGTGGGACTCAATGCTGAATATATTCATCAATTAATGCTAGGTACGCTCTCATTACATTTAAAGTAGTGCATAAAACTCACTGGTCCAGAAATAAACTTCCTGATTTGACTCAACCTGTCTTCGTTTGCGCAACTGAACCAGCAACTTAACTGCACTCTTTTTGGTTGTGTCCCAAATTGTCTGACTTCTTGGTGAGAGTGTGTCTCCATCTTGTAGATTTTGTCATTGTTAATATTTGAATGTCACATGATGACTCAGAAAGTTTAATAATTACATATGATCTAGGACTTTACAGTGGAGGCCATTAAAAAGGGTAACTAAACCCTAAAACCAGTGATGTAGTGGTGCCTGGAGAAGTGGGTATACTCTCAATTTATGCCGCCAATATTTTTTAAGCGTCCCAGCAAAGGATGAACGCTCTGTGTTATAAACAGTGACATGTAAGACTACTGGTCTTCTTTAGTATTCAATATGCAAGACTATAGAATAGAGTAGCCTATAATGAATACAATAGAACACAATCAGTTGCATATCAGGGAAATTTCGATTTTCCTGATTTTCGAAATTAGCATTTTAAGGTGTTTTGGTGGCCAAAAATAATGACATCAGTAGCAAAAGCATGAAGTAGCCTATTTGATCAGATTATTAAACATGAGAATCAGTTCCAGTTTCAGCTATGTTTCTTTCCCAAATTAATAAATATTTTTTGGACTAATCTGTTAATTTAATTAATGGTTCAATTGCTCACTCAAAAAGACAGTCACTGTCGCCGGCGCCGCCCTCTGAGCTTAATGATGCAAGTGGCGCAAACACAGACAAGCGGAGTTATAAAAACAGTGAAAAGTCAAACACATTCGAAAAAACGCTATATTTATACAATAATAATGGCAATATATTTAATAGGGTGCTTGTTGTGTTGTTAAATTGAGATTATAATTTCCACCGTCTTTGATTATTTCTGTCGGCTCATTTAAAACGTCTATTGAAAAACAGCCGTCAATTTGAGCTACTTGCATCTTATCTAACACTGTATGATCGTTAATTGAAGTGAAGCGTTGCGTTGGGATTAGCGCTCGGCTCGCGCTTCAGTGAACAAAAATACTGCATTCTTTGATTGGTCTCACGAACATTTTGACATTGACGAGCGGGTGAGTGCTGAAGCAGATCAGATGAGAAGGTCAGTTATCGTCGCGATGGGAGAATCATTGCAGCAACAAATTAGAGTTAATATTACCGAGTACGACCCTAAGTGGGTGTTTTTTTTTATTCACGAAATTGGATAAGCAACTAAATGATGCGCATCAGAGGGGATTTAGAAGTGGGTATACGCAATGCCGACTGAAAAGGAAGTGGGTATACGCCGTATACCTGCACTACACCACTGCCTAAAACAACTTTTTTTAGTTAATGATCTGTAATACTGGGGCTTTATTAATGCTGTTCATTGATTCAAGTATTTTTTTGACATTTGGGTTTAAAGTGTTTTAATTCTACTATATAGGGTGTAAAACTTCTAAGTGCTGCCCTCTTCAGGTTGAACGGTGGCTACTGCAGTTGAATTTTCCTATTGGAAGTTGAGGTACTCTGTGATGTCAGAGAGTACCAGCTAACCACGCCCCTGCCTAAAGAGAGATGTGTCTCAGGTGCACGCCCCTCCTCCACTGCCCACTTTTCCAGCATTTTTCAAATATTGCCAGTGGGTGGAGTCAGGCTCTAACCAGGGGTTTAGTTACCCTTTAAAGATAAAGTATATCCTTCACAGCCTCTCAGTTTTCATTAATTTAATATTGAACATGCCATTACCCAATATTGATCAACCGATAATCTGAATATTAACATCACGACATGATAGAAAGCAGACAAAAAAAATGAATGACAAACACTAGAACTCGGAACCAACCCGAAAGATCAGGATCATCACATTTTGCAATTTGCATTCAACAATGCAGACAGAGTGACAAAGTAAATTCTCCCCTTAGACTCAGCATTTCACATTACTCAGTTTACTTTATTATAGTTTACTAATCCACAAGGGTTGCACAGTTCAAGCTGGTAAAAGGAAGCCCAGCTATGAATAAAAACAGTTCAATTATAATATATGTTTAGAAACTTGACATAATCCCACATCCCTTTGTCATTCCTGCTGATGAAGCCGTAATATAATAAGAGCTATTTACTGCGATCATAAGAGGCTTCGCACACAAAAAAGACTTTAGACTTCAAAGCTGCAATATTGTTTTAACACCAACAGCGTAATTGTGCCTGGGCTAAAGCATTTCTCTCTGTAGACAGATCAGCAAATAGCCTGAAACTCAGTCAGAGATCTTGTCTCTGGTGGGGGAAGAGGAAAAAAAATAACAGAGAGAGAGGGGGGAGCTTCTTTCTATTCTGTTGATCATTCATCTAATTTTGTGGTTAATTAAGTAACGAGTGTCTCTGGGGCTTCCTCGGTTCCGGAGTCTGAGCTAAAAAATCTATCAAACCCATCCAAGTGTCTGCGCTCTTGTTTCACTCCACACAAATGAACCTTCTTATTGCAATAAATATACACACACGCCATGTCATTCGGTTACACAGTGTCACACCCCACGCTTTGTCTCACATTTTCAAACACTCCTTCCAACGGTTGATTGGAAATGATGATGATTCTCAGTAATGATCTGACTAAGAGCCATCGGCCTCTTTTCCTCCCACTCAGGAACACGGCTTCCAGGATGTGTGTGCTTGTGTGAGTGCGTATCCCCCTTAGTCCCAGACTCGAACTCTCTTCCAACCTCACTTTCCCTCACCCTTCATCATAACCCTCACCAGAGGCTCATTCATTTCATCTGCGTGTACATTTCCTGGCCAATAGCACACTATGTCCTTCCAAAACAGACCTCTGAATGTTGTAGCGGAAACTATGCAGCTCCTGCTGGAGACAACAACTCTCACACAATCACACACAACTCTCTCTCTAGAAGTTTAAAACTATTCATTTTAAAACACTGTAATCTGCAATAATCTGGAATTAAATAATTAGTGCAAAGCAAATGAAAAACTAAAAGAAAACTGGAAAATAAACTACATACATTTTAGAAGTCAGAACTCTCATCACATTGACGAATAGTCTGACTTGAGAGTCTGTGTGGTGAAGACATCCCACAGGCGATATGGCTTGAGATGCCTGTGATACGGATAACAAAAACGGACACAAATGAAATCATAACGACTGGCCGGAAACTGCAGATCACTCTTCATTCTGATGTGAGCAACTTTCATGCAATGATTTGGTCATCGTACAGGATTCACTTTCTAGACCATGTCATATGTCAGTGCACAGGCAGAAAACCTTTTTTTTTATCTCTCTTGCCTTGGTATTGAATTAATAAAAGTTATTCTAAATATTAATAATTAAATATTATATGCAATATTGTTTTAGTGTGTGTTTAATCCCAAAATATACAATCACGAAGACATAAATATGACCTAGGCAATGACATTTTGACAGGTGTTTTTCACTTATCAATTTTTACTCATACCCTCACAAAAACAGGATTGAATCAGGTATTTTTGAATTATAAAACAAGGGGCTTTGGTCCTTTAAAAATAAATAAATTGCTTTAAATTCACCCTAAAATTTTCAAGTCGATACTGCACTTTTTTGGAAATAGGCTCATTTTCAGCCAGTTAAGTTTCACCGTTTTCGAATCCATTCACCCGATTTTCTGATAATTAGAAGAATATCAGTAACAAGACAGTTTCTGGTCTCATTGACTTCCATAGTATATTTTTTTCCTACTATGGAAGTCAATGAGACCAGAAACTGTCTGGGTTACTGATATTCTTCTAAATATCAGAAAATCGGGTGAATGGATTCGAAAATGGTGAAACTCAACTGTTTAACTCTGGGGGAATTGTAAAATGAGCCTATTTCCAAATAAAGTGGAGTATCCCTTTAAACTTTTTCCACATAATGTAAAACAGTGAGTCACTGGCTTTGGACCCTATTGACTTCCACTGTTAGGGAACAGTTCTTCAGAATCATCTTTTGAGTTCCATAGAAGAGGTTTGGAATGACATGAGGGTCAGTAAATGAAAAAACTTTGAGAACTATCCCTTTAAGCCGCATAAGAGAGTAATCTGAAAACAGCATTAAATAAAACTGCAGATGGAACTGCAGTGAGTTGCGTTTCCTTTAAAGACTCAAGGTCTAAAAGAGGCACTCAACACAACTGAAAAACCTTGACGAAGAGGACACACACACACACACACACACACATCAAGGGATTTAAATGGCCTCCTGGCCTTGTCCTCCATCCACAGAAGACAACCCCAACCAGAGTCTTTCTAAATCAGCACACACAGCACTTTTAGACATCCTACCCAGGGTCCTCTCTGGGCACCCCGGATGGCTGCGCTGATGCAATGTACTTAATTGGCAGTAATCAGGTCACTGGTTAGATGCAGAGCTACTCTGGGACTTTTCTAGAAGCTAGACCTCTGTTAACCTGGGCATCAGCCCCATGTGCCCAGTCTCCTAAGAGCACCTTAAATCAGACAGCCATACAGTTACAGAGCATAACTATATCATGTACTGACAGCATAATGTCATCCTGGGCCGTTTCAGCAGGACAATCTGGCTAAATTAAGCCGGTTCGGTAATGGCCAGCGGATAAAGTTGTCCTCTATATAAAGCAGTGTCATTACAGTCAAAATACTCTTTTAAAAACACGTGATTGGCCCAATTGGGCACAGAGCGATTTTCCTTATGCTATTATAGGCACACACACACACACAAAAAGGACGATGCTTCTTGAAATAACGTGGCTATTTGTGTGTGTTCCGGTTGAATTGAAATACACAACCCCATTTTCTGCAGCCAGCCAATGGCATATGTCTCTTTTCATCCTGCATTGTTAAGATCACTTTTCATATTTGCATTTTTAAGCATGGCTGCTGCTCTGTGCAGTAATTATCATAAAACTGTTTACCTAAAATGGCATGTTTATGTTTTTGCATTCGCTACATCTCCGAGCCTCTTTAAAGTCGCATATTGAGCAGAAAGAAAGCAGGTGGATTATTATTCAAACCGTCTGTCGGAAGTCTTCGGGTCTACGCCGTCATCTGAAATTAAGGCCGCTACACCTGCTGCTTTATTGGATGTATAATACAAGACAGACGTTATTAACTTTCCGAAGTGCAGTACATCAGCATGACTCCACTAGCAAATGCCGCTTAATTGTTGGAATCAATCTCCATTTTTTAGTGGCATTTTTTAAACATGCTTAAAGACTTTAGCACATAGATGTGCTGGAAGTGTTTTCATGACCTAGTTTAAGACAACGGCAATAATATAGTTATCAAGTCATCAGCAGACCCAGAAGGTATATCTGTTGACTTTTTAGAGCCAATTTTGAAGGAAAATTCTGCAGAGTGGATGCTGAGAAAACTGAACTCTTATTGGTTGCTGAAAGCATAATCAAATTAGCCAAATGAATAAATGTATACAAAAAATGAGGGCAAAGGGAGGAGTGGATGTGTAGCCTTTTTTACAAGAAGGCTGATTCATTTCTTTGAAAATCTGGAGCTTCGCATGCAGTTTCTGTGTGGGCCTGGTTACCAGACATGCCTAATATCAGACACGGTTATCGAACACGGCTAGTATCAGATGGCAGCGTGACTAAGGAAATTACAGTCCTGTTCCAGTCTCTGATTGCTAGTGTCAAAATTTAGCCGCTGTTCATGGTCCTAATCACTATCATTAATGAGCATGGTAATGCTATGCAGAGAAATGGCTTCAGGTCAGCTCAGCTGGAGCCCAAGGGATCCCTTGAGAGCTGGGTCCTTATGGAGAAACAAGGCATTTTTTTCTGTGAAGCCTGACAAACATAAAGAAAGAGCAGAAACATACTCTAGTCTACAGAATTGTGCAAATGCTTGGTAAGAAATAAATGCTTTTAGTCAGCAAGGATGCATTAAATAATTTAAAAGTGAGAGTAAAGACTTTAACATTGATACAAAAGAGCTGTTCTTTTGAACTCTCTATTCATCAAAGAATCCTGAAAAAATAAAAAATTTTAGTTCCGTTTCAGTTTCCACAAAAATATTATGCATCAAAATGTTTTCAAAAATGATAGACAAAAAAAGTTTGTTGAACATCAAATCAGCATATTAGAATGATTTCTGAATGATCATGTGACATTGAAGACTGGAGTAATGATGCTGAAAATTCAGTTTGCCATCACAGGAATAAATTATATTTTAAAATATATTAAAATACAAATTGATATTTTAATTCGTAATAACACTGTTTTACTGTTTTTTTTTTCTTGTTTTTTTTTTTTTTAAATGCAGCTTTGGTGAGCATTCTTTCAAAAACACTTTGACCCAACCCAAACTTTAACCTCTTACCTGTCACCCCCCTTGTTGGAATATATACCCAAGTTTGGTCTTGTTTTACAGAAAACACTTCAGAAAATGAAAGTATGAAAAAGTGATAGAAGTTTAAATTGACAGTAAATCAAATACACTGTACTATATATTTTTTATTTTATATAAAATATATATATTTTACAAAAAAAATTACTATAAAATCAAAGCCATAAATCTACCCATGTTATGTTCCAAATTTGAAGTTGATATCACAAAAATGTAAGTTCCCATGAGATTTTGTTTAGGCGTAGTACCAAAAATAGCCACCAGCTGCCATTGAATTCCATTGAATTTAGTTGTATGCATTCTGCCTTAAAAAAATAATAAATTTCTGTCCAAATATCAATTTTGTCACGAAATTTGGAACCTTGAGACTCAGACCTTTCTGACAATATATGTTTTGTCAAGATTAGAAAAGGTTTCGATCATAAATTATGAAATATAATGATGCTCAAAAGGGAGGGAGTATGGGAGTATTTTATGGTAACGCCGATATTGAATTATAAAACTGTTTTCACAGGATGAATTCTGAGTTTATAAGCTTTCAAATGATACCTAATTTATTATAATTACTAAAATATGTGATATAATAAAAAGGCGATAAAAAATATATATTTTAGAGGATAAAATATGAAGAGTTCAGATGCAAAAGCCTCTAAATGCCATTTGGAATTTTCTTCTAAAATGATCATTTTTATCAAGCTTGTATATTAAAGTTTAGTAATTTCACTTAAATGGCAATGAAGATTACCTATTAATTGTCATTTAAGTGAAATTACTGAACTTAAATATACAAGCTTGATAAAAATGGTCATTTTAGAAGAAAATTTCAAATGGCATTTAGAGGCTTTTGCATCTGAACTCTTCATATATATTATGAATTTTAGAGGATAATATTATACTATCATTTTTAATTTTTTATTGAAAAATACTAGATTATATGTTTTATTATGAACTTTTAGCATAAAAACAGAAGTTTTAATAATTAAAAGTGGGTGCATCGACTTTTTGTGACAAAGGTCACACCTTCTGTTATGATGCAGATTTTTTGAGGTGCACTCTTGTCATAAGTTCATCAACTACTCTAATTTGTAACACAAAACAGGGGTAGAATATTTATTTAGAGTCTTAGACATTTCCAACAATAATTTGTCATAATTAGATTAGGATTTAATTGAAAAATAGTGAAGTAAAGTTAGGCGTCCCGGTACCGGGACAGTGACAGTTAAGGGGTTAAATGGTATTGTATTTGTTTAAAATATATTCCGACATATTTCATAGCCAGAAGCATCAAGAATTCCCACACATGCATAGAATATGCTTAATTTTACTTTGGCAAACTGAAATAAAAGGTGACACTTCAGTTTTGCTCCCCCAAGATGGCAAAAAGACAGTTTTTATAAACTTGCACCATTTAAGAGAAAGAAAAAATAAAGTATGTGATTAAGGAGAAAGGTGACTCTCTCAGGATTTGGCTTGGAAAGAATTAATCAGGAAGGTTTAGCAGGGGAACAGACCTGAATACACAACAGACTCACATCTCCATTCACATGTCTACACAGCCAGGCTGAGATACAATACCGCTCCCTGTAATCACAGCAATATTTCAACTCTAAGCATAGTTAGGTCTTCTAAACATCCTTCTCTTCTCGCAGGCGCCATCACTGCTGTCCACTTTATTCTGCAAAAGCACTCTAGATTCAAACGATATCACCACCCTACTCAGTCGTACTTACTGCAAGTTGTCTAAGTGGGTCAAGGGGGTCTCCGCAGGGATCTCATAAGCCACACGGGCTGTCAAGAAGCAGCTAGGTACGGCTGATAAGACTTCTCGCAGCGACAGGCCAGAACCCTACTGCTTCATTACTGAGCCAGATATCCAGGCCAGGATGAACACTGAGCTCCAGTGCCCAGAATCACGCCAAAGCAAGTTCTGCATTCATCATTCCACCGTGGGTACCAGGACTGCACAATTAATTGAGAAATAAATCAGGTTCATTGTGCACACAAATGCAATGGCAATTCAGAGGTGTAAACTAGACTTTTAGCCCCCATCAGTAGACTGTTTTTATGTTTAACATTTGTTCGAAACTGCCAGGTGAAACTGTATAAACCTGCAGTGACCGCTTCAGCGAGTGTAATGGGATTGGGAGTGTTCTGAGATTTTCCCATTGCTCACTTTCGTTTAGTTTTTTCTTGTGCAAAGTAGGTCAACGTGAAGTCACATTCAACTTTCAATTCTTGATATTCTTGATTTACTGATGTACTGAGGAACAAAGTAATATTCAGCATGTTTTTGAGACAGAATATTGCATGTAGTTGCCCTACATTAAAACATTTTTTAATAATTAGTTAAAAACAAAAATATACATTTTAAAAGACCATAGAAATGCTCTGGTAAAAACCAGTTTAACAATTGTTTGCCACCATATACAGTATATGATAAGTTATCTTATGGTGAATGGACATTTCATGTAATTTTACAGTAAAATGCTGTTAAATCAACTAAAACATACCACTTCTTAGAAGTGAAAAACGTCCAAATGCTTTAAAAATAATTACAATTAATTTACTTCCCGTGTGGAAGTTTTTTGTTTGGTGAGCTACTAAAATATTAAAACTCAGTGAAATCAATTTTGTGAAGAATTATTTATTATGTCATCCGGTATCGCGGACTCACTCTCTTGTTTAATACAAACGCAGCTGCTGCCATTTTGATACGATTGTTTTGTGTACTGTAATGGAATTAGGGCTGTCAAACGATTAATTGCGATTAATCGCATCCAAAATAAAAGTTTGTGTTAACATAATATATGTGGGTGCACTGTGTATACATATATATATATATGTATATATATATATATATATATATATATATATATATATATACACACATACATGCTTGTATATATTTCAGAAAAAAATATTATTTATATATATAAAATATTTATATTTATATATATAATATAAATTATATATAAATCTATATACAGTAGGCTATATACATGAAAATATTTCTTAAATATATACAAGCATGTGTGTGTATTTATATATATATATTAGGGCTGTCAAAAGATTAATATGATTAATCGCATATCCAAAATAAAAGTTTGTGTTTACATAATATATTTTGGGTGCACTGTGTATAATTATTTTGTATATATATAAATACAGACACATGCATGTATATTTAAGAAAAAATATTATTTATATGTAAAATATATATATTTATATATAATATAAATTACATATAAATCTATAAACAGTATATAAATGAAAATATGTCTTAAATATATACAAGCATGTGTGTGTATTTATATATATAAAATAATTATACACAATGCACCCACATATATTATGTAAACAAAAACTTTTATTTCGGATGCGATTAATCGCGATTAATTTTTTGACACCTCTAATATATATATATATATAAATAATTATACACAGTGCACCCATATATATATATATATATATATATATATATATATATATATATATATATATATATATAAACAAACTTTTATTTTGGACTGCGATTAATCGTGATTAATCGTTTGACAGCCCTAAAATATGAACAAAGCTGATTAGAACATTTATGGAACTAAAACTCATGCTGATAATATCTAATAAATTACTAAATACCATGTGATTAATCTGCCTGCATGATATATCAGTCTAACTAACTATATTGGACTTCTTTTAAAGCACATTCTATTAATCAAAAGTAAGAACCATGATTATATCGTCAACAGAAATAATCCACAATTATAATTTGTCATAATCATGCTGCCCTACTGGGTACAAACGCAGAGGGGCATGTCAAATCAAAACCACGAATCATTAACACATATCCTCTAATTAACCTTTTAAAGTGTGAGACTGGCCTGCAAATGTGGCTCACAGTGACTCCAGAGACCAGCGCGGTTTGTGCACATACACACAGCTACAGGGTCGTAGGAGTTTGAGCTTTGTAAGTGGCACTTTGTTCTTGTGGTACAAAGGGAGAAAGCAAAATAGGAAAAGCAAGAGAAAGACAGAAGCTCATTTAAAATCAAAAACAGCACACAAAAAAACTGTCACATTATCTCTGCAACATGAAACAAGAAGCACAGAAGAATGAGTCTAAAGAGAGGAAAAGATCAAGATATGAAAGAACAAAAAGGCTCAGATGTTGACTTTGGGTATAAACATAAAAGACAAGTGACACACTGAGTGAAACTCCTCCAGGTTTGGGTCTGAACTCTCATCAGCTTCACACGGCTCCACCAGCGGTGAACTCTCACAGAAGGGTAAGAAAGAGAGAGAGGCTGAAGAGAAACACAGAGCTGAGTTATTATATTAATGAATGCTCTAAGCAGCAGATGCCTGCAGAGATGCTGAGGCCGTGCTCAGCCGTTCCCTTTTTCAGAGGCTGCCGGTTTCAATCTGACAGGCAAATGGGGCAGTGCCACAACATCCGCAGCTGCTCCTGATACAGAACACTCATCTCCAAAGAAGAGTCAAACACACACTTTCCCCTTCTCTCATCTCTTGCTCTCTCAATAACCTCAGCTCCAAGATAAACAGTAAAGTAAAGTGGAGGTGAAAGCAAAACAGTGATTTTCAGTTTTTATTTCGTATATGTACATATACGTATGCAGCCCGTCTCATATAGGTGGCGCTTTTGAAATTCCGTTTACATCCGACGCACATGGCACCCTTTAGCGTCAATGTGAAACGCAGATATATATGGGCCAGAAGGCGCCTCCTAGTGGTCTAACCCTAACACTGCCCCAGACCTAAACCTACCCATAACCGAAGCGTGTTATATTGACGTGAAAGGGTGCCATGTGCGTCTAATTTAGACGCAATTTCAAAAGCGCCACCTATATGACGCCCTGGGATGAGAATGCTTTGGTATATGACAAAGTCATAATAAATGCCACACTTGCATCTCCAGTGTTTACTAGTGGTGTCATTCTAGAAGACACAGAAGTTATCATTTGAATCGGTTTGCTGAGTCCTTATAATAATAATAACAATTCATTACATTTATATAGCGCTTTCTCGGCACTGCAAAGCGCTTCACATAGAGAGGGAATCTCCTCAACCACCACCAGTGTGCAGCATCCACCTGGATGATGCGACGGCTGCCATAGTGCGCCAGAACGCTCACCACACACCAGCTTACTAGTGGAGAGGAGACAATGATGAAGCCAATTGGTATATGGGGATGATTAGGAGGCCATGATGGACAGAGGCCACTGGGCAAATTTGGCCAGGATGCCAGGGTTACACCCCTACTCTTTCGAAAGACATCCTGGGATTTTTAATGACCACAGAGTCAGGACCTCGGTTTAACGCCTCATCCGGACGGTCCTTCACTAAGTGAGTAAAAAATGCCCCGGGAAATGTGTTTGGGAAATGCCCTGGTGTTTGGGAAATGCCCCGGCCCTCTAACCGCGAGTTCTGCTCTAGTGTAAATATAAAGGATGGCGTTAATTTCAAACCCGGTTCAGACCCTGACAATGTTAACAAACAAGAAGAGAATCCAGAACGGATTTCATTCAGACAATTATTCTTGTACATTATAGGTATGATGTCACCAACCATTTAATCATGATATTTGTCGGAAAACTGTGGTTAGACAAACAGTAGTCGATCACAAAAACATGATTCATTTTACTAATGAGCGGTGAACAGCCTTACAGAAGCGAAAGCTTACAAAAACTATCAGTAAACAACACTATATCAACACTAATGTTGGCTAGCAGGCGAGCGTAGCAACAACATAAAACTTAAACATAAAAATACATGGAAGTGTTAATAGAAAACGCAACTACAAATCATAAGAGATACTGTACTAACAAGTCCTCATCCACAAACAACAGATTGTCCCAACAAAGTGGAAACTGCCCCATTTCAGGAGAAGCCTTTGTGTGTAGCCTACATTGTGGTTCTGAAAGCTGTTCATCGTAAAATGTGCAGCACAGAGATAAACATCGAGCTTGTAATGTGCAGTGTTTAAAATAAATTTGATCCATACTGAAGTTTGCCAGCCTTAGAAAGGTCAAAGAAATGACATAGCAGCAGCTCAGCCAGGCCTTGTCCACTTTTCTGCGTGTTCCGTGGGCGGGTATTATTTAATTGAGGAACGTTATGACTTCATAAACTAAGAGTCCGGAAAAATCACATTATAGTCCAAACGAGCCATTTGTTGTACTTCTTGGAAAGTGGATTCTATTAAATAAAATATCTCCCTTTGGAGTGGACTTTGAAGGCTTTGTAACCTTGCAGATTTTTTTATGCTCAAACATCATAAAGTCAAGACATTTATTCAGTGTTTAAAAGGTTTCAAATAAATTGAGTTCTTTTGAACTTTCTATTCATCAAAATATTCTGAAAACACGCAGGATCACATGAAGAATCATGAAACTTTTTTCAAAAACGGTAGTGTACACCCAGATGGATTGAATCCAATTGAAAGCTGGGATAAAATAAAATAAAATGGATACTATACCAGTACTCTCTCAAGCCACTCACCCATTCTCTCACTTTCATAGCAATTTTAGGCTCAATTCATTTTCACAGTTGGGAATTTCAATGTTTTTCATTGACACCACATGGTAATTACTCTTTCATCTATTGTATGTATGCTTTTTGAGTTCAGTAGCGTGGGTTTATTATGCCTGTGTGTCGCATGTTTGAAGTCCGCTGACAAATATGACTTTCAAGCATTTGTTAGGTTTATCTTACAGTCTGTTTATAGAGCTAAACATTGCAGCGTAGAGACTGTTTACATCCAGTGGACCCGTGTGAAACGCTAAGAGTGGACATGAGAGAAAAAACGAGTGCGGTTGTGAAAACCAACAACCGACCCAGCTGTCGGGAGAGTCTTATCTCATAAAAGAAAGGAGAAATCTGACCCAAGGAGCCCCAAGCTGTTCGTCCACAACTAGCTTGCTTGAACACCAGGCTGCTCTTCATAGGAACTCTGTTGTCACCACTTATGGCACTGACGACAGTCATTAGAAACAAGGCAGGTGAAATCGCCAAAGTGAGAGAAAAGAAAAGCAATGGCCTTAAAAGCCCAAGTGCCATCTTTAACATTTGGCAGAACCAGCGCTCTCCCATGTCAGAGAGATTGTGCAGTCAAGCCTGCGGCTATGCAATTAAACTCCCTCATAATGAGATTCATCAATAAACCAAGCATTAAAAAAATACTTGAGATTGTTTACCACAACATATTTCTAGCGTGATCTGGAGAGGTTTATATATCCCAGCCAATTTGCTCAGAATTTCCACACCAGCCGTTGCGACTCCCTCGGCGCAGAGAGGAGACGCATTTCGACCACCATTAAAGTGGTGAGCCGATGCCAAGCTGTGTTGTGCTTCATGCAACCTGCAGATCCCGAGGTCATGACAGACGGGGCAGGAGGACAGAGCGGAGAGTTCTCAGGGACGATGGTCTCTGCCTGATCACTTCTAGAGTTTACACTGACGGTATCAAGTTTCCTTGACGACAGCAGCAGCGGCGGTGCTGGGTATGCTGAAATAAAACAGGAGTGACATGCTATGCTATTTATACTGAGCAAGTAGATAATTGTTTAAAGGTTAGGCTCCGAGCAAAGCATAAACAAGCATTCTGTGAGTGTGTGTGTGATGTCCCTGCGGCACAAAGAGGAAGAGTGTGTCACATGATCGCCAGGCTGCTTGCCCGGGATACAAGGCTCTCTTATGCCAAAGGTCTGTGTGTGCTGAGAAGGGGGCGGAGGGACTAATTCTGCTCTTTAAGATAACAGACTGAAATATGAGCAACAAGTATTTATAGATCACACAAACAAAAGGCTTTGTAAAGGGAAAGTTCAGCCAAAAATGACAATTCTGTCATCATTTACCCACCCTCCTGTCATCCCAAATCTGTGAGATGTTGTATTTATTGTGTCAGGCTATAAACATGACAATCAACACCAAAAAAGTAATCCATATAACTTGAAACTATTATTCCACTCCAATGAGTTGAACTCAGTTTGATTTGTAAACTTAAGTTGTTTTAAACCGACTCAAAAGAATGATTTTCACAAATTGGGTTCTCGAATAATAACTGATTCAGTGATTAAATATAATTTAAAGGGGGGTTGACTGCTTTTTTTCTTTGCATGATTGTGTTTATGGGGTGCAATATAACATGTATTCGTGGTTTTTCTTTTTTAAAAAGTCTTATTTTTCATAAACTTCACCTTTATTGTAAGCCGCGCTCTCCTCTGTCCCCTGAACGACCGGTTCACTTCCTGATTCTATGAAAACACTCCCTCAGAAACACGTCATGAGCTCAGATTGGTTAGTTTGGGCCAGTGTGTGGTAATTGGCTAAACTGTCGCTCACATTGTCCGGAAGGTTAACGCCCACCTTTACGGGCGAAACATGCCTGCGCTCCGGTCCAGGTACAGGTCCTGTAGAGGGACTCTGGGAGAGCGGGGACGGACTGAGCTGAACGGTGAATAAGTGGGTAAAGTTCAAATGACAAACACCTGTCTGTGATTTCAGTGATTGGCGTGAGGAGAGCGCATATAATCGGGCCATGCGGACAACAGTTTGCGAAAGAGAGAGACTGGCACCTCGTGCACGTATCCTATGGAGTTCAAACGCGTGACATTTGAAAGCTGTATTCAGCGGGAAGAGTTTTCACTGCAACCGTGTTCGGCAAAGCTGTGTTCAGTGGGAAGAGTATTATCACCTATTATTTATTTTTGCCTTTGACATTCTGAGTTAAATTTATTTGAGCGCGACCTTGCGCTGTGAAAAGAGTTGTGTAAATAAAAGTGCACGAGTCCCAGTATTCGCCGACCCTGTGTCTCCTTTCATCACCTACACATAACGAACCTGTTCTTGCATCACAAAGTGATGATAAAGTATATATACATAAAAAAAAACATTTATAAAATGAGTACATAATACAAATTCAGGTCCAAAATGTTTGTACGCGTTTGTCGTAGACACAAAATAGCATAACTAAGTGGATATAAAGCCAGCGCTGTATCCATTGTTGACGAAGTACAGCGTCCGTGGGAGCACACTCGACGAGCCCGCAGAAATATGATCATGCCCTTTTCTGCATATTCTGGAGGGAGGGTTGATGCAAATCTATGGGTTAGTGACGTCTAAAACCCAGCTGTAGTCCCAATTGAATCGTTTTTGTAGGCAATTATGCTTCCTGATTTTTAAAAGACGATATCTCTGCTTACATTGAACTTTCAGCGCTGCAACTTTGCAGATACTGTTCATGCACCAACAGCAACATTACACACTATTTAAAATGAAAAAAGTGAAATCACAGTCAACCCCCCTTTTAAAATCCAAATCATTGAGTTCAAGTTTTATGTTTTGTACATCTTATTCAATCTTATTATTATTTATTTATTTATTTATCAGGCACTTACTTGAAAACTGCATGCCAAATTAAGACTTGCTTTAAGAAAATGCATCTTCATACCTCATTGGAAAATCATCATCTTTGTCCATCCTTTGGAAGTCAATGGTAACAAAACTGTTTGGTTGCCAACATTCAACAAAACATCTTTTGTGTTCAGCACAGGTTAGTTAAGTTATTTATATGACGTAAGTTATGCAGGTTTGGAATGACCAAAAAATGACAAACATATTTTTTGGGTGAACAATCTCTTTAAGAACGTTCGAATTTTTACTGGATGACAAAATAAAAACATGGAGAAAAAGTTTGTTTTGCGGTGTGACCTCATGCTCTGTGTAAAGGAAAAAGGACAAAACAATATAAACATTTCCATGATTTAGAAAGCTGTGGCAGGAGTAAGCTATGCTAACGGCTGAGCTAAGCTTCACAGCTCAACTCGGAAAATCTGTCACTCTTTCTCTTTCTCTTTTTCTATTCGGTTTGACAGAAATGCCAGCAGCCTCTGATGCTTGCTGACCACAAAAACAAGTTATTAAAAGGCTTGATTGAAAGGGGGTATGAATAATCACATGGAGGATTTGAGAGGAGAGGAAACGCAGAAGCCTGACAGCAGGGTGAGCAGTCAGGCTCCTGTCTTACTAAACGATTGCAACACAAATCCATTCAGGTCCTCATGAGCACACCGGGGTTAAAAACATTTACATAAAAATACAAATATGCCACCACACACACAAGCACGTGCACACATACAGAGGGCTACAGAATCTGATTAGCATAATTCCTCTTCACTAGAGCAAAATCCATCACTGTGAATGTGCTGCAATTGATTTGAAATACATTAGCAAATTGTCATGTGAAACCAAGAATTGTAATCCCTAATCAAACGGATAAGAGCTCTCTCTTTCCATTTTCCATCTCTTCTGTTTATGTGCGCAAGCCCAAAATTGCTGTGTTTTTCCCCACACAGAAAAGTGCTCTTAATAAGCGAGGATGCTCAACATCAAAGATTTTTGGCTTTTTGTCTGGGCGTTTCAGCTGAACGCCAGATTGATTCGTATGGTGTGTGTGTGTGAGTGTGTCTGACATCATCCCAAGGGAGCACCAGACTGTGTTACAGCAACTGCCCGCTGACACTAGACCTGTTGCCTCCAGATGGCCTCCACCACACACACACACACACACACACACACACTCACACTCTCTCTTTTTGCGAAATGTTCTCAGCACAAGAGTGATATCTTTTCATCTCTGGTTCAATATTAAAAGATCTCTTTTAGAGCCCGAACCGATAAAAGATTTTGAACCCCGATATCCGAATACAAATATTTTGGGGTTTTAAAATGTGATATTCCGATATATCGGCCGATATATATATATATATATATATATATATATATATATATATATTTTTTTTTTTTTTTTTTTTTTTTTTTTCAGTGCAACAAAACATTAAAAGATTTCCCTAACATAGTTATTTGTAGTTATTTATGTTATAAATATGATAAAGCATTTTAAAAAGAAACTTGTTTCTTTTATTGTCACAACAGAACAAAGGAACATCAAAATATGTTAAAGTTCTGATAAATAAAATAATAATTAGTCCCTACATTGCCTTATAAGCTACCTTATAATTACATCAGCTTGCTTATCCATTTACCTGCACTTATTAAATTCTTCCCATCAAGCTACATCAAACCATTTTCAATCATCAGTTGCTCCTAAAACCTACTATTTAGAGATCCTAAATCCATTACAGAACGGCAGTCTGCAACGCACACTTGGCGTCGTTGGATTTCACACACGTGTAAAAAAAAGCTAACTTTTATGCACAAGATAACTTTGATACTTTTTCTCTATGTGAAGAGTTCAGATGCAAAAGCCAATGAAGGCAATGAAGATTACCTATTAATTGTCATTTAAGTGAAATTACTGAACTTAAATATACAAGCTTGATAAAAATGGTCATTTTAGAAGAAAATTTCAAATGGCATTTAGAGGCTTTTGCATCTGAACTCTTCATGTCTAAATGTTCACTCCTCGCAAGTCGCAAGTCTAACTTACATTTTACAATGCAGGGACTGTAACTAGAGATATGCTAGTTATAAATACATTAATCATTACTTTATTTAGGCAGAAAAAGTTCACTGTGGTTTCCAAGCTCAATAATGTTAAAGTTAGCAGTCTTCCACTGATGATAGTGACATTAGCTTTGTGGTTAGTTAGTCTCATCATCAGCCATAATTTAGTGATAGATAACGTCATACTGCAAATTGTAATATAACAGGCCAAGGAGAGATGATTGAAGCATGTTCGTCCATTTTTATTTTATTTTTGAAATATTCCTTTTTTGGCCATTTTAACTGCCGAGTACCGATAGTTTGGAAAATGCCTAATATTGGCCGATAATTTCGGCCGGCCGAAATAATTTGAAGGGTACATACATACAGTATATAAACTACAGTATTACAAAAATAACAATCTAATGTCAAAGTGTGGTGGCATACAAAATATGCAAAATTTTTCTAAGGAAAAAATACATTTCTTGTTTTCTTACTTTTTATTTTGGGGAAAAAATATTACTGGGACATGTTTTCATGAGATTTCCCCATGAGAGGGAGAGAGAAGTAGTCAGCAGAGTTCTGTTTGTCTCTGTGAGCTGATTTGTGCAGGAACTCAAGAGGTTTTCTATACATTAATTGGTTCCTCCGAGTTCTTGATTTAAATGTTTTCAAGCCGCCAGCATCCTGCCCATCCGTTAAACACCCACATTCACTCTCCAGAGCCCATCTCTTGCTCATTTTCTCATCCGCTCTCAGGATTACCTCACTGCCTGGCATCTCTCCTTCTGCCCTCTGTCCTTTGCCCTCTCCCTCTTTCTCTCTTTCCCATCTTGAGCCCCACATTCATTTCAGGGCTACTTTGTTCAGTGTCTCTCCCTCGCTTATGCATGATTGCATCCTGCGGGTCACAGAATGCAGTTCGCTGTTAATGTTAATTACCTTCAGGCTGAGAACGAGCCGCCAGGACAGAGACAGAAACGGGAGAATTAGAGGAAAAGGAAAGTCCATAAACAAAGAGATGGTTAAACATTTAACACTGTGCAAACAACCCTTTCCAGTAGAGAGGGAAAGACAGTTGTGTTCTAGGTAAAAAGCACCTCTGTGGGGACAAACAAAGGCTGTAAAACGAACATCCTCAGGTGTTTTTAACCACCAAAAAGCAGGAATGTGTCCTCATAGGCTCCTCATAAACACCACACATGCTTCCTGTCTACCTGAGAGACTGTGTTCTCACACCAGCTGCAGAGCAGCAACAGCCAAATACAGCAAGCAACAATGTGAGAATTTTTGTGTTGGGGTGTGTGTGAGAGCAAAAGTGAAAGACAGATGTAGCCTGAGGTGATATGAAGTGAAAAAAAAACAGATGTAGTGTGTAAAACTGTTTAATGTGACACCTGCTAATCATTCGGAGAAACCTTCAGACAATATACTGAAGGTTTTGTCAAACAAACCTTCAATTCACATGCCAATTTGACAGTCATTGGACAATAACGTTTGTTGGAAAACTGCAGGAGGGTTTATGAGTTGATGAAAAGCTAATAATTATATCATAAAAATGTTCCATCAAATAAATACAAATAATTAATAATATATTATTTTCAAATCTCCTCTCAATCTCCTAATCACATAAACATGCAGCAACACAGACCACACAAAGCTTTATCTGGAATTCAGACTAATATATTTTGCATTCGAAAGCAATATAGTTTTTATCAGCACGCAGCAATAGATGTGACAAAAGTCACAAAATTCGACACCCTCCCCTGAAATCTGATCACAAGTGGTTTAAAGGAGACACATTTGAGATGCAAATAAAAGGTGTAAACAGTGATGTCTCATTTGACCACTTGTGATCAGATCACCTGAGCGGCTGTTAATATCAATTGTAAACAGGTCCTATGCGAGTATGTGGCTGAAAGTAGCATCCCGTCTTTCTACTGTGACAGTTTTTCCTCATTGTCCTCATTGTTAGCATCTCCCATCATTAACAAATCTTCCTGCTGCCACTGCGTGAGAAAGATGTGACTTGGGCCTCAGAGAACGAGCAAAGGCGCAGTGAAACATTCGCACACATTCAATTTAGTTTTTTCTATTTCTCTCTTTCTTACTCACACATCCACTGTCTCTCTCTCACACACACACAGAGACACACACACACGTTCTGTTTATTCATGCCCATGCAGGCTAACAATCTCGCCCACCATCTTTTCTCATCACCTCGTTCTCTCAGCCGAAGGCCTGGAATCGCATTCAGCATCTTCTTTCACAACCCTCTCTGTGTTCTGAAAGAGCCATACACACATACACAGCCCTCCGCGCACAAAACTCTTTCTTTCTCTGATATCCTGCCTGCTGTTTACGCATTGAGGTGGTATTTATGTAGCTTATGCAATGACTGTAAAGAATTTATCAGCTTGGATGAAAGGGAAGGGTGGAACAAAAAGGTAGGGAAGGAAAAGAGAAAGCAAAAGAAACTAAATTACAAGAAAAAGTAGGAAATTGAATTGATAGGGAAATTAAAAGAACTAATGAAAAAGTAAAAAGAATCGGACAGCAGACTGAACTCATGAAATTGCGTGTGTATGACACGGCAATTCGTATTTCCATTTTTTGGCGTGCTATCAACACGCATAATCGAATTTTCAGCGATTTTCAACAAAATTTTACAATTTTCGAATCCATTCAGCCAATTTTCAGATATTTTGAAGAATATCAGTAACCAGACAGTTTCTGGTCTCATTGACTTCCATAGTATATTTTTTTCCTACTATGGAAGTCAATGAGACCAGAAACAGTCTGGTTACTGATATTCTTCTAAATATCTGAATATCGGCTGAATGGATTCGAAAATTGTAAAACACAACTGTTTAACTCTGGGGGAGTGGTAAAATGAACTTATTTCCAATAAAAGTGGAGTATCCCTTTAACATGGAATCACGCGGAATCACTCGGACATTAGTGGCGACCGTAGACATACATGCATACACGCGGATACATGCGGGTAGCTTAAAACCACGAATGTCATTTCTTGTGGCATTTATACGCCATAAAATAGTTTTTGCATGTATATGCTACGCACTAAAAAACCCTGGGGTAGGTTTAGAGAGTTCGTGCATATTACACGGCAAAATGTGTGTATCATATGCACGCGAAAAACGTGTACTATATACATGCACAAACTGTTTTTGCCATATAAATGGCACGAGAAATGACATTCGTGCTATAAATACAAACTTTCATGAGATTGGGCTCATAGATAACATGCCACTTGACTTGAAAGTGGCATGTATGTTTACGCAAAACTCATGATGTCATGTTGCAGACAGAAAAAAAAGAAAAGGTGTAAGGAAAAAAAATAGAGAAAATAAAAGGAAAGGGAAAGGAAATGAGATAGAAGTAAAAGGAAAATGAAGTAAAAGAAAGCAAAATAAAAGGAAAGGAGCAAAGGAAAGGAAATGAGGTAAAAGGAAGGGTATAAAAGCTAAAGAAACGGGGGAAAGGAGACAAGAACAGGAAATTGAATTAGAAGTAGAAGAAATTGAAAAAGGCCAAAAAAAGGAAAGTAAACAGGGAGAAAAATAAAGGGAAAAGTGATGGAAGGGTGTTAAAAATGGAAATCAAAAAACAAAGGATAAAGAGAGGAGAAAATGAAAAGAATGGAGAGCAGGAGAGACTAGAAGCAAATAAAATGAAAAGAAATTAAAGGGGAATGGAAAAATACCCTTTCAAGTACCAGTGGACCAAGGAACGATGCCTGCCCCACACTCCCCTAATAATGGACTTTTCCGGGGGTAAATTCTGAATTCACTTATTCTGCTTGACATGAAATATGTGGCAGATCAGTTGAAAAGAAAAAGATGAAAGATAGATGGATGTGGGATTAAACTGCAAAGAGAAAGGGGCTTCACTGAAAGCTCGGAAGAGAAGCTCTATTACATTTTAATGGGTGGAGCCGTGACCTCCAGCACCACCTTATGGCAGGTCAGGAGAGGGGTTAACCCTCCAGGGGCAGGAGGATCATGGGAAATGAGGTTTTTAAGGTCACTGGTTAATGCGTTTACTGCTCCCTCACTACAACTCCTATCCTAACCTTCAGCAGACATAAAAGCATGATGGGAAAACAGGGAATTGCTGGACCAGGGCGGTTAAAGACCGGGTGGGCATCTCAACTTGCGGGCCTCAGCGTGCATCTCACCTTCTCTTTCAGCAAGCTCAACATGCTAAGTGAGAACATTGTTCCGGTCAATTTGTTCCTTTCAGAGTCCCAGTGGGCAGTGTCCTTTAGCCTGACAGCACACTGAGAGAAAGCACTCTGTCTGGAAGGGTCTGACATCAAGACAAGAGTGAGGGAGAGACGGAGAGACGTAGGAGAGAGAAGACAGAGCGAGCACTGTGCCAAAAAGGGAGGGACCGTTTGAGATATGGAGAAATCGAAGGCTGACAAAAGAAAATAAAGAAAGGGAAGGAAACCGGATGACAGTAAAAGCCCAATAAAATGTACAGAAATGACAGGGAGTTAGGGGGCCCTGAATTGGGGAGGGCCAGTGAATGGCGCCCCTCCGGTCATGGATCCCCTCAAAAGGGGGGAGGGGGTGGGGATATTGGCGTTAAGCAGCCGCAGGTGATGCAAAACCCCAAGGGCAACTGTAAGCGTGCATGTGTGTGTCCGCGCGTGTGCCCCCTGTGCCCACAGCACCTGTTCCCTCGGCACACTGGCCTCAACACTTGCACTGAGGGGTGAAGTGCGGCTGTTGGGGGAAAAGGGCGCACTTGAACAGGGCACCTATTCAAGAAAACTTGGAACACTCTCCATTTCCCTCCTCCACATTTCAGAATATCCTCCGAATTACATCCCAGTTAAAACAGCAGGAGGTTTGCTCAGGCTCGGTGCATGTTGGGAAAGTTGCACGTCTCCACCTTAAGTAAGGCTGGTGATAAAATAGCTCTGTGTTTGTTGGGGATTAGAAACGGATCTGCTGAACAGTCTGTTAAGATGAAAAGTGCATTAAAGATGTACAAAAAAACAATAGCGGCAGCAGAATTGACATTGTTGAGAATGGCCCAGTTATGTTTCTGTTCTCAATGACGTCACGTGACTAATTTTTGTTCTATAAATACATTCAAAAATACATTAGAAATGCTATTCACACACAGCAACTTGAATACACCTCTTCTATGATGAAAATTTCTGAATGAAAACCACTCATTTTGATGAATTCATTATACATTTTTGGGGGGCATAAAGCGAAAAAGGTCTGCGTGAAATCATAATGAAGCAATAAAATATTAAAAGTATTCAATAATTACTTCCTAAACAAAAAATAAAAGAAAAAGAGTCATGTGGTCCCAACTTGCAGAAAGAAAAAAGAAAACATTTAACATAAAATTTTCATTAAATATCTGGCAAGGTAAAGAGGTCTCTTAAAATATCTGATTATTTATTGTCCAAAAATAAATAAAAATAAAAATCCAATTAACTTGAAAATAAATAATATTTAACTTTGTTTTGTTATGGACACTGAACGTACTGTAAGGAAAACATTCAAATAGAAGTATGTGAGGATTACATCACATGATATTTTAAGCATCATTAAATTGAAACTTTTCTTAAAATAGTTTAAAGTTTTTTGAAAGCAATGAATACAAAGAGTATATTATATGGCATTTGTTTAAACTGTTTTTAAAAGATCATAGACACTCTTATGTACATCGTGTACCAAATACAGAGTAAGTGACAGCTTAATTTGTTGCTCATGAAAACAAACAAATGGAGTTCAAAAAAGCTAACACTGAAACCAATCTATTCTGAGTCGTACACTTCCTGTGCACTTTACAAATTGTGAGCTGTGGTGCTTATGATAATTTAGTGTGTAATGAGTGGTTTTGTATGTGCGTTCGAAGAGGTCAGTGGAGCGCTCATACAAATGCCACCTACAGTCATGAATCACGGGCCTTAGGGACTGTCGAAATGAAAAAATGTAAATGCTTAAAGCTGGACTGAAACCAAACAAAGAAGATGGATGATATAACCCAATTCACAATTTAAAAAATGAACAGTCTAAATTACTGCTTTTGAGCTTGAGACCTTTAATCATGTAGACAATGAGTAAATTGTGAATTTGCGTCAAAGAACAATTCTTGTTCAGTAAGCTTGAGTTGTTGAAGAAAGTAGGCTGCAATCCTATCCACATCTTACTTTTCTTTCACTAAAGGACATCGTCTCCACAGGCAAATCCTCTTTTCACCCCCTTTCTCATCTGCTCTCTCCTGGGTTCTTTTAAAATGCTCTCAACCTTAGGGACTTTACTCTCTTCTTTCTCTTTTTCCAGTCCACAAACCTTGAAGGATAACAAAAGAGAGCAATGGCTATTTGAATTTGAAACAGGGGCACTACGACCAAAAAAAAAGTGTCTCACACCAAGGCTGCAGAGGGACTGTGCTGAAGAACCAGTCATTCATGAAAGTTCACCCTCACTATCAGAAAGCAGAATGAAAAATACTATTCTGGAACAATGCAACCCACTTAGTGTGGTGGAATATGAACAGCTGCTGAATGTGTGTGCGTTCAAACACCTGGGTGATACGGCAAACATGTAAACACCCACCAACTATACACATACCCTCTCACACATAAAAATTATTCAATGGTTCTTTGCATTCCTATATATTCAAAGTATCCATCAAGAAATGTATTGAGATGTATGAGCTATATCTGGGGACTAATAGAGCTCTTAATGTGTTCTTTAGATCACTGTAGGGTCTGGGTTATAAACGCACCGGAACATAGGTTTCACATAAAAAGCTCTTTGTGGAACTTAAATTGGTTTTGCAATGAAATCTGCCCATAAAAACCTTCTGGTTGTAATTGGAAACTTTATTTTTAAGGACTAAATTTCAGTTCACAAGAAACAGGCTGAATGCGAAGAACACTGACACCTATTTACGTGCTTTCCATTTAACAGCTACTGTTCACGCTTTTATTTACACATTTGGTTTTTGTCAAAAGTGCATTTCTCAATAGTTCACTTTTCATAAGTCTTCAGACAGTCATATAGATTAACTACTGGTCAACATCTTGCAAAACTCACAAAATGTTTTCTCACTCACAGACACATTTGGAAAACTTTGTGTCTTTCTAATAACTGTTAAATCATGTATGTTCAAATCAGCAATCTGCAATGTATTTGTATATAAATTCTATACTGATGGAATTTTTAATATCTAAAAAAAAGATAAGAAAAACAACTACCACAATTAATGTACTAGCGGACAACAACTTTGCTATGCCAGTTTATCATAATCAATTCAAAAGAGCCCATCTTTGAAATGCATGTAAACATGTCTGACTGAGATGGATCAGGCATGCCAAGACATTTTTCTATGTGTATCAAGAGAAGAATGTTGATTAGCATTGTTATATTGGCATGAATCTGTTTGTTTAAAGGTGGATGTGTTGCACGGATATGTGCAGACACATCTTATTGTTTTACAGAATCAGAGCTACATTTTACGGTGGAATAACCATATGCCAACAAATGTAAGGCATGCTGAACCATAACATTTTCAAATAGTCTCTTGTACTGTGGTAATACATACGCTATAACACAATTAAAGAGCTGTAGTTCTTGTAATACTAAGGACTTCTGGTCTCTTAAATTATTGGGTGTAAATGTGGTTATGGCAGAATGAGTTCATTTGTTTTGGTGATTTAAGTGAATTTGAGATTAATTGCTGTCAAGTTGGTAAAGGTAGCTGTAAAGAGTTTGGAGAAAGACGTCTCAGGTTTGAGAAAGGCACTAAATTGTAAAAGAGTCTAAACGCAGGACACATGAGAGCAAAAATGTAGTAATAAAATAATAAACAGAAGCATACGAGATAGCCTAAATAAAATGAAGGCAATGTTGTAAGAGCTGCATTTGATTAAAATAATGCCATAACTTCAAACTAAATGTAATAATGATGAAAGGGCTGCAAGTAAAGTGAAATTGCTGTCAATTAATACGTAAATATCTTCCAGAATTTGACAGCGTTAATTATTTAATTATGTTGTTCCACCATCCGTACAGCCTTCAACACAACCAGAATGTCATGGGCAAAATCAAGTCCTGACCAACAACTCTCTAAATCATGTCTAAATAAAATAAAAAGTACATTTTTTTAATTACATAAGCGGAATCCCTCATTTGACAACAATTACAACACATCCACAATGAACAATATTATAAGACTTGTAGCCTATACTTAAGGGGAAACAGCACAATTCAGGGGCGCGTGCAGAACCAAACCCATCGTCACACTGAGATAGAGAGGGGACCCGTAAGTAACACTAGTCCTACAATCCAGAACAGAAGCGTATCATTTGGTAAACCAGCATACTTACCGATAACAGCAGCGGGAAACGGTGAGCCCGGTTCTCTGTGAATGACTCGCCTCCTCGGGACTATAATCCAGAATGACTGAGAGGAGAAGATGAGAGGAGGGGTCCGCGTGAAATCTACTCCTCTCTATCGCACCTGTCTCTGTGCAGATCTGATCCCTGATCTGACATCCTTAAGACAACTGTGTCCAAACCCCCAACAACTAACCCCCAACCCCGACGTACACAACGACACCTGTCCCCGGGTAAAAAACACCGCGCGACAAAGCTCGTCTATGCTGCTCGTGAACAAATGGCATTCCCGGCTTGGTCCTGCAGCCGCTGTACTCCCCTTCGGACAGCCTTCCAGAATCCAAGAAGTCGCTTGGAATAAGCAGGGATAAACTGACTTCTGTCAAACAAATGATGGCAAAAAAGAGTCCACGCCAGCGCAACCAGCTGTGCCTTATGAAAACGTGTCTGTCTGGGCTGGAAACACTTGCCTTATCAATCACCTACCGCTACAATACTTATTCAGTGCTGCGCCAGTAGAATGTACGCTCCTGAGCGCGTGGACAAAAAGGCACGTTCATTTGTTTGGTGCGCGCGCCGCTGCCTCCAATTTTAATCCAGCAGCCTTGGCACTCCGCTAAAAGAAACTCTTATTGTTCGGGAGAAATGTAATATTTCCTGCAATTCCCGGGATGTACTTGCGGCGTTTGGTCTGAGAGAGAAGATCAGGCGTTTGCCATCTCAGCGCTGTTGTAAGTCTGTCTGTCACCCACAGCTATTGAAACGCAAGTCAATGCCAAAACCTGACGCAGAATAGAGCTGCAGACTGGAGCGGAATTAATTTGTTGTTAATCATTTGGGGTCAGAAAATACATCAGCGATATAGTCTACTTGGTTGAGTGGATTGGTCCTCGTATTGACGAGCAAGTGGCAAAGTAAATTAATTTAATTTGGAGATCGAAAGAGCGAGCATATAGGCATTAAAATAAAGTATTTCACTGCAAAGACAGTTTAAAATAGCCTATGTTTTAATTCTTAATATAGAGTTTTCTTAATAAAATTTTAAATAAATTATAAATGAGAATATATAGCTACACACTGTCAGTGATTTTAAAATACTTTGAAAGTATTTTATGATTATTTTATATTTTAGGCTATACTAAATATTTAAAGTCCCCATGAAATCAAAATGGAAGTTTTTTGGCTTTTAGTATGAATATGTTAGTCTTACTGTAGCTAGTGTGCTCCAAATCAAAAACACAATTTGTATTTAGAAGATAATAAGCTTTCAAAACTTACAGTCTCACTTCTGCCAATATGATTCAATAATTTTGATGACATTACACTATACTTCAGCTTCTCATTAGATTTTCTGTCCAATCAAATGCTCTCTGGAATCTACAGCGTTCCGCCCCCAAATGGACACTGAAGCTGCAAATTGGTCACTTGTTCACACATTTACTATTTGAATGGCATAGTGCATTATACTGTATAGGAGACGATTCAGACAGTGTAAATTTGCTGTCCATTGGGCGAATGAATTCTGGTTTGTCGGTTATCATTCCTGGTGTGAATGGCCGTTCATTGTTTTTCCTTTAGTGCTGAGCCAAAGCAGCTATAGAGCTATGAGCTGCATTACACTGAATTTGAAATAAGTATACCTATATCTAAACATATGCAGATTGAGATGCAAATTTACAAACATTTTAAATCTTAATAAAGATTAATAAAAAAAAAATGAAAACCGGTGAGGTTTTCAAGACAGGGAGGGTAATAATAACAATCCTCTATTCATGTTCCTTCTTCTTTTCCTCATTCCTCTATCTGTGATCACAATGAGTTATTGTGAGGACTCCAGACAACAGAGTCGTAGGCATTCAGCAGTTGGTGACTTCATTAGTTAAGCTGAAGATGCCTTGGGCAGGTACATGAATGACTAATAGACTGACTTTATCAGACACGTTATAAAAAAACAACTGAGCATTTCCTCATGGTGACTTTAAAACTAATTATGTTTATACATTGACAAAAAAACCAAGGTGTGTGGTGTATGTATATCATAATGTAAGTTAATTTACAGTAATTAGACAGCATTGTGACAATTCAGGCCCTTCCAGACAAAGTCAATTTGATTAGCGCTGTCGCAATTGGGGTAATTGAGTTGGCTAAGCCCCAATGGTTCACAATTATTACCCAGTACGATTCTCCCTATTGTGATCTTTTTAAAAAAAAGTATCAAATTAGGCCAAAGAAACTTTGAGGGAAACATCTCGCTTTGTTCGCTTCTCCATATTTGATCTGAAGTAAAGCTCTCGCAAGAGAGCGATGTGGAACTGACAACAAATAAATAAACAAAAGAGAAGCTCAGTTTTGTTCTTCCTGGCTTTCATCCCACACTGCCTCTCTGAAATTGAGCATTTGCTTCAAACCCGGGCCACAAAACCGTGTTGGGAACACGAAACGAGGCAGTTTATCAGAGACAAAGAACTTTGAAGAGCAACATTTTTTAGCTTTCACTCCTGTTAGAGAACCAACCAAAGATCACTCTGAATCAGTGCCGTGCTAACTCTGAAACAGTCATCGTTCTTAGTAGTGATGCTAAAATAATGTTCCCATCTTCCGCTCCAGGCTGACGCTGGTTGCCAGGTGTATATATAGGTAACTGGGCGAGATAAGAACAGTGAGGTCACCATTACGCCGCAAAATGAGGTGCAATGTGATATCTCTGGGTAATGACATATATCTTAGCTCAGGGCTGCATTGCATGTGATCAAGCACAATCGAATTACTTGCAGTCACAAGCCAACCATCATGTCTCCATTTCCTTGTGATTTGATTGCAGGTCCTGATAGCAGCCGGCGAATAGCAGAGCAGTTTATTCCATGTTGATATCCATTATTAGAGATATCTAGGTTTTAATGGGATGGGATACTTCAGTTTCGGCCCATTGCTTCAACTACACAGTGGCTTTACAGTAGCATTGCTTTTGTACTTGCAGTAACAAGATTTCACTCCATAATTCCATATCGTAAAGCACCATATAGATCATTGTGCTGGCTGGAAACCAAACAGCCTAATAGCCTACACATTCTCAATCATATAGCTGTCTTAAAGCTCCAAAGCCTTATTTGTTTATGAGCACAAATCCATGCAACAAGTGCCAAACGCAACAATAAGCTGAGCCCTAGGTGACTTTTGTCAACCACCCAAATCCAAACCTCTTTCTTTACTGTTTTTCGCTATAATCACAAGCACATGTACAAATCGAATCAACAGCCATTATTACTTGCGTCTCAATAAACATACTCTCCATGGAGTCTTGACTCAATGTTTGTGAATGCAAATGCAATTACAGGTCATTTGAACTTGGTAGATGTCCAGTGCTGATAAAAAACAGAGCTGGTTTGGACCAGTATGACAATCTTGTGCTACTAGAGGTTGGTAGCTTTGTTAATAACATTGTGCATTTTTTAAATTCATTTAGTTTTATTTATTAATGTATTAAAAAATACATCATAATTCATACAACAACAACATTGAATAGACCACTTCTAATATAAGTAATGTAGTAGGCTACTGTAATACATGGGGAATGTCAGGGTAATAGTGATATCATAATGAGGGTTACAGGTGATGTCATAATGAAGAAAGAGAAGAAATAGGAAAGAAAAAAGGCATTAAACCGATTATTATTATAAGAATGAAATTCTTGAAAAAAGAAGTTTGGCATAACAGAATTGCTTCGCTGCTTAGTAAAATCTGAAAAAAACTTTTGTTTGCCTCAAATTAAAGTCATGTGGTCCAATGAACGTGCATAAACATGCAGGGGGAAACATAAAACAGTAAATGATGTCATAGAGAGGAATCCTGCAGACTATCAAGACTATGCGTCATGGTCAATTAGTCTCTTAAAATCAGATCATTTTACCTTATTATGACAAAGCAGGATTAATTCAGGTTGTAAAAAAATTGCATGTGGAGTGACTCCCCAATAAGCTTCATATTTATGAATTTATATATATATTTATATACTTTTCCAGTCATGCGATATTCTACTATCACACGGTATCCATTTCACAATTTGTATCACTCCGCTTGTTTCTGCCAGATCTATACTGTGGCAGCATTTCTCACAGAAAGCATTAATGATGGAGGAGCAAACCTAGGAGTTTTTTAATGCAAGAATAGTTGTTTAAACCTCAAATGCGATTTATATTTAAACATAGCACCTATTTGAACATTTGTTTTGACGTTTTTGGAGATGTGAGCTCCAGGTCGTCAGCGGCCGTTCAGTGTTCCCGTACGTTACCCATCGAGAACAGCTTTTTCTCGGCCAGTCCTTCGTGAATTTGCCTATGGCCTATTCACAGCTGTGCTGATATAGAGCTATATCATACTCCTACTCATGTGATATAGAGTGCTGAAGTGATGACGTCACTTTGTAGGACAACTCAGAAGTTAGCGTCGCATGGGTTCCCTTGATCAAAAAGCTATGCATTTTCCCCATAGACTTTTGGAAAATCACAAAAAATAAGACCTGTGTTCAACAAAGAGTTGTGACCCTTACACGTTTTGTCTATCAAAATAATCTTTACAAGTTAATCCAAAATGTATACATCTTGAAGCATATATAAAGTTTTTAAAAAACACAAGCAGACACAATAAACCAAAAGCAGGTTATAACTGTGTGTTTTATGTCATAGATCAAAACATGACAATATTTAGAGGCTTGTTAACCACAGACCTTACAAAAACCCATTCAAAAATCCCATAGACTTTAGAGCGAGGGGACCGGGAGTGCTAAAATGCTAATTCACTTCCGCATTTTGGCCTACAAAGTGACGTGATAACTTCGGCACTCTCTTGATATAGCTCATTAAAACTTTTTGAAAGTATTAATAACACCCAACAAGGAATATGGCTAACGCTTTCTTTAACAGTACAGTATTACAGTGTACTTACCTAGAAAGTATTGGCTAATGTAAGGTAAGTACATGGGTTAGGGGTAGGTTGAGGGTTAGGTTCATGGTTAGTACCTAGTTATTACCCAGTAATTATAATTACTATAATAAGTACATGGGTAACAGGACTGTCAAAGGAAGCGTTACCGGAATATGTTAGCACAGCATGACACCACAAAATTTGTTTTTAGGAACCTGCCCTGGGCTTTAAACTAGGTTTTTAAAAGTTATTTTTATTATCGTCAACACTCTTTTACGTCTATGATGCTACAATCAGGCTGTCTGTGTGAATTGTTGGAGGAGAGCCGTACAAAAGAGCCTCATCTCTCGTTTCTCAGTGGTCAATGTGCCACAGTTGAAGGCCTTGTTTGGTAAGGCATGAGGTGATCACGGTGATCTAACTGCGAGAAGATTAGAGATCTCACCTCACCCTGAGTGCTGAACACACCGTGGCCACGCACCCACACCTGACATGATCTCAGAGCAACAAACAAGGCCTGCGTGAGTGTCAGAGACATTAAAAACCTCTACGAAAAAAAGCATAGCAAAAGCTGGAGTCATTTATTTATCTTTAACAGCCTGCTGAATGATAGGCCAAACTGTTTTCCTGCCGTAACCTACAATGTCTGAAAATACACAATGGCTTCCTGTAACCGTTTAGCTTTCGTTGTGTTGCCCTGGAGACAACGGTTTTCGTTTCACCTCTCTATAAATGTTCAGATGAAATTGGTAAAACGCTTCTAAAAATGTCAGCCCGGGAGCAGAGGGGTGTATTTCTAACCATCTGCATGCTTGCTGCCCACTCAGGGACGGGTTGATGAGTTCCCGTGATTGTGTAATGGAACCCGACTGTTAACTGCACAGGACTTTTTAGAGATTCCAGAGCTTTGTGAAACACTGGACTCGTATCCAAAAAACACAGCGAAAGCATTCCAAAGAAATGCATGGAACGAAGACGAAATGTAAACACTAAAATCATGACAGATTTTCTGTGATGATGAATTACAAGGCTTTGTCAGAGTGATAGATTCACAGTGTTTGTGTGAAGTTATCTGATGTTTAGTTAACGTTTGTTTATCTTAAATCTATGAATGTTTTAGATTAGGGATGTCAGTCTGCTTAATGCGATTAAATTAATAAACTGATCATATTTCAGGAGTCTATCTAGGAAGCTATTGGGCACTACTGGAAGGATATTTAAAAATGATAATATATTTATTAAAACACAATTATAAACAAACAATTGTGAATTTATAAATGAAAATATTATAATTATTACAATGAATATTTCTAAATCTTCACTTTCAGTTCAGAAGATATATCGCTTTTGTAATTATTTCCTCTTATTATTATTATTTTTTTATCTTGCCTATAATAAATATTCTTAAGTTGACTTAACATGACTCATGTTACTTGTGTTCAACTCATGTTTGCAATCTGGTGCCAAATCTTAAGTGTTTTGCCTTATCTTACTGTGAATCTGAATTTGGCTGTTTAAAAAGCTTAATTATTTATGCAGATGTGTGAGAGTGTAAGGAGACAGAATGATTAAAAAAGGACAACCCCTCAAAAATCATATCACACACAGAAAATCACCGAACAGGCCAGATGTGGCAGGTGAATTATTATTTTTTATGGCTGATGCAAGGCTAAGTCTTCGAAGCTATATTAAATCCATGTGAAATATGTTTCGGTCCAATTGCTGTATCTGCCTGGCCAAGGTCACACACTAATATGTTATTAAATGATAAATGGTCTCAGGGCAGAAGTTTATGTATCATTTTTCATCTTTGTCATGATTTGTTTCTCTAACCTCTATGTTACTGATACCGAATGTAGCCGGCACATACATGATTCCAGACACAAGATATGAGAGAAAAAGATAGAGCGACGACATCTCACGCCAGAAGCAGATGGCGGAGAGTTTGAGGGTTTATACTTTCATGACCTTAAAGGGATTAGTTCACTTTGAAATTAATTTTTGGTATGTTTTAGCTTACCTCAAGGGCATAGGTGTCTTTGTTTCCGCAGTATTTAAAATTTTGATATTTTTAGGTCAAACCGTTCTTTTCTGTTATTCATATAATGGAGGTCTATGGTCACCACCTCAAAGAGCATGCACAGAGAAGTCCAAATTAAACATGATTTAATGACTCGTAAATGTAAGTACACATTGATGGCCTAAGACACGAACTGAGCAGTTTGTGTGAGAAAACGAACAGTATTTATATAGTTTTTACCTCTTTTAACCACAGCCACGTCCATGTGATCAGAGGATCTAAACATATTTAGATATACATGAAATCGCAAAGGAAGACGATTTCGAAATGTCAACAGACAACATCGAATTTTTTCCTCAACTGCGCGAAAGATAACTTCCGGCGCTTGCGCAGACCGAAACGCCTGCGCCCTCAGATCACTTGGACGTGGCTGTGGTTACAAGAGGTAAAAACGATATAAATACTGTTTGTTTTCTCTCAAAAACCACTCGTTTTGTGCATTGGCCAATGTGTACTTGCATTTACGAGTCATTAAATCATGTTTAATTTGGCCTTCTCTGTGCATGCTCTTTGAGGTGGTGACCATAGACCTGCATTATATGACTGACAGACAAGAACGGGTTGACCTAAAAATATCAAAATTTAAACTGCGGCAATCTTGGATGCCCAAAAATTCATTTCAAAGTGAACTATCCCTTTAACGTTGATATTTGGAAAGAATATGATCTGTTCATCCATATAAAGAGTCAAATCAGAATCACTTTTAGCATTCTACGCACTTACCAACTAAATGTTAATGATGTCAAAGATAATGTTGATTAAAGGTGAAAATAATCATAGCCAACAGCTGGATTCGACTCAAGTTCGAAAATACTAAGAACCCAATTAGTATTTTCTGTTTACTATTCTAAACAGAAAAGATCTTTTTAATAGGTTGTGGTTCAATGTACAGTATGCAAACGTGCACCAAAGCACACCATTGATCATGTGCGATCATACACATAAGAGGCTGCCGATATTGGCAACAGGGCAACAATAACCTCATTTCCTCAGGCAGAGCAACCATTTCGCCTGCTGTCCCCGAATCTTCAATTACCCAATATCCAGGTCAATTTGGACCACAATAAATCGACCCTGCAAAGCTAAATGCGAGCAAAGCAGAACCAGATGACACCGCTGGCCTCGGGGCCGTAATAGCTGGTCTTGGGAAAAATGCTTAAGACCACTCAAGAAAAATACACAAAACAATAACCGTGACAAATGGAACGTGTAATATTCCAGCTTGGTTGGTTTCCATGAACAGATCTATCTCTGTTCATGAGCGCACTGGGTTATGTTTGTTTGTTTAGCAGTGTGGTAGACGCATGCACAAACACAGACTTTAGTGAGGACTAAACACATATTTCTGATGTCACAGTGAGACTGCAGCACATATTTCTTTAATGGCAGCGAGATGTAGACCTCAGATGACAGTGAGGATATGAAACACTCTGTAATCAAATGCAAACACTTATTTTAAGGATGTGGTGAGGAAGGAAGATATTTTATAAGTGATGCTAATTACAGCTTGTAGTTAAAAAACAAACAGTAAATGCACACATCACATCGCATTAATCAAATATCAAACGTGCTGAGTGCTGAGTGTTGCATTTGGATGATATGCTAAAAATATAACGTTTTTAACTGATGAAAGCTACTTAAATAGCTACTTCCAGCATTATTATTGCAATCAAGACTTTTTTATGATGGATTTGTCAGGTCTGATATATAGAGGAGACTGATAATGGAAACGCTCTCATATGCCTGTTTGTCAGACAAAATCCATTGAGAATGTAGTTTGTGCCCCCTAGTGGTCAGATCTAAACAATGCACAGATCTCCCCTAGCAAGCCTTGGGCAAACTGTGATTCAAACTCAAGAGACACAAGATGACATAATTACGGTAAAAAAAAACCAATAACGTCTCCTGAAGCAAACAATGATACATGTCTTATTTTCTTCCAGTCATCTAGGTTTTGAGTAAGCTGAAATAAAGACATAAAATAAGAAAACGTGCACTGTCAAAAACAGATAAAACAGGAATTCTGAATGTTCTACAAAGATGTAGGACTTATATTGATTCAAACAGGATGTAATGATATGCTAAAATTAAATGTTTTTTGTTGATTAAAACAAAATAGTTAAAAAAAGGTTAAGATTGCGGTGACCCTTACAAAAAAACAATTAGAGCCTACTTCAATTCCACTTTATCAAGCAGCCTATTTAAAGGGACAGTGTGTAAGAATTTCTTTCATCTAGCAGTGAAAATGTATTTTGCAGCGCCTTGATTTTTCAAATGCCCGTTGCATCTATCGGTAGCCATTATCTACCAAAACCTATGACATTTTGTTGAGTGTTCCTTCGGTTGAACAGTTTAATAAATACTACACAGAACAAACTGTCATATTACTTAAGACAGCATGTTAGAAAAAGTAAATACATCAAATAATTCTTGAGCTGCAGGAGCTTCTAAGCTTATACAGTATGAGAGTCTGTATGACTAATTAGCTTGCCACGATCCACGTTTCCCCATGGACATATTCTTTTTTTTAAATATATTTCTTTGCTCAAAACTCTCCAGAAAGTAGCATTTAATGGTTTATTTTTCAAAAAAATTTAAATAAAAATCAATACCCTTGAAAATGTATGGCAAATCTTTAAAAAAAAATGGCCAAGGTCCGAACCTCGGTGACCTCGGATAGCTGGTTACGACCATGGATGCAAGTAGCTTGTAGTTTTTTAGAAAATCCAAGAAAATTATCCATGATTAAAAACAACAACGCATATGAATTTGTTGCAATATTTTAGAAACAGAATTTTAATGTTAAAGTCACCATAAATCAAAATGGACAATTCTTATTTTTTATGTAATATTGCAGTATTTATTCTAATGATTCACCAGTTCACATCATCATTTTTTAAAATCATATGACCTCCTTGTAATCTTTATTCAAAATAACTTCCCCTCCCTCTTGCTTGTAACTTCTCTTCTCTAATGACGCATTCACTGTCACAATGGCGGGACAACCTATCACTTACTTGCAATAACTAACCACAACAGTCCAACAATCCAAAACAAATGAATAGCACAAAATCACGTTCTACACGTTCAAGAAGCCGTTCACTCTGATATGTCACAAGAGAAGGAAAGTCTATCGCAACTTCATTGTAAATGCCTCACTGTTACCAAATCAAATAATACAAATCCAAATCAAATTTTGTGTACAGTCTAATCAACATTATACCACACTCCCAGTAAACCCAGAATATTCCTTTAATGTTCCATGTGTTTGGCATATCACAGCATGTGTTAAAAGCTTAACTGGTGCATTTGGATATAAGCAAATGGGCATTGTGATATTAATCCAAGTGTGATTAGACTGTAGAAACAAGGTTTTGTGTACATATCCACATGCATGTTCAGAGAGAGGCATGTGTGTTTAACAGAAGGTCTTAAATCCCATCTGGCTGTATTAACGCCTCTTGACTGTAGCTGTTGCCGATAGGCCGGGTCATGCCAAAGCTCATAGGGCAATAATTAAAATGAGACAGATAATTGGAGATTTTTTGCTACAGATAATGAAACCCATCTGTTGTTGCTCTGCGACTCTTTTGTCTATGCACACCCACACACATACACTCTTGTACTGGTTTGTTTTGCATAGGAAGATTCAAATCAAGAGTCTTGGGACTGGTTTGGCATTAACTGATGAGTTGGAGGAGACGACGACATCGATGAGAAGAGAAATGCAGCTACATAATGAATTAACAAAACAGGGCCAACGGCAACAGCGTTATCCGACGCGCTTGCACATTAGAATGTTTCTCTCCTTGAATTATAAATGCCTCATCAATGATTGTTGGGACTTAATGTCTATTCCACAGAAGTTGAGGATCACAATTTAATATGCAGGTCAGCTGCTACAATTGTTTTACGATTCTTGAGGATGTTTATAGCCCAAGGATTCTGGGAAGTTCAGCTCAGCTCAGCCTTTAAAATATATCACCACATAAATGTGCTGTTCCTGAGTGCAGTTACACGAGAAGAGATTTACAAAAACTAATAATTGCAAACATTTCAAAGTCAGATAACATATATAAAATTATAAAATATGAGAAATATGCATTAAATATATGTAAAAATTAAAGAATTGTATGCAAATGACTGACTACAGTGTGTTTCCTGAAAATAGATTTACAATAATTATCATTTAATATCATCAAGTTTAAGATTGAACATTAAAACATCAAATATAAATAAAAATATATTCAGTTTGAATAAACATTACATTTATTACATTAAATAAAGGCTTTACAATAAATCTTAATATAAAATTAATGTATAGCATGTACAGTAAATATAATCTTCCTATTTCATTTTACAAGAAATTTGATTCACAATAATTATCTAATCATGTCAAGTTCAAGACTAAGTATATCATATTAAAATCTTAAAATAAATGTATTAAAAGTAGTCCTGTCAAATGTATTAATGGTGATAATTGCATCTAACAAAGGTTTTTGTTTAAATAATGGGTATATTATTTTTTAAATATGTGTGTGTGTATGTGCATGTCTTTATACACACACAGACACACATGTATAAATATGAGTGCGTGTATATACAGTAAATCCCTTTCGCCTTCAGAACTGCCTTAATTCTACGTGGAATTGATTCAACAAGGTGCTGAAAGCATTCTTTAGAAAATGTTGGCCCATGTTGATAGGATAGCATCTTGCAAGTTGCAGTTGATGGAGATTTGTGGGATGCACATCCAGGGCACGAAGCTCCCGTTCCACCACATCCCAAAGATTTGGGTTGAGATCTGGTGACGGTGGGGCCACTTTAGTACAGTGAACTCATTGTCATGTTCAAGAAACCAATTTGAAATGATTCGAGCTTTGTGACTTGGTGCATTATCTTGCTGGAATTAGCCATCAGAGGATGGGTACATGGTGGCCATAAAGGGACGGACATGGTCAGAAAACAATGCTCAGGTAGGCCGTGGCATTTAAACGATGCCCAATTGGCCCTAAGGGGCCTGAAAGTGTGCCAAGAAAACATCCAATTACACCACCACCACCAGCCTGCACAGTGGTAACAAGGCATGATGGATCCATGTTCTCATTCAGTTTACGCCAAATTCTGACTCTACCATCTGAATGTCTCAACAGAAATCGAGACTCATCAGACCAGGCAACATTTTTCCAGTCTTCAACTGTCCAACTTTGGTGAGCTCTTGCAAATTGTAGCCTCTTTTTCCTATTTGTAGTGGAGATGAGTGGTACCCAGTGGGGTCTTCTGCTGTTGTAGCACATCCACCTCAAGGTTGTGCGTGTTGTGGCTTCACAAATGCTTTGCTGCATACCTTGGTTGTAACGAGTGGTTATTTCAGTCAAACTTGCTCTTCTATCAGCTTGAATCAGTCGGCCATTCTCCTCTGACCTCTAGCATCAGCAAGGCATTTTCACCCACAGGACTGCCGCATACTGGATGTTTTTCCCTTTTCACACCATTCTTTGTAAACCCTAGAAATGGTTATGTGTGAAAATACCAGTAACTGAGCATATTGTGAAATACTCAGACCAGCCCGTCTGGCACCAACAACCATGCCATGTTCAAAATTGCTTAAATCACCTTTCTTTCCCATTCTGACATTCGGTTTGGAGTTCAGGAGATTGTCTTGGTCAGAAGTGAGTGTATATATTACACATATAATACATTGCTGTATAAATGTGATGGTTCTGTGTGCAGTTACAAGAAAAGAGAATTACAACAATTAACAATTCATAATTTTATTTTCTAAGATCTCTTTTATTTATTAATTCTGGAAAAGGAAACAGACATATTTAAAACTAAAAACAACAACATTAGAATAATGCATAAAAGGATAGAACAGTAACACCCCAATAATTCTTACTCCCGATCCATTAAGATACAAAAAACAGATTTTCAAACCTCAAGATTAAGCTTCTCAAACAATGTTATACAGTACATACGTACATCTGATAGTTTTAAAAGATATTTCTTTAACTTACTTTCTTTAAACAAGAAAAAAAAATCTTAGTAAAAAGAGCTGAATCTGAATGTGTTGGGATGGAGTCTCTGGGTAACTCCAACCCTTCCCAAACCAACGTCCTCCCTTCTTGTTAGAACACACACATCCATTCTGCTGGCTACAAGTTGGTATTGCTTCAGCCCTGCAAACACTTGTGTCTTGCAGGAGGTAAACACGCACCAACAGTCCAGTCAAAAACTTCCCCTTGGCGGCATCAACAGCAGCCTGTATTGTGTGAGAACTGGCTCTGTCTGAACAGCCCAAGTCCACCGCCTGCTCTAATCCACATCTGAGCGCTGACAAATGGCAGTGGGCGGCCAATGCAAATCCAACACCTGTCATCTTTGGTTAGAATGGAGAACGAACAAGCCCCCTTGTGTCCAACCCCAGATTACATACTTTAGTACATGATGAAACATGGAATCACATTTGCTGGAATTAGGGTTTTGAAATTGATGTACAAACCAGTGTTTTGTTTTCCGAATACATAATTACTTTGTGTTTTGCAGTAATGGGAATGAGTTTAACCAGAAGACATAGGAACAGACCAAGAGGAGTGGATGGATAAAGGTTTCCAAAAAAAAAGGATATCTAGAGATGAAATCTTCTGGCACCATAAAATCTGAAAATTCATCTTGCAAAACCCTACCCCAAAAAGATACTGAAGCTAATTAAACAAATTATTGTGCGAAATTCAGAATGACTGTGCAGCCCACAATGTTGAAGGGATGAGTTCACCTAAAAATAAAACTTTTGTCATTACTTACTCACCTCATGTTGTGGTGAGTAATTGATTTCTTTCAACCAGACAGTTGACAACACCCATTGACTTCCATAGTAAGCTAAAAAACTATGGAAGTCAATGGGTGTTTGTCAACTGTCTGGTTGAAAGAAATCAATTACTCACCACAACATGATAGTGAGTAAGTAATGACAGAATTTTCCTTTTGGGTGAACCATCCCTTAAAAAGGGCAAGAATAAATCCCGCCAGCATGGGGAAGCAATGTCTTATCTCACTGAAAAGGTCTGATAGCCTTTGCTTCAGAAAACAACAAAAGGTTGAAGGGTTCGGCTTTTTAATTTCATTCAAGATCTGTAGCAGCAAGTTCCCTTGATAATTCACAGTTGTTTTTCAGCGCTTTTACAATCTTTCTAAGCATCAGGTAACCTGATAGTTGTGTCCACATCATATCAGAGAAACTCCCTTTGAAGAAAAGCAGCTTGACTAGAGATGACATCACAAAAATAGGTTGTAGATGACCTCATTGTTGTGCCTTTATTGCTAGTTATAATCTTTAAACCTGCCCCCAGCTGTCAGAACATTACTTAGATGAAACCATGTGCCGCTAACAAGCAATTTGAAGTGGGAAGAAAAGGAAAATCCTTTATATTCGCAAAGAGGAGTATTTAAATTATGTGTTACGCTTTGAAATGATTTGCTTAAAAAACAAAATGATAAATCAAGAGACACCGAGTAAACATGCATGATTATAGCTTCACATCTAGACTTTGAATGAGGGAGAGGAAATAACATTTCCATGAAAGAAACATTCTTGATGTCAGGCTAAAAACGGGAAAAACTAGTTGTGTGCCATTGCTACGGGATTCAGAAATGATTTCTGTTTTTATCTCGGACTGTGTTAGACACAATTTAATGGCCCAAAAATCCATTTTAAAAGTGAAACTAGTTGAGAACGAAAGTGGAAATGATATGCCAAAGATCTGGTTTTAGGAAAGTCCTGATGAGAGAATAAACCTTGATCTTTCTACTGGCCAACAGTTCAGATGCATGATGTATGGATCTGGACGTGAACATGCTCTGTATCATGTCATTCCAAGTGTGGTGGTTTCATTGAAATATGATGATGAGCGAACAACCCTCCTAGTTTCTTTCACCTCAGGGTGCTATAGACACCCTCACATGCTGAGAAGAAAGGACAGAGACACCAAAGAGAAATGAAATAGATTGATAATGCTGGGAACAAAAGCCAACATCTCAGGATTCGAATCTTTCCCTGCCTGGAGCGGTGTACATCATCAGGTGTCATCTTATCCCAAGCTCATCTTTTACATAAAGGCAAAAACTCAATAAAAGGGAACAAGAGGCGAGTATACCGCAGGGTATATGAGAGAATGGACCCACACACCTGGCCACAAGAGCCATCCAGAAAAGGCCAAATGATCAGATGAAAGAATGAAGATGCAGAGGTGGGCATCATTGCACCTGTGTGGGATGCTTCAAAACTCAATCTTGAAATCCTCGACCAAACAACCGCTTTATTCCATCCTGCAGGGTCAGGAAGGCTAGGAAGTTTGCCAAGCGCTGAGATTGAGCTATTTTAAGTTGCCTGATGAGAAGTGGGAAGTGAAAAATCTCTCAGGCTGAGGCATCATGGGGGCAGGTTGGAGAATCAAACCACTCAACTGACAGATGAATGCTCAGATATGGAGAAAGACAGTCTGGTTGGAGGTACAGAAATCTGTCTGGCTTATTTCCTTGGACTGAATCCTAGGAATTCATCCATCATCCTTGCCCCAGAGAAATTCCACTTTCACCCCCCAGGGTCCCCATGCACACACATATATACACGTGTACAAGGAGATGACAAATGGAGGGAGAAAAAAAAAAAACGAAAACACTTTTAAGAAAACAAATCTGAGCAGTGGATCATCTGTCAAGCTCCTCTGACAGTAAGGTTGTCCATACAAGTTGGCAGCCTTCAATAAGTTACTGATGCATCCATCTCACTCTCGCTCGGACTGGGAGATGGTGGGATGAAAAGGAGGAGAAGAGGGAGAGCTTAGGCGTGTTGTGCGGCCAATTCCTGCCCAATGAAACGACGCAGGCGTTCCAGGTACTGGGTGTACAGTTCGATGTCATTGTGCCCTGCTCCCTCTACCCACAGCGGCTCCACAGCTTTGGGGCAGCGCTCGTACAGGGCCAGCCCGTGGGAAAAATCTATCACCTCATCCTCCGTCCCATGGATGATCAACACTGGAGATGTGATTTTAGACACTTTCTCAATGCTGAAGCAGGGACACACAAAGGGACACAGGGTGTTAGAAGAAAGACATAATCCGCACACAGAAATTAAATTAAAATAACCATTAATAGTTTGAATAGCTCATTTCACACTTGATGTAGATGATCAGTGAAATGTCATGAATTAAATTCAACAGACTCTGAACTTTTAGTAGTTTTGTTTATGCTTTTAAATTTGTTGTCACACAAATTTATATTTTAATATATAATTGAATATAACTGAATAAGTAATAATATATAATACCGTTTAAACACAAAAAAATTCTGAAGGAAATTTATATTTTTATTCAAGAAAGATGCGTGAAATTGATCAAAAGTGACATTTATAATGTAAAAAAAAATCCTCAGTTCGGTTTGGTTACCAACATTCTTCAAAATATATTCTTTTGTTTTCAACAGAAAAAAGAAATTCATGCAGATTTGGAACAACTTGAGAGCGAGTAAATGAATCACAGAATTTCACTTTTAGGTGAACTATCCCTTTAACCAATAAAGTATTGATAATAATATGAAATGTTTCTTGAGCATCAAATCAGCATATAAGAATGATTTCTAGGGGCCAGTTGTTCAAAACATTTAATCTGGATCAAAATGATCCAGATTTGGAAATCCCATTTTTCCTATCCAGGATCAGGTAATCCGTCTTACTTTTATGCCGGTTTTTCAAAGCAACATTGGACTGGATCACCCTGATCCAGATACACAGTTTTCAAGATTACCAAATCCGGATTACCAGTGCTCTAAATGGGACAACATATCACAATGTGGGCTACCAGCTGTGTAAAGAACAGGTAGAAGAGCCAACATGGGGTCACTGTAAGTGTTTCTCATTTTGAGACAAAACACAAATGGGGACAAGATATTTATTATTTTTTTTACTTTACTATACTGAATAGCTTAATTGTTAGCCTATGTATACTTTATCACTGTTACAACGGTTACACAAGTCAAGTGCAAAATATAAATAAAAGTATACACTAAATGATACAAATGTATTATTTGACCAATTTTAAAGTTTTACTACATTTTCTTCCTGAAATCCACCTTGAAATCCTACCCCGTTGGGATCAGGATAATCCTGTTTTTTTGGATCAAAGTTATCCAAATCCCACTGACAAGTTTTGAACAACACAAACTGAAGGTTTAATCCAGATTAAAACTAGGATTGGATTCCCTGATCCAATCTGATTTCAAATTTCTTCTTTTCCTTTTGAACAACCCATTTTCAAGATTTGATCCAATCCGATAACCAAAATCAGATCAGATTACCTTTGAACAACTGGCCCTAGAAGACTGGAGTAATGGCTGCCGAAATTCAGCATCAACTCCAAACTTTTGAACAGCAGTACACAATAAATAAAATCAACAACAATAACTTGCAATGTAACTAAAAACTACGGCTGTCAACAAATATTCTAAATTCGAATATATATTTGAATAGTTTTAAAAATCAGAATTTTGAAGGTGAAAATGAATATTCGAATGTGGGAAAACACGTCTGCGGTAGCAGAGGCATGGCTGTCTGCTGCAAGTGTTCGCGCTTCCTGAGGGAACATTACTAAAGTGTAGGCTTACTGTACTGACTAAATAGATATTGCACGAATAAGGTTAAAACCAGCAGTTTCATGCACTGCAGGCCACTGGTTTGATTATTTACTGTTTCTTGTCAAGGAAAAGTTCCATGTTTACCACAGCACAGCATGCTCGGAGCGTTTAAAATCATTTATATGGTGTAAAACTTCAATTAATGTTAATAATATTAGTTTCAATCACTGAATGAAGCCTGTTATATTTGGAGTCACAACCTTAAATTGCATGCACAAAACTCTTGATCAGCACTCTACATGTTCATTTAAACCGTTATGCCCAGAGAAAGGGCGAGAGAGAAAGAGTGCCTGCGAGTGAGCGAGAGTGAGATCTGCGGTCTTGCCCATTGGTTGATTTGCTTGTTTTTGTATGTTTAAAATAAAATAACCTACCTATACAAGTAGTTATGTCTCTTTGTATTAATTTGTCCTGTTATTGACATAATGCGCAACCAGATGTTCCAATATATGCGTTTCTTTTAGAGGGAATATTTGAACGTCATTTTTGAGCAATTCCCAACTAAAAACATTTAGGAAATGTATCTAGGCAAGTTATTTTTCAAATGTGTGTGTAAACTAAACAGCTGCCAGCCAACTACACAGCACTTGTGCGAGAACAGTGGTGGTTTTGACTGCAGCTGTATGCGACCATGTGTTCTACTACACTGGCACTGAATGACACCACCCACTGAGTGCAACCAAACTCCCTCTGAGCTCCACAACACTGCGGTCACAGCCAAAATGCAATGAAAATTATTGTAATCAAACTTCAAGAATAAAAAGACTGTTTCCCATTTTGTGTCAAAACAAGAAGCTCAGTATAATCTCAGTCAGCAATCCACATCATAACACCCTCCGTTTGCTTTCGCCAAAATCAAAACCCAGAGAATCGCTCATAAATAGCAGCAATCTGTGCTGGCCATGACCAGGCAAATCATCAGCTCATTAACAATGATGAGCCCTGTCAGACCTCTAAGTGAAAATGGGAAGATGACACAAATAATCGAGGACAAGTTAGAACCTAATGATTTTTGCCACTCACTTGGGAAATGCGTCAAAGCAGTAAGTCTTCTTAGTGTCGGGAAAGGCCACCCTCATGCCAGAGGTGAGAGGAGAGTGAAGGATCACAGCCGCACACTCGTATCGTGATGCCAGGTCCACCGTGGGCACTGTGCCAATGCTCTGTCCGTACAGGATAATATTCTCTGGGCTGATGCCATATCTGTTTGAAGGAGAGGAATCAAACGCTAATTAAATGTCATACACCGAACAAATAACCGCCTCGTGTCAATGTAATTTACAGCCTATTTACACCAAGAGAAGTACAATTTGCAGACTGCTTGCAAAAAAATTGAGTGGAGTGTGAATTTTCATCAGCCTTTGAGAAAATTCTCATTCCTGAATTAAAGAAAATTGATCTCTGTTCATTTAGCTTATTGAATGGTTTCTTACAGATTTATTAGCACTTTTAAGAAAGGTATATATGAAGAGTTCAGATGCAAAAGCCTCTAAGTGCCATTTGAAATTTCCTTCTAAAATGACCATTTTTATCAAGCTTGTATATTTAAGTTCAGTAATTTCAGTTATATGGCAATGAAGATTACCTATTAATTGTCATTTAAGTGAAATTACTGAACTTAAATATACACGCTTGATAAAAATGGTCATTTTAGAAGAAAATTTCAAATGGAATTTAGAGGCTTTTGCATCTGAACTCTTCATATAGACTATTAAAGAAAAATGCTCAACTAAAAATAATACTATTTTAGGTTAATTAATGTTTTTAGTAACATTACCATTAAAAAAGACTTGTTAAAGTGTATATTTAACATCATTCCTCATTATATAATTTAAATATTTTAATTTAATAATTTAAATATATATTAAATAAGTCATCAATGAACACAATATCAGTTCTCGTTTCATGGCGAGAGCAATAGCTTATGGTTCAGAAAGTCAAGCTCAAACCAATTAAGTGAGTTGTTAGTCTGATTCAAATCAACAACTCCTGAGTAGAATAAAAAGCAATATATATATATATATATATATATACACTTTGATTTATTAAAACAAACTGAATCATAAGAGTCATTCACGAATCAAATGTTTGTGAGCAGCCAGCGAGGACAAGACAATAGAAAGATGTGCTTTCTATTTGTAGAAAGCACAATAGAAAGATGTGCTTTCTATTTGCCTTTGTAGGGTTTCTGCACACTTTTTAAAGTCAAATTTAAGGCTTTTTAAGACCCGAGGAAACCAAAATTAATACTGTGCATTAGGGGTGTGCAATATTGACAAAAATATATTTTCTTGATATTTACAAAGTTTTGTTGATAATAATTAGTTAATATTTTACTGATTGTGTTTGGTGCCATGGCTAGTTTAGGTTTGTTATTGACAGCTGACTCATGAAGATATTCATATTTTTCATATTCTATGCAGTGATCAATTCACAGCAGAAATTGATTTCCAGGGGCATTTTCACCTATATATGGACAATTGTGGATATATGTATGCATCACCTTTTATGACAAATTCTAACATTCAAATTAAATTATATTAGAATAATAACAAAATACCACCGTTACCAGTCAAATTAAATCATTAAATCAAAATCCATCTCTGCAGTGCAGAGGTGACACAGAAACGGCATCAGCACTGGCATTACTATATTTACACTGCATTTACAATTGCATATATAAATCTATGAGAATTTTTTTTTATTCAATATTTAAATATTAACTGATTTCTCATTTTAACGTTCTAATTAAAGGCACAACATGTACGTTTTTTTCGCCACAAGGGGGCGCAGTTTCCGACATCAACACAGGTGTAGGTTTATGACGCACTGATGAGTTGAATGATAGGACTTGCTATCAAGCTGATGGATCTAATGATGTTTATGGATGAGTGCAAACATTCATGTCTCTTAACATTACAGTGGTATGAAGCAGGTCACAATTGCTAAACAGACAGATATCACAGGCGAGTCCCACAGATATAAAGGAAAAGGGACATTTAATTCTACCGAACTACCCACAAGTGCTAGATTACTCACACAGGTCAGTTTATTAGATGAATTAAACTTGTGAAGTAACGCAGCACTGCTTCACTGGGTCTAACGTTACACTATCACACTAGGCGGCATTTAAATGTGTTGAAAGTTATAACGTTACGTGTTAGTTTGTTTGGTATACAAAACTAGCAGTAAGCTAGATCAACATTAGAATAACATACTGACCATATTCTAGCATTTCATCATGTTGAGCTAAAGTTATATTACATTGACATTGCTCACCTGTCTTATAAAGCTCATGTCGTGACTCGTGAAGCTCTGTCAAGACCAAGTTAGTCGCGGACGTGGAGCTCTCGGCATCTCAAAAACGTCACGCTGATATTGATCCTTATTTTAATTCTCCTTGTTTCTCCCAAAGTCTGCTTGCCATGTTTTGAAAAAAAAAACAAGAACTATGTGCCGCTAAACTTTACGCACTACGCAGTTGTCAAAGTCTGTCGCCATCGTTACATCATGCTATGGCAGTGTGAACGGAAACCAAGGATAGCGCAGATTTTGCGTCATTAACAGGCGACATTTTTTTCTGAGACGGCCACTTAATTAAAATTGGAATTTGTCTGAAATAAAAAAATCTCTGGAGACTTTTGAGATATTGTAAGTACACAACCGCAGGAAACATCACACTGTGCAAGTGATTTTTGGGTATTTTATTACAAATTTCTTACATATTACACCTTTAAAGGGTACTTTAAATGTGAACCTAAAAGCGCCAGTTGGTAGTGGCAAGTCACTGTCTTAATAATTGAGTTGAGGGAGGCATTCATTTAACCAATTTGTTCAAACAGCTGATTCATTCTTGAAAGAAGCAAGTGATTGTTCAATGATTTATTAAACGGATTAGTTCAAATGCGGATTTCAGTCAAAAAATCATCGCTGTCCGTTGCATTGAGACTCTGCTACGGTTTCATTTTTGAAATTCTCGTCGGCGAAATAAAGGGAAAAACAATATTGACATTTTTGTTTATAAAATGTAACTCACAATGTTCATTATTGTTTATTTAACTGTTATATAAAATAAATATCACATTTGCAATTGTTAACAGGAAAACGGCCCTCTTGCTGGTGTGATAAACAACATGATATGGCCTTAAATTAAAAAAAATCTATTTTAAGACTTTTTGAGGATCCGCAAAAACCTGATGCAAATTGTCTCTCGTCGACGACACAAAAGAAAGCTGAGAATTTGCATAAACACAACAATCAGCACTTTTTATGACAAAATAATATGCTTTACCAGAACAGAAAATTAACTATGAGCAAAAGCAAAAATCTAAGATAGAAATGAATACTACAGTTCAAAAGTTTAGGATTGGTGGGATTGTTTTTAATGAAAGTCTCTTATGCTCACCAAGGCTACATTTATTTGATCAAAACCTATTATTACACTTTAAAATAACTGTTTATTCTTGTAATGCAAAGCTGAATTTTCAGCATCATTACTCCAGTCTTTAATGTCACCATGATCCTTCAGAAATCATTCTAATATGCTGATTTGGTGCTAAAGAAACATTTCTTATTATTATCAATGTTGAAAACAGTTGTGCCGTTTATTATTTTTATTGAAACATGATGCATTTTTTCAGGATTCTTTGGTGAATAGAAATTAGAAACAGCCATTTATTGTAACATTATAAGTGTATTTAATGCCACCTTTGACCAATTTAATGGGTTCTTGCTAAATAAAATTATTTCTTGCAAACTTTTAAAATGATATATACATTCAGATGCAGTACTATAAAACGTTAGCCCTACTATGCACATGCAGTTGTTTTGGTTGTGCCCTGGTATCGATTGTCTCACCTTGAGCGTAGAGCCTGCCACGCTGCATCTATGTCTGCATACAAATTCTTTTCCGAGGGCTTCCCCGTGCTGACCCCGTAGCCGGAGTAATCATAGGAGAATATGTTACAGTTGATTCGAGTGCCTAGGCCGATATAGAAGCTGCTCATCTGGCCTAGATCCACTGCATTACCATGGGAGAACAGGACAGTGAACCTGAGGGGAGATAGAGAAATAGGGTGATGAGAACTGTAGTACAAAGTCACTCTCTAATATGCTCATTACACTATTTCAGGATCTGACTCAACATCTAAGTCAAGACGGATCCAGACATTTAATAACCTATCATTTCATTTGCTGAATCACTGCATGTAAACACATCTGCAGTGAGCACTGAGCCCGATACGCTGCAGGGAATGGTTTCATTACTAACAGGGGTGTGTATGTGTGTAGAATTATTTTCAAATAATCTGTGTGGCAAAAAAACACGGTTGGCTGTATATCAAATCATTGTCATTAATTTGAATTGTATACCGTTAAAGCATTTAATAATATTTTAAACGATCTTTTATATTTTAATTTTAGTAATTTATTTTCATTATTAACATTTCTATTCAGCTTTAATTTGAGTTTGTTTTAGTAATTTCAGTACTTAAACTTATTTCAGTTATTCCGAGTATGGGTTACCATTGTTGGCCTTAACGTCATGTCACTGTCATATTTTAATTTCAGATTTATTTCAATTAAAGAACTATTTTTAATTGATTTAGTTAATAATAACAAAACTGATATCAAATCCAGACTTTCCAAACGAAATAACACGTACTTTGTGTAGAGAAGAGAAGACATCTATTGTGAAAAGACGTCCACAATATCGAGCACAACAAAAACCTCTGTACTCATCCAATGGAAATCACTCTTAAAGAGGAAATAAAGGAACAAAGGAACAAGTAACAACAGTGGGAATAAAGTGGCTTGTGATAAAGAAAGAATGCGTCCAGGAAGGAGTGGCTTCTGGGTAAAGATAGCAGACAAACTCAGAGAGGGAAGCAGGAAATGGGACAAAGGAAAGATGAAAAAAAAATTAAGGAATGTAAATGACCCTTGGGAGGAAAAGGGGGGTCCATCAGAGGAAATGTGACACTTTGAGTTCAACATATATTATTGTGAAAACTATAAATAAGGCCCCTCCAAACATTAGTGGCTTTCGCACCGAAGGAACGTTTTTATAGTTCCTAGAACTACTTCTACTGCGGGTAGAAGTACGCACTTTTTGGTGTGTTCACACCACAGGAGCTGGGAACTATTTTAATGGGAACTAAATTCGCTGCTACTTTAGAGTAGGGTCTAACCCAGCACAATAGGAACAACCAGTGACATAATTGTATGCTGATTGGCCGAACGCACGCAAAACACCAGCCCCCACCATTTTAAAAAAAAGTGGTGTACACTAGGGTGACCAACTGGCCTGTTTTCCCAGGACATGTCCTGTTTTCATATAACAATTTTCTATCCATACAGAGGAGGCATAACCTACTTTAAATGTATTGAAACTAATAAGGTATCTTTGAGTAAACTTCGAAGTATCATTTGAGAAGGCCCATCTGCTTGCTGGGCCAGAGTGTCCTGGTTTTTGGTAATCAAAATATGGTCACCCTAGTGTACACACACAGTTTATAGCCCATATATTTACTTCAAAAACTAACTCTATGAACACAGTGATAGATGGACCTCCCAACCTTTACGCCAAGGAGAAAATCCAACGCGGCATTAAGTGACCAGGCGTAATATGATTTTGCTCAGCTAGAGACATTGAGCATCAACCACATGGCAAACGCTAACACATACATGATTTACTTTCTTTGTTAACAGTTCCATCCAATAATGTACAGACAGGACTGTTAAAAAGACTGTAAACTAAGGAAGACAGGGAATGGGAGCGCTGTGTGTTCAGGCTCTGCCGTTTTCAGCGCTAAAAGTCAAAATAAAAGTCACAACAAGTGTGGCTTATGTAACTTTGGCTTACGAGTTCCTACTGGTCCCTAGAGGAGCATTTAGTGCTCTAAACCCTGGTGGCTAGTTCCTATAAGTTCCTATAACTACCTGGTGCGAAAGCCCCTATTACTAATCCAAAAATGTGTCCAATCCTACCTGGCAGAGGGGGCGCAGCGGATATACATGCAGCCCACTCTGTTTCCCCGACTAGAGCGAGTCAGGAACACTTCCGTGGCATCCAACTCCCGTTGGGAGTACTGGAATTCTGCCCGCTCTGTGAGGTGGAGCTTCCAGCGCCCCTCACCAGTAGTATTCACACCCCCTATCGAACTCCCACCACTGCCGCCACCTCCTCCCCGGGAGCGCAAGCTCGACGTCCCGTTGGTCCGGCCGGGTACCGGCCCGGCCTCCAGATCCGGCAGGAGGGCATAGGTAGGCTCAGGGGGCAGGAAGGCAAGCTTGGCAGCGATGCGGCTGGGGCAGGGGGGCAACAGAACAGGCAGCACAGCTCACTCACAGAAAGGCCATTCATTGTCAACTGCAAGAAAGAAGACAGGGGATCACGGTCAAAATATATTCAACATAAAACATTTTATGTATTTCTATACTTTATGTCTTTTTATGTTAATTGGGTTCTGTGTTATATTGCTAGTTTTGTTTGAATGTACTTCTATGATTATGCTTTCTACCTCAAGCACTGACTGAAAACATAATACATTATTATTGTTATTATTATTATTATACGCCACCACTAGTCATGTGATCTCAACATGGCGTCACCCATGGGGCACGACCATTAACCCTAACCCTCCCAGTACAACTAAACATCATTTTCAAGAAGACTGGTATGATCTCATGTGACTGTACACCAATTTATTGATATTTCTCAGAAGTGTTGCTGATTTCTTTGTTTGATTTTTTTTCCACACAAATAACTAATTTAACATCGAATTTACGATCATTTATTTAAAAAAATTATAATAGGCACATTTAAACCCAAAATTATGATGGAGCTTCTCTTTAATAAATGTATTGTGCTAAATTCTCTACGACGACTTAAACGGGCAAAAAAACACAAACAGTAAACAAATAGTTAATAAGTAATGCCCAGGTAGAATTAACTCAGGCATCCAGTAAACCTATCTCCCAGCTATACTCTTCTTGCCAGCTTAAAACTGATAGTCTATCTGCTATCGTACACTGTATAGACTACAAATATAAATTATACATATTGTCTGATATTTAAAAGGCTCCAATGTAACGTAAAATATCCACCAGTGGTCACATCAGCCCCAACAGACCCGCTTACCGCTAACACACAATTTACACCTCATTTCAGCTTCAAATGAACACTACATTGCTAACAAACACATTTATGTATAAATATATATTCCACATACGTGTCGTTCTCTTGACCACAGCCTGCCAAAGCCGGATTTCTTTATATTTTCACACCTCTATCGCTAAGTAGCTAGCTCGTAGTGAGGGGGCAGGGAGGAGTTAGCCAGCTAGCCAGTCAGCTACGACTCCTCTCAGATAACAAATAAAGGCCTGGACGCCGTCGAGGACATGTCTCATCCGCAAATAAAAAGCAGAACCCTACAGGAATAAAACTCAATTTCTGGTTTGTTGTTCCGAGTTGATTTCCGGCTACCGTCCTGACATGTAATAATAATCTGCTGGTGTATGCTAATAGAGCTGTTTTTTCCACTCAAGTCAAAGGTGTTAGTTAGCCTTTCCACTCTTCATTGCGTCTCGCAGTAAAACTGCTTGAAGTGACAGGCGCTAGTGGTTGCAAATAGTAAGTAAACATTGATTAAAAACCTGTTGGGTTGAAGGATACAATTATTAATGTTTTTTTTACACATGATATTGTATAATAAATTAATATACTTTATTAAAAAAACTAGATACAAACTTTAAAAAGAATAAACGAAACAAATGTAATAAAATTGTTCTCATTCTTGATTCATTTAATTAAGAGATCGTACCGAACCAAAATGAAATTGGCTATATATGAATGTACATAGATTCGTGAATATAGACATAAATAACCAATCAGAATTATTATTATTTTTTGTATAAACAATAATATTCACAGAACACAATCTGTCCAGGATTTGTGTACACTTTTACAATCAAAAACATAATATAGAACAAGCCCCCTTACTAACTACTAAAATAAACGTTAGGATTTAGGCCTATTTGAAGTGCAAAATGTGTATGGGCAGTAATTTATAATATGTATTTATATATAATCAGTTTATCAATTGCATTAACATTTTCCCTTCGGAGTAACTTTCTTTCAGCATCAATATCAATACCAGATTGTCAGATAACTTTATTAATACTAATATGGGCAAACATAAAGAAATTACAGTCCTTGAAGGCATGTAACCAATCAGAAGGTCCGCTGGGTATCACGTGACTCGACGCTACTCCAGTGCGGAAAACATGCAGAGTGGACGTTGTGCCTCCTGTTAAAACGTCTTTGCTCTTTACTGTATCGTATCCGGAAATTACGCTAACATGACATAGCGGGAGGAGTATCCAAGGAACTTCTGTCAGATCTGCTGTCGTAGCTTTGTAAAATCTCCCAGACAGCTGATGGTTTCAATCATGCGAGTGAAATACCAAATTCTTACATTTAAATAAAGTTGTATAGCCTATTTGTATTTTATATACTAACCATTTAATTCCAAGTCACACAATGCACTGATTATTCTTAAAACAACCACATTTTAAGTGTTATAGGTTAAAATACATTAAACATGATAATGTTTTTTTTAAACTACTGTCTTGAAAAAATTAAATAAGTTTAAAGTAGGCTTTAAATAATGTGGTAACATTAAATCTAACAGACAAATTCAAACCCTTTTAAACATGGAAACTTAAAAACCACACAAGTGCACATTGACAGTAGACAGTGATGGGCAATAATACAGGGTGATTCATATGCACACAGCACATCTTCACTGTTTACTCTAGAAAATCTTCACTACTCTTCACTGTTTACACTAGAAAGGACATTCTGCTTGAAGAAATGTCAGAGAAGGGCTAAGAGATCTTCAGTTAAAGTTGGGTGGATGATCAGTAAATACCTACACCACTTCCTGGAGTAAACTATTTCCAAGTTTCCCATGAGTATGAGTCATGTGGGCTGTTTGTGCAAAGGTACTACAGTTAGATTCACTTCAAGTATATTTTTTTAGCAAAACAGATGCAATACACTCTTGAAAATAAATGTTTCTTCTTGGCATTGATGGTTCCATACAGAACCAGTAACATCCATGAAACATTTCCATTGCACAGGTTTGTCATAACGGGAAAAGGGTCTTCATATTATTGAAACATAATTTTTTCTCTCTTTCGCTCTCTCTCACTCAACACACTTCTTTAAGAAAGAGTCCCAAAAGGAACCTAAAAATGGCTCTTCTATAGACCTTATCCAGAGCAGCACCATGATGGAAAGCAGAGCTGCGAGGGATAGATCAGACTTACCGTGTTTTTTTCAATAGCATCCGTTGTAAAAAGCAGTATAAAGCTCCTAGATCACTTACAATTTTTTTTGTCAACTGAAATGTCTTGGAAATATATTTTTGCAGTGTTTCATCAGCAAGAACATAAAAAAAAAATAACAGTACAACCCACCAAAGAGATGTACATCTATACCTCACAGCCTCACTTTTTTCCCATTAAAAACCAAGGATGGCGCTGCTGTGAATAAGGTCTATTGCATTGCCACAAAATAATCCCTTTTGGAACCTTTAATTTTAACAGTGTAGATCAGTGGTTATTGACCTTTTTAGACTTCAAGTCCCCCTTTATCCAAGACAACATTCAGAAGGTTGTCCTATTTATGGTGCTTTGTACACCATAACCTTTTAGTTTAAGCCTTTTAATTGTTACTAAAATACTTTTAAGACTTACCGAGCCCCATCTGGTTAAAAAAACACTGCTTTAGATGTCCTGGAAAAGTATTTGCACAACAAAACACTGTGTAAATTTAAAATAAACTTTGTGATTTTATTGGTTTTATACTTACTCATACACATCATACAATCCTAAATTTCAAAAGAAAACAAAGGTATCTGGTGGTGTCTCTGGGGGACTGGGCACGCTGCAAAATTAACCCACGAATGCTGGTTAATGTACTGCCGAACTCGCGTCACTCATCCGAACGTTCTGATGAACTACAGGGAGAAAATTCAATCTCAACAGCTTCACCAAAATCAAGGCATTCTTCTTTAACTGCGTCACTTCACTATTTTGCTCAATAACATGCAATGAGGACAGTTAATCATTGCTAGCATAGAAGGGATAATGCACTGGCATATAGTGCCAATGATCTGATAAGACACTGAAGGCAACATTAGAGGTGACCAACTGGCTTTCCACCCACTGGAGCTTCATAGTCAAGCAGTTGACTACATTCACAGTATTGTGCCCACCACACATGACACACTACAACAATCTCACTAGAAATTAGAGTCCAGTATTTCCATACACCGCCTTTCACATGTCTGTATGTCTGCCTACACTTAAACCCTAGAAAGGTAGGATTATCCTCAAGCAAAGGGTGCAGACAGAAAGAGTGAGATCTCAACCCTCATTAAAAGGCTGTCAGGATGCCGGCTCAGCCAAGCATGGCGTGAATACTCTGAGCCACCGACACCTGCCTTGCACAAAAGCCCTCTTGAGCTGGCAGCCCCACTGAGGATAATGCTGCAATCGCAGACGGTGCTAATTAAAGCTCAGGTTATTTCCTTAATAAAGCAGCAAGCTCATTACCAGGACTTCAAATCGGTTACATCCACCAAGTTGCTTTTAACAAGTCTTGAAATCAAGGGGTTGTGAATGAATCATGGAAAAAATGTGCACATCCAAAGACATCACAGGGGAACATAGCCGGACAACATTAAGGATAAATACAAAACGGTTGTTTCAGCCCTTTTACAACAACAAAGTAGTAATTAAAAACACAACCAGCACAAAGATACAAGATTCACTCAAAGGATGACACCGCATTGCATCTTTCTCCTTACCTATGGATAGTTAATAAACACTACATACACACGAAACGGACGTTTTTTTCCCTTCTGAACCTTCTTTCTAAAACCTTAAACATTCTATTTAGCCATCTAATATTTACATTAGATAATTGAAGAAACCCGTTCGTTTGGATAGCAGGCTCCATTCGCTTTTGTTTTACATTCTTGTAGCAATGTAAAATGTGGCTTTAGCAAACACTGCATTTGGCCTAATATCAATGTGAGCATGCAACGTTTATCTGTTAGGAGAAGTGTGTGCATTTTCCACTATGACATCATAAGCACAGTGGTATTAATTGGAAATACATGTCTTGGAACTGGAAAGGCGTCACCTAATAAACATATTACAAGCCGGTTCCATTAGCATCATTCAATGGTCTGCTGGTGGTAACAAATACCTTGCTCTCAAAGCTCTGTGACTCTGAGGTAAAAGGTCATAATAGTTAATCGCTGCAGTACATTAGCAACAACAGCCTGCTCAGTTTCGGTACAGCACCAAGGATCCTACGCTAACTGCACTTTTCTGTGTGTTTGTGCGAAGAAACTGAACGTTCTTGTGCTTTGATTCTGAAAAGCGAGATTTTTTTCAAATGTGATTCTACTCCATCAGGACCTATAATTCTGGAAAATTCATATGTAAATGGAGCAAAATGTTTAAATATTGTTAAGGGTTTCGATACAAATGGGTTATAGTTTTTTTTTTTTTTTTTTTTTGGACACATGCTTCCAATCCTCCAGGATCAACCAACCAAATGATAATACGAAATAAATAGAATGCAATCACACAATTCAAGCTACGTACAATATATTAATATAGATCTTCTGATGCCATACACTCATTAAAACAGAAAAGGAAATAAAATAAAACAGTCACTCGCTTATGTCAAGGCTCTTGCTACACCCCACCCTCCCCCTTCAAACCCCATCCAATAACTATTCATGCACCCAACATTAGCATGATAAGTCAATATATAAAGAGAAATATTTTTAAATGCACAGGCTGGGATTTGACATGTTGGGATAATTAACCAGAATAAAGAAAAAAAAAAAGAATAACACAGAAAAAGATTTTTACATGGGTAAATGTGGGAGTAGTCATTAAAATCTATATTCTTCTTCAGCAACGTTTTGCAATATCACAGAAATTCCCTCTTAATGACGCCCCGCCCACCTCTTCCAATGATTCCTGAACCCACATCCCAGGGCTCCTATAAAAAAATAATGTTAATATCCTAACAAAAATCAATGCCAGGGTAGAAACTAAAGAGTCCACCCTCCCCCAGGTCACATGGATGCCCACCTGACAACCAATCCCTCTTCTCCCTGGCTCTCTAGAAAAGAAAATAATAAAAGAAACAAACACACGCACATATTTCTCAACATGTCACACATTCACACACACACACACACCTCTACACCGTCCTTCCGGGAGAGACAGGGAGATGATAGTTTAGGGAGTGGCCAAGCAGGGGCTGTACCCTACAACCCCACCCACCTTATCCTACAATGAAGAAATGAACCCATTTTTAGAATGGTGTTATTCAGCGCCATGGTTCCAAAACTTGCAGGTCAAACAACTTTTGCTCGTTTAGCCATCAGTCCTCATAATTTCTGAATCTTCTCAGCAACCACGATGGGGTTCTCCTTGCGGATGCGGCGGCAGCGGCTCCTCGGTAGTCGTAGGGACAGTCATGTTTGTCAGAATAACGGTGGATAGCGCAAAACAGGTTACCGCAGCGACAGTCAAAGCCTATAGACAGACACAAAAGCGAGTGGATTCAGATGGTCATGTGATCCTGCTGAGTGAACAAGTTTAGCAGTGATTTCTTTTAAGAAAGGGTAGGATGACCAGCAGGACCATGTGAAATGCAGCACCAGCCTGCAGTATGCTGTCTGAATACAGATTCAAACTAAGACAAATTAACTAAAATTGATGGACATATACCGGTAATATGAACGCAAGTCGATTTTGGGGGGAAAATTATACACTACTGTTCAAAAGTTTGGGGATGTTTAGTTTTACTTTTTTGAATGAAGTCTCTTATGCTTAATTATTTAAATATATATTAGTGAAATATTACAATTCAACTTATATTTGTATAGTTTTTAAATGTAATTTACATATATCAGTGATGGCAAAGACTTAATTTTCCAATGCTCCAGTCTTTAGTTTCACATGATCCTTTAGAAATCATTCAAATATGTGGTTTTGGTCCTCAAGAAACATTTATTTTTATTTCAATGCTGAAAATAGTTGTGCTACATTTTTTCAGGATTCATTAATGAATAGAAAGTTCAAAGAGTAGCATTTTATTTGCAATAGAAATCTTTAGTAAAAATATAAAATTTTTACTGTCACTTTAATGCATCCTTGCTGAATAATAGTAGTTCTTAGTAAATAAATAGTAAATCTTACTGACACCAAAGTTATAACATTAGTGTATTCTTATAATATATTGTGAACCAAACCAGCATGTTGGATGCAAATGTTTATATGAACTTAGGTAATGGGAATAAGACTGTTAGAATAATAAAACTAGGAGACAATCTGATGATTCTTTGAACAAAACAATAAAATGAGCAGCTTTGCAGTAATCAACAAGAACAAAAAAGATCAGCTTTGGATTAAAGTTATATTTTGTAAAGTTATGAAGTCTGCTCAAAGATAAGTGCGCCCCAGCCCTCATTCAAGAACAAAAAGCGCTTCCCTTGGCTCTTACCCGTGAGGCCAACTTTTTTCCTACAAGTGAAGCATCGATTCTTCTTTTTGTTCTTGTCAGGGGTCTGATCTCCATCTGATGAAGTCTGTGCAGCCTCCCCTACTGGCCCTGTTAAACACATGGCCAGCCTTTGATAGATCATTTCTAAAACACAGTAAACTTCCTGTCTTCTGAGGCTACATGATACTCAAATCAATGATTCATCAGTATTCATGTATTCCATAAAGAGAATTGAAAGCAGGGGTTTCAAATTTTTCTTCTTTCTATATTACTCTGGTCTTTCATAATTGACTAAATATGACCTGAATTATGAATCTGAATTAACACACACTACCGGTCAAAAGTTTAGGGTTCGGTAAGCTTTTTTATGTTTTTAAAAGAAGTCTCTTCTGCTCACCAAGGCTGCAATTTTTTATATAAAAAATACACAAAAAGCACAGTAATATTGTGAAATATTATGACTATTTAAAATGACTTTATGTTAATATATATTAAAATGTAATTTATTCCTCTGAAAAAAGCTGAATTTTCAGCATCATTACTCCAGTCTTCAGTGTCACATGATCCTTCACAAATCACTCTAATATGATGATTTTATGCTCCAAAAACATGTATGATTATTATCCATGTCGAAAACAGTTTTTTACATTTTTATTTCAGGATTCTTTGATGAATAGAAAGTTCAAAGAACAGCATTTATTTAATTAGAATCTTTTCTAACATTATAAATGTTTTTACTGTAACTTTTCATCAATGTAACTCAACCTTGATGAATAGAAGTATTAATTTCTTATTTATTTCCCCCAAAAATAAAATACAAATTCTTACTGACCCCAAACTTTTTAAAGGGTAGTGTTTAATGTAATAAAAGCTTTCCATTTCAGATAAAAGCTGTTCTTTTGAACTTTATTCATAAAAGAATCCTGAAATAAAAATGTAAAAAACTGTTTTCAACATGGATAATAATCATACATGTTTTGGAGCATAAAATCAACATAATAGAGTGATTTGTGAAGGATAATGTGACACTGAAAACTGGAGTAAATTCAGCTTTTTTTCAGAGGAATAAATTACATTTTAATATATATTAACATAAAAAAGTCATTTTAAATTGTCATAATATTTCACAATATTACTGTGTTTTTTGTGTATTTTTTAATAAAAAAATTGCAGCCTTGGTGAGCAGAAGAGACTTCTTTTAAAAACATAAAAAATCTTACCGACCCTAAACTTTTGACCGGTAATGTATTTTTTAAACAAAATCTATGTTGATTGTCTTTTTTTAGACTAAAATTAACAAAAATTGTGTGCTTAAAATGTAACATTACTTAAAATAAATAAAAATATGAAATCAAAAAATCATTTTCAGTGTAAGCAGCAGAACGGTACCAATAACCAAAGAATATGCTTCTAAAATGAAAGTATATTCAGCCATGAAAACACAGCAGACCTGTGCTTTTCAGACGATCCCTCCTCCTCTTCCTCCTCCACTTCAGCTCTGTCTGAATCATTGGCTGCCGTGTCCTGGGAGATGCTCATAGCAGTCATCTGCTGGGTCACCGGGCTGGTCGAACTACTGCATAAACACAATCCAACCAAATACAGGAGTTTTTGTTATAATTCCTTCCTATACCATCATAAGCAGATTGAGCTCATTAAGAGATTTACCACTGAGCTACAGACCGTTTGCACTTGCAGTTTGAACCAATTCAAGCACGATCAGTCTCAGATTTATAAAGACCTTATTACCAAGACGTGCGTTCTTCAGGCGGGGAAACGGCTTCCGTAGGGGGAACAGGGTGGACTCCACTGTTACTGCAGACGCACCAGGGGAACCTACAGGAGATGTAGCCGCTGGAAGAGACCATGAACTCTTGTTAACTTCAAAACTAAGAGAACAAATTAGGTTCTGAATGCAATAGGTGCATCTGACGCTGAAAGACTGATTTACCTTTCTCACCTGGGGGACTGTTTCGCCCCCCACCTTGTTGTCTCTGCAGATGTTCCTTGTAGCAGACAGAGCACATTCCATTGGTGCGAGGGTTACCATAGAAACCGCATCCCATAGTGCAAAGCATTGGCACCTGCGTCTGATTTGTCTCCTGAGCCATGCTGTTTGAGAAGGGGGGTGAGGGGACGGGAGATGGCGATCCTAAAGATGCGGTTGAATAATTAGCATTTCATCAGCATAATTTACACTTTTATGGAGCTTTTTTTTCTTTTTTGGGCTTTTGTTATATGAAAAATATTCTTTAAAAACTATTTTTGTGTTCGGGAAAAAATAGCATATAGGCTTGTAATTACATGAGGTAAACAATGACTTTTTTTTAAATGACTTACTTGCTACACTTATTAAGGTATCATGGTTACAGTGTTAAAACACAAACACACACTGAGTAATATTAATTAACATGTATTAAGTGTTAGGGTTTGGTTTAGTTGCCTGTATTATGCATAATTTACTCTTTTTTAAGCTATATAGCATACATGTAATGTATAACATGGACACTGTAGTGATAAATACATTTAGAACTAAAAATGCACAACTCCTGTCACAACATATATCAGAAGATACAAATAAACTAAACTTAAATGCATCGAATTGGACATCATCCTTTGTGCCTTACCATTGACTTTGCTGAAACGTTTTCAAGAAAACATTTCCATTCATATTTTGTTAATTTACTCTTGACATGGTTGAATTTGTACAAGGCCACCATATATTAAACAAACGATGTATATAAACTAGATCGGAAGACAAAGTTTATAAATAAACTTGTAAAACTGTTCAATGCTGCTGGGCTCCCATTACAGTGAAAACCCAAATTAAACCCCTTTGATTTATTTAGCCCTTGCTAGATGCTGACAATATGCCTCATGAAAACAATAGTTTCTTTGTTCGCTTTTTGTTTCTCAAACAAGCAAACGAATGATCCAGGTTACAGAAACCTTAACAGCCTGCTGATCAAACGACGATTAACAATCTGGCAACAGTTGCGCTTTAATGCCTATAAAATACAGCAGTATAAGTGTTTGATATAGAAATATAGAAGTTTACCATAACAATCTGGATGACAGATAATCAAATAAACGAGAAAAATAGGTTATTTTGGAGCTTGTCCAGTAAAAATCAGCTGAGAGCGTCTCCGCAATTAGAAAAACATTTTGTCTTTGACCCTAGTATGGCGACAAACAACAAACCGAGGTGTTGCCAGCGTCAAAGTGACATCGAAACCAAATACATTCGTTCAAAATGTTTAACATTACGTACAGATCTCCGTGTTGAAATTGCTGAATAGATGAAAGTCGATTTGTTTGTGATATTCAACTAGCCAGGCTAACGCGCTAGCTCTGCTAATGGCTAGCCGACGTGATGGCACGCACACAAATCGGACAGCTGAGACCTCGAGACCGTCCCACGAACACTTGCGGTGGCTTAAAACCTCCGTTCGCTCGAATATTTACCCGTATTTCCGTGAGACTGGGGAGAAATCGACGACCTTGATCCCCAGAAATCTGACAGAGTAGGTTCCTGCTATGCGCTTGCGGCCTGCTTTCTCTCAACGTCATCTGAAACAACGGGTGTGACGTCACCCGAAGCGCAACAATTTGGCTATCGTCGAAACCCCATCATCACACTTCCCCCTAGTCTACTCACCAACAAATGCTTCCAATTATTTATATTCCTTGCCAGTGTATTTATGTATTTATATGCTTGTTTTGAGACAACGTTGGGTTTGAATTGTTATGGATGAAAAAGTTACAGATATCTTAAGGAATAGGAAGGGCAAAATGGTCATGTACATTTTACACGTGTATTACCTTTCATTTTCAGTTTCGGTGTCAAAAAGCTTCCTACTTCAGCTTCTTTCATTTATTGCAACCCCATGTTAATGCAATATACAGTATATTATAACAGTATGCATTATTCTATTTTTGCCAAGACCCACAGGTGAATATGAAAATGAGTCATTATCTGATTAATTACTCACTGATTTGCAAACATTTTCAGAACATAAATCATAACATTGAATAAAATTAAAGTTCTGATATATTTATAATGAATCATTTAGCAGACGCTTTTATCCAAAGTGACTTAATTAAACTAACAAGGACAATATGCAAGTGCTGGTACCCTTTACAGTTTAGTCTAACACAGTATACTTTTTTCTTTTTTTATAGATATAGAGTAAAAGAGAAAGTGTATTAATGGATCAACTGTTGCCGAAAGGATGTGTCTTCAGCTGTTTATTGAAAATGGCTAAAGACCAGCTCGAGTTGAGTTGGCAGGTCATTCCCCCAGTCCAGGTGAAGGTCCTACGAGGCAAGATGGCACCATGCAAATAATAGCACTTGTATCTGTGATATTGCATAAACATGACCTTAAATATGCTGAAATGCTTAAATATTATATATTACCTCTCCATAGTGCTCAGACAGATGGAAGAAAAATAGAAATAATTTCTTTCACAAAAGTATTTTATTCCATTGATCGATTGATTTGCATTTCAAACAATCAACAGGTCTCTTTTGCAGGAGTTATGTCATAAACATCAAGAATTACAAAACCAGGGACTATGTGGCTTGCTCTTATTTAGAAAGTACAACGTATTTAGTATTTGATGGTGCGACAGGTTTGAATGTGGCAGTGTACCACCACCTGCATTGCACAGCTTCCATATGCCAGTGGTTTCAATACTTGGTTTAAAATACTGACATTGCTAAAATTATAATTTGCAATTTTATGTTCATTATACTGTCATTTTAAAAATGTAGTATGAGTCTAATGACTCATAGTTAAAACTAGTTAAAATTCTGAAATGCAAATGGTTACAACATTCAACAATTTACAGCATATATTAAACTATTTCATTAGATAATTGGGCATTTTCAATCGCCTTTCTCGGTTATCTGAGGTGCAAAAGGCCCAACCAGCCAATTGAGAGGAGTGTTATTGAGAAGGTACTCCACGACTCTCATCCAAAGATTGTCGTACCTGTTAAAAGATGAAGATTGGTGAACACTGCCTAAAAAATAGATTAAAACAGAACACAGCACAACAATTGATGTACAAAATTGCATACACTCGACTCAAACTGACTGTACCTGGGCTATCTGCTGACGCGTCTGCTGTAAAATAATGGGTGTGAGTGTCCTGGTGCTCCTCAGAGATGCCTGGAGTTCTTCGGCTGTATGTCGAGCATTCAGAAGCTGTTCCTGCACAGTGCCTGGGAGACCCTGAATGCTGGACACAACACCTGAAGATGCTACCTTTAGCTGATCACTCAAACCCTGTACCATTGACAGAGCTCTCCACTCCAGCTCCTATGGGGAGAAATCCACATTTACTCACTGAGAATGTGTCTTGAGTAAGATATTCCTATTTTGTATTGTATTTTCAAAGGGAAATACATCCAAAACAACACATACAAAGTGGATCTGTACCTCTCCCTTGCCTTTTGCTGCATCCACCTCAGACTGTTCTGTTACATTTTCCTGCAGTTCTTTGGGCTGCCCTTCCTTCCATTCTTTCCATCTCTGAAATAACTGCTCCGGAGCGCCCCCTAGCTGCTGGCTGGCACTGGCCAAAGTAGAACGGGTACTTTCCAGCAGGTCCAAAGTGCTGGTCATTTGAGTCACGGTGGCATGGGTAGTGTCTCTGGCCTTGCGGGCCCTAAGCAGGGACTGTTCAAGCGCCCTCTCTTGGACTTTGGCAGACAGCTTACCCAGGCGGACGAAGTAGCTGGGGCTAGAAGTTACCATGAATCCTTCCTCCTCACCTGGCCTTGGTTCAGCCAGTGCAGCTGGAGGCAAAAGACACAACACTGATGTCAACACCTTAAATTCATACATATAGTCAAAGTTTGGGGCCAGTGACATTTGTTTATGGTTTCCAAAGGCTCACCAAGGCTGCATTAATTTGATCAAACACATCAGGGCAAAAAAGAGTAATGCTGTGAAATATTATTAAAATAACCTAATTCAATTTTAATGTATTTAAATGTAATTTATTTCTTTTTTATGTCATTTATTGGTGTGATGACAAAGGTGAATTTTCAGCAATTTTCATCCTTCAAATCATTGAAGCAAAAACAATGAATTGAAAGTTAGATAAATTAGATTTTTTTTCCATGTAAAAGGGTTTACTGTCACATTTGCATCAATTTAATGCATGCCTGCTGAGTAAAATGTATTATTTTCTTTTTCAGAAAATCTTTCTGACTTTTAAACAGTATACTGTATATGGGTGATTCTTTAACTATGGTACTTTTCTTGTCCCTGGATTAAATAATAAAATCTAAAAAACATTTCTTCTTTTTTGTTTTTGTCAGACTTACTTCACCCTAAGGGGAACTTATAAAAAATGTATCATGGTTCAATCATTCTTTTTATTATATAATATGAGGCCTTTTATGCATGATTTTGACTGTTTTCCCCTGTCCCTAAGCCAGACTTTGTACCTTCAAACTCGCTTAATTCTAAATTAAACATTTATATAATGTAGATTTTAAGGACAAATTATAAAATAATGTCTATTTCAATTATACATATTATATATTGCAATATTTATTCACATTTTAAAATATTTTTCATAAGTAGAACCCTTGTCCCTTGGGTTCACTGTCATTTCCGCCACACTGTACAGAATAGAATCCTGGGATCATTGTTTTAGGTTTGAATACTTAGTAACCATAGCAATAAAAACTCCACAGTGAACACATGGCTGGGTGAAAGGGTGACCTCTTTAGGGGGTAATGAAAAGAAGAAAAATCAAGGTACATATGACTAAAACTGAGAATATGTTTATTGGCCGTCATTTCCAAATGGCTCATATTTCACATGGGCGTGAAAATAACTGGATAAAAATTAATTTAATAATGTGTAATTTGTGTATATTAAATGCTAACTGTAAAACTAATATTAACAGGCTAATATAGCATGTTTTATAGCATAATATAGCATATTTTAGAGGAAAAGGGGGAAATGTCATTTCCGCCACAGTCATTTCCACCACGGTGTTCATTGTGGTGGTACAGACAGGTTGTGGTGGAAATGACATCTTTCGTGCTAAACAGCAAATTATTTTGGGCTATAATACTAAAACATTAATGTAAAAACAAAAAAAAACATGCAATTAATTAAGGTAATAAGAATTTTTTTATTATTATTATTGCTACAATATTGTTGGTAAATAAGAGAACTTGGGCGTTTTTCTAGGCTATCAGATAAAAATGCCAGTATATATATATATATATATATATATATATATATATATATATATATATATATATATATAATTCAATACAAATCATCACACCCAACTAAGTGAAGGTTTCTAGACAGATTGAGAAACCAACTGATACTAAAAAACTGTTCTGAAACTGTCTAGTACCATAGTTGAAGAATCACCCATATATTTAAATAAATGTACAGTATATGAAAGAAAATCAAACAAAAAAATGTTATTGTATTAAAACCTTGAATTTCTAGCTAATAATGTAATAGCAGGGCTTGAAAGTGAAACGTTTTCATAAAGCTGCATTCCCTTTTGCTCATTAGCTCTTGCCAGAACTGAAACAAAAAAGTATTTCCTCCAAGAATGTGCTCTTTGCCCTTTTATTGTGATAATGTATATCCAAACAAGAGGCTAACTGAGAAGAGAACATTTTTAGAGTACTTTAGCTTATGTTACCTTTAACTTATATAATTTTTGTCATTTCCAAAGTAATTTCTTAACAATAATTAAATTGCTGGGTCTGAAGTGCAACTCCACTTACCAAGCTCCTTTTCACTAAGTGGAAGGTTCTGATCCACCCAGTCTTCAGAGTGAGTAAGGGCCTTATCTACACCATTACTGACCATCTGGCCCACACGGCTCCCCATGACAGTGTTTATCCCTCCGGCCACAACCATACGTGTCTTTTCCACACCTCCCAACACGGCCCCCACCACAGCATCCTTTGCTCCTGTTACTGACTGGTACATCATGCCCACTGTGTTGGAGACCAGCTGCAAGTCAAGTCACCTTTATTTATATACTGATTTATACACTACAGATTGTTTCAAAGCAGCTTTACACTGTTAAACAGGAAAAAAAATATGTATTCCAGCTGTTGTTCAACTCAGTGTGTTGAGTCACATCCATTGTAAAGATTATCAATTATTACATTAGTTAATTTCTATAAAGCAATACTGCAAAATAAAAAAATATGATGTCTTCGTCCAGCTCAGTTCTGTTCTCATACAACAGCGTCAGTACATTCAGATCGATAATATTATTAAATATTAAGTGCAATGGAGATATTTACAGTGATTTAAATGTAGAATAAGTCAGTCTAGGCTTTACCTTGTCTGCTGGTTGTTGTAAAATTGGAAGGTTTTCTTCTACCTTGTCCAGGCCTTTCATGGCATATTCATTTACTACTGCAACTGCAAAAGAGAAAGAACACACAAAACAACTGCTGTTATTGAACAATCAGCAGAAAAAAAAAAGTAATACATTGACAGGCAGAAGTTTGCAATAATTGAGATATAATAAAAAAATATATATCTCTTCTGCTCCCTAAGACTGAATTTATTTGATACAAATTAGGGTGGTCAAACAATTAATTGCATCCAAAATAAAAGTTTGTGTTTACATTATATATGTGGGTGCACTGTGTATGATTACTTTATATATATATATAAATACACACACATGCTTGTATATATTTAAGAAATATTTTCATGTATACAGTTTACTGTATATATAATTTATATTATATATACATATTTTGTATATTAATAATATTTTTTCTTAAATATACATGCATATGTGTGTATTTATATATATATATATATATATATATATATATATATATATATATATACACAAAATAAGTATACACAGTGAACCCACATATTTTATGTAAACACAAACCTTTGTTTTGGATGCGATTAATCGTGAATTATCATTTGACAAAAAATACAATACAAACAGTAATATTGGGAAATAAAATAATATTACATATTAATATAAATGTTTTCTGCTAATTTATTGTAAAATATAATTTATTAAAAAACTTATGAATTTCCAGCAGTCATTACTTCAGTCTTCAGTGTCACATGACATGACCTTTTAGAAATCATTCTAATATTCCGATTTAATGCTTTATTATTATTGGTGCTCAATTATTAATGTTTTTTTTTGTTATCAGTGTTTAAAAACAGTTTTTGCTGCTTAATATTTTTGTGGAAACTGTGATAAATTTTGTCAGGATTCTTTGATGAATAGAAAGTTTGAAAAGAACCGAATTTATTTGAAACTTAAAACTTTTACAACATTGTGAACATCCTTGTTGAATAAAAATATTCATTTAAAAAAAATTTTTTTGAAAAGATTGTAACAAAATATTTAGAAGCAGCAACATTTTCAACATTGAAATGTGTATTGAGCAGCAAATTAGCATATTCAAATGATTTTTGAGGATCATGTGACACTGAAATCCTGAAAATTCAGCTTTGCATCACAGGAAATAAATTACATTTTAAAATATATTCAGATAGAAAACCAATATTTTAAATTGTAATAATATTTCACAATATTACTGTTTTTACTGTATTTTTCATCAAATAAATGCAGCATTGATGAACAAAAGAGACTTCTTTCAAAAACATAAAAAAAAAATCATGATTATTCCAAACTTTTGACCATCGGTGTACAAACTACCGTAACTTTACTAACTGCATCTAGGTTTAAGAAACTTACTCTGAGGTTCCAGCCGGTCTAGTATGGGTTTGGATCCTGTTGAAGCAGCAGCACCTAGTGTTCGCACCCCGCTCTCTGCCACCTCCATTACTCCTTTCAGGAGAGGCACACTGTCTTTAGTAGTGCTGTAAGCATTATACACCGCACCACATGCTGAACTCACCAGCGGCAGGTTGCTCATTCGGAAACCACACTCTGAAACACAAATTAGTTGCAATTTACTCCACTTTCGATGCACAATGGGGCTCATTCATGAAACATAACAGAACAAACTGTTCATAAAAAAGATTTTAATGCTGAACTTCTGTTGTGTAACTGTATGTGAGGGTCATTCAACACATGACTCACTTGTTCCTGAGTAACCTGTGATGCTTCTGTGTCCTTCTCTTCTGACTTCCCATTATCTGCCATTCTGTGCAAAAACAGAAAAAAAAAACATTTCACTGATAATCATGGATAGAGATCCACCTCACCACAGCGTGGTCAGAAAATCAGATGAGCAAATGATGACAGAATAAAAAATTATAACTCTAATCCTGACACTACAATCTGATTGGTTGGTTCTAATGTTGTTCCAGGACCAAGACTGATCATGTCCTACTTGGGAGAGTCACATTAAATGAAGAGTGAACACATCATACTTCTGTGAAAATTACATTTACCATTATAAATGAAGTTGGTTTATCATATCAAATAAGAGACCAAAAAGAAGAAGAAAAAAAATTATAATGTAGATTATAAAATAATAAATTTGTATAATCATAGGCTACATTTATATAATATGCTATATGTAGGCCTAAATGGTAAATGATTTTTTGATTTACAATACAAAAATTTATATTTGTTTAAAGTCTATCTTTAAACCTAAGTAGATAACTTTTACATACATTATCTTTTGTAGCAAATTTGTCCTCAACCTCCCTTTAGTTTAGGTTGTCGAAAACGAATAATAACAGGAAATCTATTTTGTGACTACTCATAACGCACAGATGAATCATCCTCCATTGGTAAGATAACATATCTTTTACAGAAGTGTGCGTTAAGATCTCGTCATCGTAACGATGACCTTCCTAATGACAAATCAAGAGCGTTGAATAGACGAAAAGGCGTAAACTTTCACCCACTTCCTGAGAAATTTTATTGTTGCGCCATTGATTCCGTGTGGATTGGTATCTGGCAGCTACAGGAGACTAAACTATAGACTTAAACCGTCTAAACAACATTTTAAATCACACAATAGACTTTTTTTTCGTTCTGTGAACATAAATAAAATGTTTTTTGTTTCTGAGGCGCGACTTGTTTATACTGCGCGTGAAGAAACTTTTAGCCAACTGGAGAAAAACGTAAGCGTAAGCTCGCGCTCATTCTCTCATCTAGTACTACTGACATAACATTAACGCACCGATGGAAAAAACTGTTATTTGCCATGCCACAAAACTCTTGTCAGACTCATTTTCCTATTGTCTTAGACAGCTGTCATAGAAACTGACCTGTTATTGATCCCTGTTGTCCCTCGCTGACTCGCGTGCAGTATGTGGGAGTCTCAATCGCTGTCTAGGCAAGAGCTTGAGTCAACTTGACGCAATAAAAGTGCAAAGTTAGGCGGAGTTCTTTGAAACAAACCAATCAGCCTCTATGAGATCTCTTACTATGACGCTACCCACAATTATTGATTCCTTCTTTTTAAAATTACCCCTTTTTAGCATATTTAATATGATTATTATTTCCTCTCTCTCTCTAAACCTAAATGTTCCTCAGATAAATTATTGTTTGGCCAGACTCCTCAAATTGTGTCACCCAAGAAAAATCTGTTTAAACAAAGCATTTTTAAAACAACCTACAGCCTAATTATTATTATTAGGCCTACTGTAAAATTTCTCCAGAATACAATTGTCTTAAATGAGAACATAATAATCTATTATAACATTTTATGTTTCCTGTAAATGAGCTACTTAATCTCATAGTATTTTGGACCTTTATATACCAGATTTATCAGGGTGCTGATAAAGACACTGTCAGATTACTATCATTATCATTAACCCTTTTGGGTTCATCTGAGGTGAAAGAAACAATATGATACTTAATTATAACTAAACATGTTTGGAAGTCTCGAGCTGTACAGTATGAGTTTTTGAGGCCCAGACAGGCCTCTGAGGTTCTGGTTTGGTCCATAATCCATCCCTATCCCCCAATGTCTATGGTGGTTAACACTCTGGCAACCACACAAGATAAGATATGGAATCTTATGATGATGTGAAATCAGTGATAAAAAACCTCGCCTCTACACTAATGCTAATCATTTGAGATAATAGTGATGTGTAAGTTGTTGACGTGTACACTTTAAAGGGATAGTTCACTTTGAAATGAATTTTATATGTTTTAGCTTACCTCAAGGGCATCCAAGATCTAGGTGTCTTTGTATCCGGAGCAGTTTCAATTTTGATATTTTTAGGTCAAACCGTTCTTGTCTGTCAGTCATATAATGCAGGTCTATGGTCACCACCTCAAAGAGCATGCACAGAGAAGTCCAAATTAAACATGATTTAATGACTCGTAAATGTAAGCACACATTGATGGCATAAGACACAAAACAAGCGGTTTGTGTGAGAAAATGATCAGTATTTATATCATTTTTACCTCTTGTAACGACAGCCACATCCAAGTGATCTGAGGGCACGGGTGCTTCGGTCTGCGCAAGCGCCGGAAAGTGCCGGAAGTGATCTAAATATGGTTGTGAAAAAATTCAACATGCCTGTTGGTATTTCTAAATCGTCTTCCATTGTGATTTCCTGTATATCTAAATATGTTTAGATCTTCACAGTGAAAGGTAACACTTCCGAAATCTCTGTGTAAACAATGAGTGACGTACACGTGTAAAAACGATATAAATACTGTTCATTTTCTTACACAAACTGCTCGTTTCGTGTCTTAGGCCATCAATGTGTACTTACATTTACGAGTCATTAAATCATGTTTAATTTGGACTTCTCTGTGCATGCTCTTTGAGGTGGTGACCATAGACCTCCATTATATGACTGACAAGAACGGTTTGACCTAAAAATATCAAAATTGAAACTACTGCTGTAAACAAAAACACCTTCATCTTGGATGCCCTTGAGGTAAGCTAAAACATACCAAAAATGTATTTCAAATTAAACTATCCCTTTAAATGATACTGCACTACACTGAAAAAATACCTATTTTGTTTTTAAACGTTTGACTTGTCAGTGGCTGCGAGATTAAGTACAATCAACTTGGATGCTTAAGTCATTTAAACATAAATTGCATTAAACTGACTTATACTAACATAAAAGTAGAAAATTGCTTAACTTATTTTGATGATTTAAAGCAATGTAAAAACATGTTGTTATAACTTGTTGATCATATATATTTTTTTACAGTGTAGTTTTTTCATTTAGCTTTTATTTTAATATTTCAATTTTAATTTAGTTAGTTTTAGTAATTTTGTTAGTTGCTTTAGTCATTTGTATTATTAAAAATATATGTCTATATAGATTTGATGTTTTTAAGTTTAATTTTTTGTACTTCAAGGCAACATTTCGAATTTTTATTCAAGTTTGTATTTCAGTTTCAATTACAAAACATTTTGAATGAATGAATCATCTTTCTTATGATGATATTTTATGTGTGATGCAAGCAAAGTCAAATTCAGTCAACGTCCACAGTACTTTTTAGAGAGTCTCCATTTAATTCATGAAAAGTAATATTCAAATTACAAAAATCATAATGATAATAATTTATTCACTGACTCACTGTAGATAGACAATTCTTTGGTAGTGAAGAAATATTCAAAATAAAGATTTTAGAAAACACACAAGTGCTAAATAAATTTGAACCAAGACAAATTAATCAAAACAAACACTGCTGCCCCACAACTGTTAAAACACTACTTTTTTTAACCTTGTTTAAACTGTTAGTGTCATCGAAGTCTTACGCGTTCAATGTAACAAAAATAAGTGTCTTTCAATTACTGTGAGAACAAAAGGCAAAATATGGCACATTCTATTCATCTGTTGACATATTACCAGGAGTCAGGGCCAACTAACATGCATTACATACCAGATTAAAAGGATGAATTAGAAAGAACAAAGTTAAGGCAAAAAATTCTGCAAGCCTTTTGAAACCAAACTATTGAAACCATTAGGTGTTAAAATGCCTGAGTGTAAAAACATAATAATTTTAGTGTAAGACATGTTTTTGTATTCACCGGGTACTCTGGAAAATGTTGCACATTATTGCGCTGGTTGATGGAAATGTTCGACTTGTTTTAATGCTCACTTTACAATCACACACTCATTTTTCACAGCTTTTTACATTTTCTCTTTTAGTTAACAAATCTTTTAAAACTTCCAAAATCCTTTTTTCATAGATATCATGGATACTTATTCATCTCTTACAAAAACATACGTATAAAAAAAGGAAACAGAAATGTATATCATTAATATAGCATTGCTTGAAGACAGAAGACAGGAAAGCTACAAGAAGTGGACCAATCGCTCTTTCCGTACACACACCTATTGACTCCGCCAACTCCATAACAAGTGCACACTGTATCAGTGAGGAAGGCAGCTCAATCCAGGTTTCCAAACAGAAACCCATCCTATTGGTGTGGTGTCAACACACCTTAAAAGACACAACATTGATCCATTCATGAAAGGAAACCACAGACTTGATAAAACCAAGCAGGAACCAATCAGAATGCATATTTTTGCATTCGTCACACAGCTCACAATATGAGAAACACAGAAATAGAGATAAAATGCTTAGAAAAGGCAGAGAAAGTCATGAGGTTTCAGCCTTCATACACCTTGATACCTATATATTGTTCTTTCTCAAGGTTGGCCTTAAAGATAGAAAGTAAATGCAATTGCTTTGATTCTTAGTGAGCCAGTCTAAGCACTTTAAGTCTCAGGGATGCAGTCCACATTGTCCACACAGTGCACAAGGGGACAGGAGGAGGACACGTTGATGACATCACAGCTACTGCAGATCATCTTCAATACTGACGCAAGAGTTCCATCATTACCGTTGATAAGATAAAGGCAACATGGCTGTCATTTGTTTTCTCTTCCCACAGCTTCTTTCGTTCCCCTCTCACTCTCACATGGCTGGGAAGAGATGTGCTCTTATGCAAATACTGACGAGGAGCAGGAAACTATCCTGCACATGTGCAAAATATCCAGCAATAGGGAGGGTGGGATGTGTCTATTTACATGTGGGCCAGACGGGATAATGGAGGCACATGCTACTATGTGACAAGCCTTTTATTTAAAAAAAGGCAGAAATGAAGAGCTTGAGATGCCTAAATCAGTTCTGACATGTTTTGAAGTCAACAAACTTGCCTTGCAATAGTTTCTAAAAGCCCGTTTTTTAGTACTCCACCCACTGTGGTCTTTTTATGATGCCCGCTCAGGTTCAAAAAAAGGTCTGAGGTCACAGCGTGACCTTGCTGAGCCTGACGGACAGACTGGCGCGTTGCTGCGTGCGTGGTAATGTGGAGCTGCAGCGACTGCGCAGCTGAACCGGCCTCCCCTCAGAACCACGCAGACGCAACAGGAAGTCAAAGTTCGCAGATGTGCTCATGGCGTAAAACACGTTGGCGTTGTCAGGGATGACCAACTCTGGAGAAAATGAAACAAGATTGCAAACATGATGCGGGATTCCATCATAACAAGCTTAAATAGATTAGAGGACTAAGTGTGAGACACAAGATCCACAAGTGTGTACCTCTCTCCTCAGAGATGACCTGCACCAGCTCGTAGTCGGCAGACTGCTCACCCTCCAGATTGTGTTTGGCCATGGCTCGAGAGATCACCGCTGGAGTTTTGTCTTGACTGGTCAGCTGCATGGAGAAACAATCATTCGTTTTACAACTCTTCCCTCTATGAACTTAGTGCTATTTGCAACCAAGAATGACGATCCATTTGTGTCCTATATTATAAAAACAGTAGGGCTGTCAAACGATTAATTGCATCTAAAATAAAAGTTTTTTGTTCACATAATATATGTGGGTGCACTGGGTATAATTATATATATATATATATATATATATATATATATATATATATATATATATATATATATATATATATATATATATATACATACACTCACCGGCCACTTTATTAGGTACCCCATGCTAGTAACGGGTTGGACACCCTTTTGCCTTCAGAACTGCCTCAATTCTTCGTGGCATAGATTCAACAAGGTGCTGGAAGCATTCCTCAGGGAGTTTGGTCCATATTGACATGATGGCATCACACAGTTGCCGCAGATTTGTCGGCTGCACATCCATGATGCGAATCTCCCGTTCCACCACATCCCAAAGATGCTCTATTGGGATTGAGATCTGGTGACTGTGGAGGCCATTTGAGTACAGCGAACTCATTGTCATGTTCAAGAAACCGGTCTGAGATGATTCCAAGCTTTATGACATGGCGCATTATCCTGCTGAAAGTAGCCATCAGAAGTTGGGTACATTGTGGTCATAAAGGGATGGACATGGTCAGCAACAATACTCAGGTAGGCTGTGGCGTTGCAACGATGCTCAATTGGTACCAAGGGGCCCAAAGAGTGCCAAGAAAATATTCCCCACACCATGACAACACCACCACCAGCCTGAACCGTTGATACAAGGCAAGATGGATCCATGCTTTCATGTTGTAGACGCCAAATTCTGACCCTACCATCCAAATGTCGCAGCAGAAATCGGAGACTCATCAGACCAGGCAACGTTTTTCCAATCTTCTATTGTCCAATTTCGATGAGCTTGTGCAAATTGTATCCTCAGTTTCCTGTTCTTAGCTGAAAGGAGTGGCACCTGGTGTGGTCTTCTGCTGCTGTAGCCCATCTGCCTCAAAGTTCGACGTCATGTGCGTTCAGAGATGCTCTTCTGCCCACCTTGGTTGTAACGGGTGGTTATTTGAGTCACTGTTGCCCTTCTATCAGCTCGAACCAGTCTGGCCATTCTCCTCTGAACTCTGGCATCAACAAGGCATTTCCGACCACAGAACTGCCGCTCACTGGATGTTTTCTTCTTTTTCGGACCATTCTCTGTAAACCCTAGAGATGGTTGTGCGTGAAAATCCCAGTAGATTAGCAGTTTTTGAAATACTCAGACCAGCCCTTCTGGCACCAACAATCATGCCACGTTCAAAGTCACTCAAATCACCTTTCTTCCCCATACTGATGCTCGGTTTGAACTGCAGGAGATTGTCTTGACCATGTATACATGCCTAAATGCACTGAGTTGCCGCCATGTGATTGGCTGCATAGAAATTAGTGTTAACGAGCAGTTGGACAGGTGTACCTAATAAAGTGGCCGATGAGTGTATATATATATATATATATATATATATATATATATATATATATATATACACATGCTTGAATATATTTAAGAAATATTTTCATGTATATACTGTTTTTAGATTTATATATAATATATATTATATATAAATATTTAATATATAAATACATTTTTTTCTTAAATATACATGCATGTGTGTGTATATTTATATATACAAAATAATTATACACTGTAAACCCACATATTATGTAAACACAAACTTTTATTTTGGATGCGATAAATCGTCATTAATCATTTGACAGCCCTTAAAAAACAGCTATATATTTTCAAATATAAAAACCCATTTATACTATGTAACAGCAACAGTAAGCGAGATATAAAAAAAAAACAGCCAGTGGTTTGCCAAATTCAATAATTGCCTGATATATTCACACTGTACTAAAGCCGAAATAAATGATTAAATTATTATCTGAAAAAACTTATTTGTAAGTTGACAGTGATAATTCCCTCCCCAACAATTAATGTTTAATGTATAAACCAAAATAGGAAAAAAAAATTAAATTATTGAATTTTATATAATAAAAATAATATTTTTATATATTTCTTATAATATTTATTACCTGTTGAAATAATTCTAAAGCACTTTAAACTTACAGTATGTACATTGTAATGAAGGAGATATGAGCACTTTCTCTTCACAAAACAATATATAGATTTTAGATTCTTTCTGCTAAAAATGAAAAGAATTTTGCCTAAACCCCAGACCACAACTTGAAAACTAATCTATTATTTTTTAAAGCAAATCTTTCTGATTTTAAACACTAATTAACAATAATAATTAAAATGTCTTAATATAATTAAATATTAAATGGCTCTTAAACTTTAGAGCAAGTAGGTAATCAATCAGTAACTAATCATACTATATTTGACCAATATATTAACAATGGTCAAATATACTTTTAATATAAGCAAGAATAGATTACACACATTGATAAAGTAGATTAATGTAATTCATCACTAACCATGATACTCTTGTAGAGGTTCCCGTTTCCCTGTTTCGAGGCTTACTCGGATGATGCATGCATCCTGAGCTTGTGTGTTATAGGCAGGTGGAAAAGAGGGTGATGTGGGGGTCATGGGCGTCAGTGACATGGAGCGCCGATGGTTGCAGGGGGCCCGGGCAAGGTTGGGGAGGCCATAGAAGCACTGGCTGTAGACGAGGAGGTGTCCATGGAGTGCAATGAGTTGCAAGACGAAGACTCGGACAGCTATAGTAAACAAACAGATGTGTGTTTAATACTTTCATTTAATACAACAGTATATCAAGAATTTTGCCATGATTTAGGATGTTTGTACCTTCTTAAGATGAGTGTCTATAGAGTGTGTGGGTGTCATGCCTTCACTCTCTGAGGGACTGAGAGTCACTGGAAGACACACTGACTGAGTCCATGCTCTCCCCTGAGCTGCCAGTAGGAGGCGACCGAGGACTCTCTCTCACAGGAGAGCTTGTGTTTGTGGCGTCAGGTCCTAAGAAGAGTCTAAAGAGGTTAGAAGGACAAAAAAAAGAGAAATTAAATACTTAATTAAACTTAAATATTCCTCTTTGAATATGCATTACTGTTCAAAATTTGGGGTCAGTAAGATTTTCAATGTTTTTGAGAGAAGTTATATTTTCTTATCCTTATCAAGTCTGCATGTATTTGATTAAAATGCAGTAAAAACAGTATTATGGTTAAATATTATTGCTATTTAAAATTAAAATTTTAATATATTTAAAATACAATTTATTCCTGTGATGAACAGGAATGAACAGCATTCGTTTGAAATAGAAATCGTTTAGTAACAATATAAAAGTCTTTACTGTCACTTATATGCATGTTTTTAATTTTATTTCATGGGGTCTTAAGTATAATGCATGATTGATTCAGATATTAAAAGTTGGTTTTAGGTCACTCACAGGCTCAATCTCTTTCACCATACTCTTGCGGGTTTCGGTGACGTTGGGCTGTTGTCTCCCAATCTTTCAACTTCACATGACAGCGCTTAGCTGAGTGACAAACAAGAGTGACCAATATTAGCAATGAGACTTACACATGAAAAAAAGAGTGAGAAAAAAAATTGTGTACCTCTCCTCTTCTGAATGCTGAGGCTGACTTTTAAACCAGCGCAGAAATGTGGGGTCAGGGGTCAGACAGTAACTGTTGCACGCAGATTGCAGGAGCTTAATCTGAGCGATCACTTCAAACTCCTGTAAAGAGAGATTTTGTTCAACATTCCCACAGACCTAAGGGATTCAACAGATGTTTTGACTATAATAAAGACCAAATAATAAGGAATGTTGTACTTACCCTGCGCCGCTTTTCGAAATTAATCAGTCCTCCCTGTGAAGCACAGAAAGAAACTTTAGTCCAGATTCTCCACATGATTTTACTCGTGAAAAGTTTGATTACAGTGCTTGTGAAACAATCCAAAAGAAGGTCAAATAAACCTTGGTAATGAATACCTTACTGGTCTGGGAATGCTAGGTCAGTAATAACACCAGAGATAATTCTTTATGAGGTTTTCTTTTACTTTGGGAATGTGTGGTGAACGGCTGACTCACCTCCGCTTGGTCAGGCAGTGCTGTATCAAGCATGGTCAGATCGATGAGAAATGTACCCAGGGTATGGGATCGTCCCCTGCATGGCACCCTGGAAACCATATAGTTATGTATATTTTTGTCAGCTTCAATTTTTTCACACACAATATTTAACACTTTAAAGGATTAGTTCACTTTTGCTGATAATTTACTCACTCTCATGTCATCCAAGATGTCCATGTCATTCTTTCTTCAGTCGAAAAGAAATTAAGGTTTAATGGAAACATTCCAGCATTTTTCTCCATATAATGCACTTTACTGGTAACCAAACGGTTCAAGGTCCAAAAGACAGTTTCAGTGCAAACTGTTCAAAGGGCTTTAAACGATTCCAGACGATAAATAAGGGTGTTAGCAAGCGAAACGATCGCTCATTTTTTTTTTTTTAAATAAAGTTTAAGTTTTATAAGCTCAAATGCTCGCCTTGCTCTGTTCTGCGATGCGCATTCGTGACTCTTCCTGTTCTGAACTCGTTTAATAAAATCATTTTGATGAACGAGTTCGAACAGGAGAGTCACACAACAGAGCAAGGCGAGCATTTGTGCTTATAAAACTGTAACTTTGTTTTTTTTTAAATGAGTTAAAAAAACTCATTTAAATCGTTTCGCTTGATAAGACCCTTATTCATTGTCTGGAATCGATTTAAAGCCCTTTGAACAGTTTGCAGTTTGCACTGAAACTGTCTTTTGGACCTTGAACCATTTGGTTCCCATTGAAGCCCATTATATGGAGAAAAATCCTGGAATGTTTTCATCAAAAACCTTACCTTAATTTCTACGACTGAAGAAAGAAAGACATGGACATCTTGGATGACATGGAGGTGAGTAAATTATCAGCAAAAGTTTTTTTAAAGTGAACTACTCCTTTAACTCTTGCTCTAAAATAAAGTAGGTATGCATACTATCTTTTGGGGCTTGTTTTACTAACTCACCATCTCTTTCTGCAACTGCAGTCTCTTTTGGGATTTTTTCTGGTGGTCTTTGGCACAGCTGTCAAGACTGGCAAATTTTGAGGTGCCCTCCTGAAGATCAGAGAGATGTCATTAGATTTTAGCAAGCCAAGAAGAACTGTTTTTTTTTAAAACAGTTAGTTAAATGGAATTAACACCTGTGTTGGTAGCTAAAAGCATAATCAAATTAGCCTGAAAACATAATAAACAAACTAAAATAAAATCATGTAAATCTGATTCCATGTGCGCCTTATTAGTAAATGCTAACTTACAAAATGCCTCTGTGCAAAGAAAACACAACATAAGCAGAACTGTGAATTAGAGACGTGTGTGAGCTCACCCTCATTAGCAGTTCCCGGCTTGTAAGGTAATTATTCTGGTCCGAGAAGATATCGGAAAGCTCTTCAAACATCTGCATGCTGTCTCTAATGTAGCATAGTGGAATAAACATTATGACATTATGAACAGAATAATAATAACAGAATACACTACACCGTTCAAAAGTTTGGGATCAGTAAGGCTTGTTGTTTTTTAAAGAAGATTCTAATGTTCTTTTAGATTAGAAGGCTGCATTTATTTGATCAAATACAGTTAAACCAGTGAAATATTGTTACAATTTAATTTTTATTTTATTTGAATATATTTTAAAATGTCATTTATTCCTGTGATGCAAAGCTGAATTTTCAGCATCATTACTCCAGTCTTCAGTGTCACATGATCCTTCAGAAATCATTATGCCGATTTGCTTTGATTTTTTATTATTATCAATGTTGAAAAAGGCTGTGCAGCTTAATGAAGATACAGATTGTGATACAGTCTTTTTTTCAAGACTCTTTGATAAAAGAGAAAGCTTGAAAAACTTTAATTTGAAATAATAACCTTTTATAACATTGTGAATGTCTTTACTGTAATTTTTTATCAATTTAGTGCATCCTCGCTGAATAAAAATGTATTTAAAATAAATAAATAATAACAATCCGAAACTTGTAAATGGTAGTATATATCCATCTAGACACATCACTAGTAACCATAACATAACTGGTAAACATAACCAATATTATTAATAGGATATGAATAATTTTAGCACCTTATATAGTGTTTAAAAATAGAGAAAAGGCTGACAGGCTTGTTTATTGATAGAACTTACTTGGCAACAGAGGCCCACGTTCTCTTCAGTCTGTAGATGGGTTGGACTGCAGCGCCGACACTATGGCTCTTAGAGACGAGAAGTTCTTACGAATGCGACACTCCTGAGAAAGTTAATCCATATTTACACATTTTCTATTACAAATGGGCCTAATTACACTTTATCAAAATCTTTTGGGAGGCTGAATGACATTATTATGTCTACTTTGGTTTATCTAGATCTAATCTAAAACAGTTATGTCTTATAAAGACATAGATTAGAGTTAGATGACTAACTCTTACCCAAATGCAGAGAGAATGGTAAATGTCTTTTGCAAAAAAATATATTACAGATCAACATCAGGCTTTGATTTTGCCAGGAAATCTAAAGTGTTGCTCGAAAATCAAGCGACACTAAAGTGCTGCAGTTCTCAAGAACCAGAGGTCAAAAAGTTTGAACATGAGCATTAAGTTATATTGGGACCATTCAAGCGTGTCTGTGTTGGGTTATGCACCTGTGCAATGTCAATCCAGCGCTGGATAATGCGAGCACGCAAATGTGGGCGTATCTGACGCTGGCGAAGGATGGTGCTGACCACACAAGTTGTTACCGCATTAAATTGGGTGATGGTGGCACGTATGGTGGGCGCGCTCTGTTTTCCGTCCTTTTTATCACGCTGAGACCAGATAGAGCCCAAACAGTGATGAGGAACCACTCTTTTAAATAGCAACTGTGGAAAGAGAGAAATATTTCATTGTTTGACACAAAGAATGTGCAAAATAAAGTTTGCATCATTACTAGATTATGGAAGCCCTGAACCGCAACGTAAAAAAATTAAATAAAATAAAAAAATCTGTAAAAAAATAAAAATAAATAAAATGTAGCATTTAGAGATTAAAGTAAAAAATGTTCCGAGATTAAAGTCGAAAATTTCCGAGATTAAAGTCGAAATATTTCGACTTTAATCTGAAAAATTTCGACTTTAATCTTGAAAATTTTCGACTTTAATCTTAAAAACAAGTGCATTTCTTTACACACACGCGCTCAGAGTTAGTGGACGCGCACTGTTATGAATGCACACACTTCTATTATCATAACGTTTCGACTTTAATCTCGAAACAACGTTTCGCCTTTAATCTCGAAACAACGTTTCCGGCTTTAATCTCGAAACAACGTTTCGCCTTTAATCTCGAAACAACGTTTCGGCTTTAATCTCGAAACAACGTTTCGCCTTTAATCTCGAAACAACGTTGCGGCTTTAATCTCGAAACAACGTTTTCGGCTTTAATCTGCGAAACAACGTTTTCGGCTTTAATCTGAAACGAACGTTTTCGGCTTTAATCTCAAAATGATGTTTCGAATTTAATCTCGTATGAAAAATGTTTTACTTTGCAGTTCAGGGCTTCTGTCCTATATAAAGCTTTCTCTCTCACCGCATCCATATAGGTCAGCTGTTCTGCTACAAGGTCAACTTTGAAGGAAAAGAAGTCCTCTTGCAAATCGATCTCCACTTCCTCATCTTCCCCAAGGCAGAATGGGTTGATGTACTGAAAGCCTCCTGCAACAAATCGACAGCAGGTGTTTTTGTATGCACAGGAAGACAGAACAAACATGAATAGACAAAGGAGGTATAAAGTTCGATAGAGGTACGGATAAAATAATTAATCTGGAAATGACTTGCCTTCTGACTCATTCTCAAGACTGGCCTGGACACGCAATTGTTCTAGCAGACTCTGAGCCCGACGCATTGGCTCGGAGCCCGGCATGGCCTTCTGCAGGAAACCCAGCACACGATGCAAACTCGGATATGATGGAGGTTCCTGGAAGTCCTCTGGACACTGATCCAACCAGGCTCTCAGAATAGAGGCCAAAGCACTGGAAAAAAGAAAAATAACACATAGATATTTGTATAAACCAGAAAAAAACAGATGGCCAAACTAGTGAGGGAATCTTTCATAATACATTTTAACTGGAATTCTGTGATTCATGTAGCAACCAATCACCATTCATTAGTTCCCTTTTCTTCCTGATTGCTTGCAAACTCACACACACACACAATAGCACAGAGTTTGACCTCTATTTTTAAGCTTCTATGGAAATGAAACAACAAACACAAGAGCTCCCAGAAGTCACTGCAGATCTAACAGCACAGATAAACAAGACAAAGACACTCACGTTCTCACAGCGCCTCTGCTCTCTCCAGTCTGACACTGGTTACGCTCCCCTCACAATCCTCAAAACTGCCATACCTGTGAAAGAAGACAGAAACCAGCCGGTGAGCATGCTGACAAATGGTGAAGGGAGTAACCACTGTATAAGAACCCAAAATAAAGTATAAAATATCAGGTATGAAAGTATGAAATAAAAATGTAGGTCCTACATTTTCAGGCAAATAAATTACCATGATTTTTCCATGACTTTTCTAGACGATGACTATTAACTATAAAATGACTATAAAATTAACTATAACGATGACTATAAAAATTCATAATAGATGACTATTATGAATTTTTAAAGATTACCTACAATGCCCTTTTACAATTTCTTGAAGTTTTCATGCTTGAATTTTCAAAAAACACAAATTGGATGGGAATAATTTAAATGACGAATATTGTTACGTGTAGAAAGTATAAAATAAAAGACTGCAATTGAGGCATTTCAGAAGTTCAGGAACAATGCTTTCTGATATAGAGAATAACTCCATTTGGAGTGACTTTGTGCTTTGTAACTTTCATGTTCAAACAGCAACATTACACACTAAAGTTGAAAATGTAAAAAAAAGCATAAAAAATGTTTTGACTATAAAAACTTCCATAACTTTGTATTCATTTCCAAGACATTTTGTCAGGCCTGAAATTCCCTGATAATTCCCTGATATTCTTCCAAGACTGTTGGGATTCCTGTAGATCTTAACCGACTGTGTTTAAGTTAATACCTTTCCAAGATGGGCATTTCTACTTGCTAAGCTGATCACCGCAAGGCTCTTGCATGTACACAAATGTGAGCAATCAAAACAGCCAGTCAGAATGCATTCAGGTTTCTCTTGACATTTATGATGTGTATTAACCCATACATGCACACATGTGTACACACCTGTCCAGCAGCAACTCCAGGACATTCTGTGTGGTGGCAAAGGCCCTGTATGTGGAGAGGAATATGCTGGTGTAGGTCAGGTCATTATCACCGAACGCTGTGAGGAGTGTCTCTACCAAGCGCTCAAGTGTCCCCGCCCGGATACTCCTGATCTTACACGTCTCCAACTGACTGACCGTGTGACCTGGGGGCAAGCGGTCACCCTCTGCCTGAGAGAGGAGAGAAAAATACCGTGAGAGAAATATAAAATCAGTTCAATTCTTAAACACGCATCCAAGTATCGTGCAGAGAAACAGAGGGAGAAAAGCAGAAATAAACAGGGCAAAGAATGAGACCTTGGTACTGAAAGCACGCTACAACAGGAAACTCTACAATCTGCTTTTAATCAGAGCAATCCTCCTCCTCCCTCTCTGAGACACGCTGGAAAGACGGCAGACTTTTTAAAAATGCTTCATTAGTTGAAAAATATGGTTGTGTGGTTCACAGGCCTATGTGATTTAAAAGTTGACCACAAAAAGGTGAATATTATAATTATTATAGTTAACTCAAACAAACTGGAACAAGCAAAAAAAAACATTTATTACTTAACTGAAATAAAATAAAATACATAGAACTTATTTTATTTCAGCTAGCTGTCAAGGCAACATTTCGGATTTTAATTTAGTTTAACCTAATAAACTAACTAACTAAACTATAACTGAAATAAAAAATAATTAAATCTGATGGGAATGGGTGGGTAGAAATAAAAAAAAAACCTGTAATAGTGTTATGTCACTGAATACTGTCAATGTACCTTGTTCTGATAAAAATAATAATAATAAAAAAATATTAATAATAATTAAATCTATAGACTTATTTTAAACTATTTAAAAATAAAAAATATATATATATTACTAAAACTTTATCTACAATTAAAATGAAAACAGAAAATATAAAAATAACAAATAAAAACCCCAGACTCAAAATATGAATAAAAACTATAATAGTATCTCAATGATACAAAAGTAACAATGTATCAGTGGAACAGCAAGAATACTAATAACATGAAAACTAGGTCGAACATTAAGCACCGTGACCTCTCTAAAACAGAGCTCTAACTGATGCCGAATGTAAAACTTGCTTTCTTTTAACTGCAACGTCAATCAAATCTGCATTTAAATGTTCACAGCACGAGTACTCTAAAGTTAACTTGCTTTTGAAATCAACATTATCATGAATGTCATATTTATGAAATGAAGTATTTTTTACAATGTAGAAACATCTGTGTTACAACAAACTAAAGCCCTATGGAAATCACGTCAGCTCATAAGTGCTTTGTTTTCAGAAGGGTGTTGACAATATGGAAAAAGTTATTCAAGGTTAAAGCAACAGATTATACCATATTCACCGTTGTAATTCGAAACGGCGCCATAACAGCATGGCTTCATAAAATAACAATGTTGTATAAACCTTGAAGCTCATACAGCAAATTTTTGGTTGAAAACCTTTGCAACAGAGAACTGAGTTCAATGTTGTCAATGGTTTCAACATGATTTAAAAAAAAAATTCCAAAGAAAAATCTTCTTTGTGTAGAATAAAGTAAGTTTGGATGACATGAATGTGAGTAAATGATGACAGAATTAAAATTCTGGGGTGAAATATCCCTTTAACCAAGGTTTTACCAAACAAACAACCGTATATAAAGTTTCATGTGTTTTGCAACGCCATAACCATGAAGACTAATGACTAGAACACCCCACAAATAAAATACTTCCGTAGCCATAAAAAGCTTTAAATGGTCACCCTTAATATCCCCTACTGTCTGGCCGGCCCAGCATGGGCAGCCGAAGTGTTTCTTTAAATAAGAGTGGAAGTGCATTCAGATCAAAGGCCTCCGCTCACCCCCAGCCATCTTGCGCCTTTGTTAGCCGCCTGCTGGATTTGAACCCTCTTTAGCGTCACGTTGTATATGGCTCCTTCCTCGACCTCCTCTCCCCAGTCCTGCACAGAGCTCTGTAGAAGGAAAAAGCAATCAACGTCACGCCATTTGGACTAAAACGGGGGAACAATATGTCTAATACGGCACAAACAGGAACCGTACTTAAATTTTAGTATCAAAAAAACTGACAGACATGATGGGGTGTGTGGAGGAGAGAAAATGATAACTCATTTGGAGGAAGGAGACACAGAGAGAGGGGAGAGACAAGACATGAGATCAGAGCTGGCATGGGGTTTTAAAAATCAGCCTAAGAGCTTTTACAGATTCTTAATAGGGAAAGATTTCTTCATCCAGCCTTGGAGTTCAAGAACCAAACTCAGAGAAGTCTATAAACATACACACTCAGCTTTCTCAGGCAGACACACACAAATACAAACAGTATAATGTGATATACAGCATTAAGTGTCTGGATGAGTGGAGTCTTTCAGGCTGTGCACAGCTTAACGTTCATATTAAACTGTCAGACAGAGGATTTTGATAATTTCTGCCCTCTGAAGTCAATAACAATAAAGTAGAACTGTGATATATGAAACCCTGGATAGTCTCTCACATTCAAAGTATCTCTGTCTATCATCTCCATTAAAGTCAGATCTTTTCTTTGAAAAAGTGAAACGGAAGGGTTGGGGTTTACAGTAGTGCTCAAAAGTTTACATACCATTTGCAGAATCAGCTAAATTACTTATTTTAAGAAGAGGGATTTTTGTGAAGAACATTGTGCAGTTTAACTGCTCAGAACAAACAAAAAACAAAGGAAAAGGTAGTGGATCATCCAAGTAATCATAGTATTAAGAACCAAGGGTAAACTTGTAAACTTTTGAACAGGGTCATTTTTATACATTCAGCATTTTTTGTGTCTTGTGGACTATATGTAAACATTTTTTTATGCAAAATATCTTATTCAAATGTTGAATTTTGTATGACCAGATCCCTCTTATTTTGATGAAATTATTACCAATTTGCAGCAGATTCTGCGAGGGGTATGTAAACTTTGAAGAAAAAAAGACAAATGATTGGAGAAGTCCTGCAAAGCAGAGAGAAGTCTTCGTTTCACTGGAAGATCCAGTTAAGACATTTTAATAAAAAAATAGCATTTATTTAAAAAAATGTAAAAGAATTAAAAACATGGATGGATGAATCGTTCACAATAAGGTCCTCTACATTTAGAAATGTAGCTTTTATGCCCACTATAAAGACAAATGTCCTTAGAGTGCAAATAAATAAATTAAAAAGTAGGCATAATAAAAATGCTTTAGGCCTCAACGAGAGATTTCTCTAAAACATTTTCTCTAAAAACTATTCTTACTCTTTTTATGCAATTTCATAAGACATTTTTATCTGAAAATTGTTTTGCAGTGCATACTTAAGAGACTGCACTGTAAAAAATATTGTTGGTTTAACTTAAAAAATTAAGTAACCTGGTTGCCTTAAAATTTTAAGTTGATTGAAATGGAAAAAGAGTTAATACAATGAAGGAGATTAATTGAATCATCATAAACTCAAAATAATAAGTTATCTGAACTAAATAAATTAAAGTTGATTTGACAAAAGAAAAAATGCTGTGATAAATCTTGAAAATATTTTTTTTACAGTGTGGGAATGAACACAGATGCTTAGATATTTTATAAACTGTTACCTTAATGCACACAAAAAAATCTTTACCTAAATGAATGTGTGAAATATTGCTCACTAACGACATCACCAGCCTTTTTTTCCAGTCAGGCTGCACTATGGAATTATGGACCTTTCCTTGGAATTACTGTGAACATCCGAAGACCTTATTGCCAAGTGTGTATTTCTATGCGAATCCGGCCAAAGCCATCTTGTGACCCCTCAGACCCTTTTTCAATGAACGATATCTATTTATTCGGCACCCTCCAATCTTGAACACTTAGTTATATGGGTGTATGTATGTATTTCTACAACGCTTCAATAGTTTTAAAAGAACATATCTGTACATTACTTTCAAAGTATCAACCTTGACATTTAAAACATCGGCCTACTGAGTCTTTTCACTATTGCAGCACATCCAGACTACGTCTGCAGATTTATGCAGCTGAAAGAGTAACTGTCCCTGGAATGAAGCGGATCAGTTTGTCTTTATTTCCCGGGCCGTTTCCTGTACAGTGCGTTCAGATAAATACTCAGCTGGATGAGTCATGCAGTTTGCACTCAAAAACAATGGTAGGAGGTCTGCATACCCGCTGCCCGGACCCTGCCCAGTCCATAGTCTATGCACTGTGCTGCTCCTTTGTGCTGGATGAAATGTTTTCCAAAGCGGCTTTTAAAGCCTGCTCAGCGGCACAAGCATATATTGGAGAGGGTGGGACTACATATGAGGAAACAAAATAGTTTTTTTTCTGAAATAAAACAAGCTGAGTACTAGTATTTGTGACCACATGTGGTCCATCAGAGTAGATGGGAGCTCTATAAAGTCAGTTTTATTTATTGGGTTTATTTTAACTAGTTTTTTTACATTGTTTTTACAGTGTTATTATTATTTTATTAATAACCATATTTTATTAATATTTGCCCAATATAATATTTTATTGGTTTAAATGTAGGCTATTATTATAGCAATGCCAGTTCCAAACTCCCATGGGATCTAAAAACTGATGAAAAATACTTTGAATGCATTGAAAGCATCTTCATAATAAGTAAATATAAGCCTGTTTTTGTTCTCTGATAATTGTGTGGTCAGAAGTTGTCCTAAAAACACATATAGCCGCATGTTTTAAAAAATAATAATTTAAGTCCTGAAAAAGCATTACAATGAATGGCTGTTGGACATTTGAGCACTTTGTTTAGGTCCCTAAAACTCCAGTAAACAAACATTGAAAGGATGCTGACCGTTATCATCACAAACAGAGACGTTTTCTACCCCCTAGCCTCCAAACAAATACAACACAACCCCAAAGTCCATGAGAAACAATCCCTCACCGATAACAACAATAACAAGTGGGTTTAAGCCCATCTGTCCTCTTTGTTTTCGTCCGCAGAGCCTGGAGGCTGTTCATCACAACAGTAGAAGTATTTCTAGAGTGAGAAACTAACGGGAACCTCCGCCTACATGGAGACGATCAGATCCAAAGCCAGCGCGTGCGATAAACAGACGAGTGTGATACAGTATTGCAGTAAAATATCAACTAAAAGCATTATTTGTATTCCCCACGCCCTCCTCCTCCTCCAAACTCTTTCTTTATCCTCCACTCCAAGCTCTCTATCCCCCTCCCTCTCCCCTCTTTCTCTCTAGAAGCTCGAAGCCGCTAAATCAACAGTGTGGCAGGAGGCAAACGCAACTTCTTACCATTTTTAGCTTTCCAAGCGAATTTCATGGTGAGGGCCTCTCTCATCGTCCGGTAGCGGCATTAGAACACAACCCAAGTCCAGCGAGAAAGGCTAAAATGTTTTCAAGTATAGTACTAAGCTACGCAGAGCTATCCTGTGTGGATTGTCCTCCTTCGGCGCACACACATAGTCCGTCACGGATGGAGCCTCAAGCTGCCAGTGATCGCGCTGTCTCTCTCTCTCCCCTGCTCTGCTGTCCACCCCCGCTCAGTAAATGACACAACTCCGCCCACTGCGCTCACGCTCCCTCCCTTCATCTTTTGTCGTTTGATTTATATTTCTTTTATAATTATGGAATATTATGTATATAATAACAATAGTAGGCCTACATGATAACTAATTAAATGCCAGAGAAGTTAAAGTGACAGTCCACGAAAAAAATCTGTCATCTAAACATCTGAAACACTAGTAGGCCTAGATGTTTAGCAGAATGTTAAAGCTTTTTCATTTTTATTTATTCATTACTTTATTTATTTTCATATAACACTCTAAAAAATACTGGGTTGTTTTAACCCAATTTCGGGTCAAATATGGACAAACCCAGCCATTTGTTTACATTTTTAAATTACATTTTTAACCCAATGAGTTTGAGTTTGTCCATATTTGACCCAAAATTGGGTTAAAACATCGCAGCATTTTTTAGAGAGAGGATGGTGAATGAATGCAGCTGTCAAACTCCCAAAAGGTCAAATGTCAGTGCCATATGCGGGCCAATTATGGTATGGTGGAATTTGTTAGTTTAGGTGAACAATTCATTAAAGGGCTTATGGCCATGAATCGGTTACTAAAGCTTCTTCTCTCTTTTTTTCCTTTTTTTGTGGTTGCTGTAATGGTATTTTTATAAACTTTTTAATTAAAAACAGCAAAATTTGACATAAAAAGTTAATAGGCTATCACTGTATAGCCTAATATTACTATTGAAAAACAAGTTGTTATATTTATGTTGTTATGTTAAAATTGTTACACTCTAAAAAATGCTGGGTTGTTTCAAACCAAATTTGGGTCAAATATGGACAAACTCAAATTTTAAAATTAAAATTTTAACCCAACTTCAACTTTCACTTTCAACTGTAGGCTACATTTTTAATTACATTTTTAACCTGGGTTTGTCCATATTTGACCCAAATTTGGGTTAAAACATCGCAGCATTTTTTAGAGTGAGGATGGTGAATGAATGCAGCTGTCAAACTCCCAAAAGGTCAAATGTCAGTGCCATATGCGGACCAATTATGGTATGGTGGAATTTGTAGTTTAGGAGAACAATTCATTAAAAGGCTTAATCGGTTACTAAAGCTTCTTCTCTCTTTTTTTCCCTTTTTTTATTTTGTGGTTGCTGTAATGGTATTTTTATAAACTTTTTAATTAAAAACAGCAAAATTTGACATAAAAAGTTAATAGGCTATCACTGTATAATATTACTATTGAAACAAAGTTGTTATATATTTATGTTGTTATGTTACAATTGTTACACTGTAAAAAATGCTGGGTTGTTTCAAACCAAATTTTGGTAAAATATGGACAAACCCAAGTGAAAAATTAAAATTAACCCAACTTCAACTTTCACTTTCAACCGTAGGCTACATTTTTTAATTACATTTTTAACCCAACATCTGGGTTTGTCCATATTTGACCCAAATTTGGGTTGAAATAACCCAGAATTTTTCAGCTGCATCTTACCTAGCTCTCTTTCCCTGTCAAATCTGAAGCATCAAGCTAGAATTCATGTTTAGCTTCGGATGTACAGTAAGCCCACTTTCTTTGATTTGACAGGCCATATCAATCACTTCGACATTGACAAGCACTGTTAGACCGGTGAGGCAGAACAGCCTAAAAACATCCCAACAACACCAAAGTGGAGAGTAATGGGTTGCAGCAAAGCAGCACCAAGAATATAAAATATTGAGAGAACAATTTGGCCATTTTTAATTACTGAGGAGAGGGAGGGATCTGTCCCCCATACGGTGTAACAGCCCTAATTCAGAGACAATATGAGGAAGGCTGACGCTGTATTGTCTAGAAGGGATTTTCCCTTTAATCCCTTATGTGCAGGACGTCTGGTTTTTCATTTGTGATTACAGGAACCTAGTGGATGAAATTAGCAGGTGTCATGTGGGCCTTCACACACACAGACACACTTGGTTTCTCATACGTCCAGCTATGTAAGCTTTGCCATAAATAATCAGTGTGATCATTCAAGCAGTGGGGAGCACAGCACAATAGAAAACTGGTCAATGTTCTTTGCCCTTCAGTTCTATCTTAACAAGGCCGGCAGTGAGATCATAAACGTCAAGGGCTAGTTTTATTAAGACAGATTCAAGAAGTACTTCCTCGAGCTAAACACATTTTACAGGCAATCTTGCTCAATCACAAATATTTCAAGTTTATATTGACTATTCTATTGACATTAAGCAGAGAATATTTAAACAAAGAATTACACAGGAGAGCGTGGCGATAGTACAATCATGGGCTTGATTTTGGGTGTAGATGTGCATATGAAAAGCCAGTCAGAAATAATGGTATTACAATATGGTTGCATTAGTTAAAATTAGCTAATGCATTAACTATGACCTAACAATGAGCAACAGTATTATAAATCTTTGTTGTAACATTAATAAAAATCCAATTGTTCATTGTTAGTTCAGGTCCATTAAATAATATTAACAGATAGAAATTTTGATATGCATTAATAATGAACTAATACTAAGAATTATAAATGTTTAAGAAGTAACCTAACTAGCAAAACACAAACAGAAATTTACTAGATTAATACATCTTTTTCATCTTAATTTGCCAGTAAGCAATTTTTTCCTAAAGTTTGCATATTTCTTTTGTCCTTTATCTTCTTTGATGGAACAGTTCAAATAAAAATGAAGAAAATGTATAAATAAAATTTTGCTAAAATTACATTTGACAAAAAACTGTTCTGAAGAACATCTATTTTTTCCCCAAAGTTAGAAGAAGCTATACTTAAAAAATCAATAATGATAAATAATTCACTTTAGTTTTATATGGTACATTTAAAGGTTTCTTCTGAAGGCACTCTCCAAATAAAACCAAAAAGTCTAGTCCAAGAGCAAATAATCTATAATTTCCATTGACATGGAATTTAATCAGCGCTATATTCCCTGTGGTAAGTATGCTGGATGGTGTCTGCATCCACAAATGTAGGCATCTGACTTGTGGCTTCGCTGCTTTTTCAGGTAATGACTTTGCAAGCAGCAAGCAGACTTCTGAAGCATGACAGTTTAATGATCTACAGTCTAAGTGATTTCTAGAAAATAATGGTAATTTCTCACTAGAAATGACATAAAAAGTGGAAAACATCAAAAATGTACATTTATACACAACCTGTCATACATCTGCTGCCTTCAAAAATGGATCAGATGAAGGTACCTCAGGAGACAGGAAGTGAAGCTAACATTGGATTCGGACCTGCCCTGATGCATCCTTGGAATACATCCTCCGAAGGCAGCGTTTTTAAGCTTTCGGGTGATCGTGGTTAATGTTCAGGAAACCAGGACCAAGATTGTATTAGTAAAAGTGTGTGCAAGTAACCACAGGAAAACCCTGACAACCTATCACACGACTCCCTCAAACCACACTTACTCACCCTCACATCCACGCACCATTAGCTGTCTACAGTCACAACAAATTCAATAAAGTGAAGTGTGTTTAAGCAGAGTCCCCCTCGTGCTCAGGTCAGAGAGGGCTGGTCAGCGAGGGCATTGGGGCTAAAGAGGGGAAACCCTCATTCTCTGAGATCTGCTCCAGTTCCCAGGCCAGCTTTGACTGGGTGTCCTCTGCTCGGCTGTTCCTCGGGGGTTCTGGGAAGCGTGGAGGAGCAGTGGGAGAGGTTGTGACCTTATCGTCCCCCTCAAGGGACAGCTGTTTGCTCTCAAAAGGGAGTGATGTCATTGCAGTGCACAACAACAAGGCCTGACAAATGGCAGGCGCTTGGGCTGGACCCGGCTGACGCACACACACACACCTATGATCTCATACACAACTATAGCCCTAGGGAATAGATAGAGATAGTGTGTATCTATATGAAATAAAAGCACAACACCACTACATCATAGTGATTCCAATCTCTAAAGGAAACATACTGTATCTTTTGATAACATGCAAGGTGTGGGAAAATATAAAAGGTTAGAAGGTGGTGGTTATTGAAAAATGTATTGATCACTAATCTGCAAGCTAGTAAGCATAGTTTGGCAAAATTAAAACTGTACTATCATTTATTGCCCTTGATTTTTTTTAATCTGTTAGATGATTTTCTTTCATCTAAGATATTTAAAGCTACACTGTGTGATTTTTACCCCCATCTAGCGGTGAAAAGGTATATGACCATCCAGTGAATATTGTTTCTGTTCCTACGGTGGCCAATGTAGTCCAAGATTAACATGGCTTCCAGTTCGACCTCGTCCATGAGTGTTAACTCAAACGTAAACGCGAAAGGCGAAGCTTGAATTAACGGGTATGTCCCTCTTTGGCTAATGTACTTTCAAGATGGAGGGGCAACATGGCGACCGACATTAGAACCCCTTACCCGTATGTATTTTCGAATGCCATATTATACACTCACGAGAATACTTTATTACTTGAACGAAGTAAATAATGGCTGTGAAATCTACAGTTATTTATGGTAGATTTCACAGTAACATTACTGTGTAAGATTCTTACAGTAGAATACTGTAAACTTTACAGTAAGACATTAAAAATCACAGTAGTCCAAGCATTACAGTTACTGTAAATACATCTAAAATCACAGTAATTGTTTTTGATTCCACAGTGTACACATAAAATACTGTAAATGGAATTACAGTACCCTTACTGTAAAAATTATTCACAGTAACTGACTGGCTAATTGTTGCCAGTAAGTTACTGTAAATTTTACAGTAATTTTTTACAGTGTATACATTAATGAGCACATATATTTTTGAAGTGTTTTTAGCTAAGTATAAACGAAAAGAGTTACACAGTGTAGCTTTAATAGAGCGTATACACACATAAATAAATAAATAAATAAATAAGAATTTTTAAAAAATTAATAAACTAGTATGCGAGTAGTGCGTTTTAAGGAAATGTATAGGTGCACATATACATCTCATGGCAGATTTGACATTAGCATCATTTGTTTTGATGTGATGGACCACTATTATGGTACTTTTGTCTTGTTTACGTAAAGCATAACAGCCCCTTTTTACCATTCACTTTCATTGAGTGGAAAAGAGCAGCATGAACATCCAGCCTAACACTGCATGTGCTCTGTGAATTTTTTTTTTTAATTTGGTAAAACGAGGAGTGAGTAAATTATGGCATATTATTATTTCTGTGTGAACTATCCCTTTAACTGACCAGGTTTAATTTGTGTTTTAGTTTCAGGAGGGGAGGCATGGGGGGTGGGCTTAGGAAACAGGCTTAAAGGGAATCTTAGGGGGCATGTTTAGACCCCAAACGGGAGGCTGAGGATATCTATCCTGTCGACACCAATAGAGACATACCAAGTCTAAACCTCCCTGGAGTACAATCACAGTCTCCAGTCAGCTCTCCTCCTGTGATGGACTCACACACACGTAACACACACACACACAGGCCTGTGAAGCTATGGAGGACATCAACATGAGTAACGAGAGCACTGTTATTGCACCACTGTGGGGGAAAACACACATTCCAGGAAATCTCCCACTTCCTGCCTGCAGCCTCACAACTCTATGTGCCAGTCGTCATTGTACCTGACCGGCGGGCCAGTTATCATGACTGCACTGCCAAAGGCGCTCGCAAAAACCTGAGGGATCAACACTGTAAAAAAAAATGGTGCTAAATAGCACTAAAAGTGGTTCATTGGCTCGTAATCATAGGGGAACCATTTTGAGTGCCATATGGCACTTACCTTTTCATATGGTGCTATGTAGAACCATAAGAGGTTCCATAGAGCATGGTAACCATCCCAGAGAACCACTGAAGAACCGCTGAAGAACCAAACTGGGCTTAGTGGTGCTATATAGCACCATGACCACCGCAAAGAACCCCTGAAGAACCTTTTTTTTTTAGAGTGAAGAAAATGCAGCTGTAGGTCGTTCTGTGTATGTATAGGGAGATTTACGGTCTGGTTTTGGACTGCTGTGTTGCACTAGCGTCACCAGAAGAGTTATAAGCTGCGCTGACGCAGGCAGAGAGAGCTGGAGCTAGAGGGCGCTGGGAGGAGACCTTCAATGGTACCGGATCTCCCTGTGTTATGACATGCCAGCCAACACAAGTTCTTCTTGTTATTTACAGACGTGAAGTCTGATAAAAAGCTTTATCTGTGATTCACAGTTCTCAAGAATCTGCAATCCCTTGTTGTCACAACTGGGATCATTTTCATTTGTGCAGTTTGAAAATTCTAATGAAATTTCACCAGAAACCAAACCCTATAATGCAACAGAATTCACTGCATGTGTTTGTAAAAGCATACATTTAAAAAAAATGCTTTAGGCTGTATTTATTTGATCAAAAATACATTAAAACGTTTTAATTGTGAAATATTATTAACATTTTAATAACAATTTTTATAAAATTGTATAACTGTCTTCTATTTTGGTATATTTTAAAATGTAATTTTATTTTTTGGAATGTTCTGCAGCCATTACTTCATATATTTCCTATTATTATCAATGTTGAAAACTCGAATACTTTTTTTGGTGAATAGAAAGTTCAAAAGAACATCATTTTGAAATAGAAATCATTTGTAACATTATAAATTACTTTACTGTCACCTTTGATCTATTTAATGCATCCCTGTCTGAATAAAAGTATTATTTTATTTAAATCATTCTCTCCCCAAATTACACTACACTTCCTGGCATACTACACTTTATGTGCACTTTTCGAAGTATGCAAATTTCCTCACATGCATCGGATACCCATATTACCTATAAAATTTAACAAAATGTACAGTAAACATCCAAAACACACTGCATGGAATACTGTATCCCATAATGCAATGCACTCAACTCCATCTGACCTTGCATTTTCAGCATGATGAATTCTAAATATTTAACTAAACTTAAAATGAGTTTTAAAAATGCTAAGTTGCTGAATTAAACATGCAAAGAGGTTGTATGCTAGTACACCATTCCAAACAAAACAAAGCATTTTTTTATACTAATTTTCTTCTGTTTTCCCTTTTTGAGTGAGCTGCTGTCTTTTCCACCTTATAAACCAAGACAGCTTAATATTGCAGTTGGATTATAGTAATCAACTGACAGAGATGAATGAAGAACTGAAAGTCCTTGAGTAGCCTGGGGTTTTCAGATGAAAGAAAACTGAAACAAAATAAAAAAGAAAGCAGCATCTTCCCCATTGAAAACCATCATAAGCAGGCAAAATGTGCCACAGAGGAAACTCTGTTATTGTGAAATATGAGGTAAGAACAAATCTTTTAGTATCCTCAAACAGCTGGAACTTTGAAGGACTCTCACAAAAACACACTTCCCAGAAACTGCGTCTGTGTGTGTGTGTTGATGTACCTCAATATTTTGTTTTACATGCCCAGTAGAGGGCAATGTGACACGATTCTGCTAATCTGTTCAGAGTTAGCGAGTAGCAACTTCAGCAAGAGAAAATAATAAACTTTTTTTTTTTATGGCTAAGAGTTTTATTGTTAAGAGTTATTATATGCTCCAATGGTAATTTGAGTGTTTTACACTGTATCCAATAAATAAGTCACCCTCCCTTTCGTCACACTCTAAAAATGCTGGGTTGTTTAAACCCAACTTTGGGTCAAATATGGACAAACCCAAACATTGGGTTAAAAATGTAAAAAAAAATGTAACCCAATGGCTGGGTTTGTCCATATTTGACCCAAAGTTGGGTTAAAACAACCCAGCATTTTTTAGTGTAGTTCTCATTCTCTCTTATTCAGTGTGATGCAAACTTCTCCGTCATTATACCATCAGTGTTTTCTGTCAATCCTATTTTTATAATGTTTTTCTACATTTATGACACATCTGAGTCATTTGGTTTTTAATTAGTAGGCATTCACAGATAAAAAAAAACTAAACAAAATACAACAACACATAGCCTATTGTGCATCTTAACTATACTCAGCTGCCTAGCAGTCCATTTAGATGAACACATTTTTTTTTTTTTTTTTTCAGAGGTCTGTCCTGTGTGTATCATAATAACAGAGCCTGACAGCATCTGTGATAGACGGATACAGCCAGCATTAAGATTATTATAATCATTAAAGTATGGGTTTATATTCTCGGATCAGTCAAAAACAGGAATAAGGATGGCATGCTTTAATGACTAATATGGTGGCCAGTTGTTTGCAGTGTGTCATTAATCTTCTCCTCTGACTTAGCTAATCAGCTTTAATTAGCCGGTGTGGTCAGTCTGGTTTGGGCCCCCACGTTGGCAAAACCATCTGCCACAACAGACAGACAGACAGACAGAAAGACAGATAGACAGATTTCTGTCTGTCACTGTCAAGCTCTCTTAGACAGTCTGACTGTGATGATTCACTCTATCAAGAGTCTGTTTGCTGATCAGAGAGTTAACCAGGGAACATCACTAGGCCTGACGTTGTCTGCTTAAGTCTCAGCCCCCTTCCATCCATCACTTATTTTTCCTTCTCCTGCCTCTCTGACAGAGGGGGCAGTAAGCCAGGCCACATGACACGGATCAGGGAAGAGCGAATGAATGGGGGGAGGGAGTTGTTTTTTTCTTTAGCTGTGTGAGGGCTGTGTGTGTTTGTTTAACTGTAGTGACCTGAATGCTTCCACACCTGTCCTCTACCACATTCACAGACCTCCCAGTACACTCAAGTACAATATCTTTACAGTGCCTCTTACACGCACTGCTCCGATGTACCCTTCTCTAAACACGTGGGTTATACATTTTCTGCACCAGTTGAGTGATTTGCCCACTTTGGACTTCAGCCTGAGGGCGACAGCAGTCATATTATTAGCTTTATTAACTTGTTCCATTGTCATACTCATTGAACCAAATGTTCAATAGTGCAGTCATGCAAACTGACAAATCTATGGTGAGTGCTATCCATTATAATAGTACAACATCTAAAGAGCATGTCAATGAAAAGCTCTATACAATACAATTCAAAAGATGTTGTTTAAAAATAGATCATATTAGAATAATTTCTGAAGGATCATGTGACACTGATGACTGGAATAAAGGCTGCTGAAAATACAGTTCTGCAAACACAGGAATAAATTAGCTAGGGCTGTAAAACGATTAATCGCGATTAATCGCATCCAAAATGAAAGTTTGTGTTTACATGATATATGTGTGTATAGTGTGTATAATTATTTTGCATATATAAATACACATACATGCATGTATATATTTAGGAAAAATGTGCATGTATATACTTTATATATATTTATACAAAATTAATATTATACATAAATATAAATATTTGATATATTAATAACAACTTTTTCTTAAATATATACATGCACATGTGTGTATTTATATAAACAACATAACTACACCCACATATATTATATAAACGCAAACTTTTATTTTGGATGTCGATTAATCGCGATTAATCATTTCACAGCCCTAACCTATACATTTTAAAATCGAAAAACAGTTATTTTCAATTGTTTTATGGTATTTTATTATCAAATAAATACAGTCTAGAGCATAAGTCTTACCAACCTTAAACTTTTGAAAGGTATGTATATTTGCTAGAAATATATCTATGCAACATATTTTATGTAGAATTTAAAACAATAACGTAAAATGCATAATAGAAAAGCAAATGAAGAGTTCAGATGCAAAAGCCTCTAAATGCCATTTGAAATTTTCTTCTAAAATGACCATTTTTATCAAGCTTGTATATTTAAGTTCAGTAATTTCACTTAAATGACAATTAATAGGTAATCTTCATTGCCATTTAAGTGAAATAACTGAACTTAAATATACAAGCTTGATAAAAATGATCATTTTAGAAGAAAATTCAAATGGCATTTAGAGGCTTTTGCATCTGAACTCTTCAAATGTTTAAGTTTGCATGTGAATTGTATGTTAATGAATGTAAAATGATTAGTCTCAAAGCAGCCCCAGTAAGTCAACCATATTGTTATGCCCTAATTTATGCATTTTTGAGACCGCAGGGCAGGAACAATAAATGATCAAGGTGAGAGAGAGGTAACTGGATTGATACATAAGCCAGATTGGAACCTGCATCTCCTGGAGCACGAACCACCATTCATGACTATATCACTGATGTAAGCTCTAGGTCTTGTGCTTTCTTGTTACCAGTTGCAAAACTTACTGACGCTGAATTATTGAAACGAATTCTCCATCCCAACGAGTGACTCACTGAACACAAGCAAGGAAACAGTGACTAGCAACCAACCATCAGTGTCACTTTCCAAAAACACACACTAAAGCAAAATCACAAAGAGAGAAGTGATGCAGAAACAGAGAATACTTAGTTTGCGATTCCTATATTCAGCGTAATTCCAGACACGCGCTTGCGGCCTGCGCAAAGCTTCCTCAATGTGTGATACTGACCTATATTGACTTCTGCAGAGTGAATGTGAGCAACAGGACTGTGTTGAATATATGAGTGCATTGACCCCAGTCCTTGATCACTTGACTAAGGTTGTGCCGAGGCTATGCAGAGTCAAGCAGAAAACCAGCTGCAATATCAGCATTTATGGCAGGTAGAATGTGCAGGGAGGGACGAAGAACGTCTTGAACTTTGGCCACCATCTTCATCATTAAGGCCACAAAAACAAAGCCATTGACGAGCATTAAGGCCATATAAAAATTTAACAGCCAGGTTTTGTAACTGTATAGCGAAGCAGGTTAAGGATATCCGAGTACGAAAGTCGTAAAATGCTGTAAACGTGGAAGCAGAAACGTTATGCAACTCTCTCTTGTCTCTGAATGAGCAGATTGTTTTCCAGTTAGAAGCAGTAGTGGAAGGGAATAATAATCGCGTGAAGTTATTCCGAGATAACTTGGAAATGGGAACTGTGAGAGGGAGTGTGAATGTCATGGCTGAGGTGAAGGGTATAGCTGGGGGTCATTATCGAGAAAGAGAGTTTCAGAGCTGTGGGACGTTTGTGGGAGACAAAGTCATTTTGTGTTGGTCTATGTATGTGTGCATATCTGTGGGTTTGGTGTTTAATTGAATGTGTTTGAATGGATATGAATGAGTGCATGTGTGTGTGAACTATGTTGAATATGTGTGTGGACTGGACACAAGTGAGCGTAGGGTAAAGTGATGAGGGAGCTCTCTATGGCCTCACTGTCAGAGAAACAATAAGCTGTCAGAGGAACAATACTCGGAAACTCTCCAGTGTGAGAGGAAGAGACTTGAAGCAGGAAGTTGGATAAGGATGAGTCTCTCTCTCTCTATGTATGTCTTATTCTCCATGACCGTTATATACTACCAGTAAAAATGTGTGCCATTTACATTTCTCATTAGCTTAAAAAAATTATCTCAAGGCTTTTATGCTTTTCAAGGGTGCATTAAAGGGATACTCCACTTTTTTTGGAAATAGGCTCATTTTACAACTCCCCCAGAGTTAAACAGTTGAGTTTTACCGTTTTCGAATCCATTCAGCCGATTTTCTGATATTTAGAAGAATATCAGTAACCAGACAGTTTCTGGTCTCATTGACTTCCATAGTAGGACAAAAAATATACTATGGAAGTCAATGAGACCAGAAACTGTTAGGTTACAGATATTCTTCTAAAAATCAAAAATTCGACTGAATGGATTTGAAAATGGTAAAATTCTGACTGTTTAACTCTGGGGAGTTGTAAAATGAGTGAGAGTATCCCTTTAATTTGATCAAAAATATAAGCAAGAAAAATAATAAAATATTATTACAATTTAAAATAAGTTGTTTTATTGTAATTTATTTTAATATATTATTTAATTTGTAATGACAAAGCCGAGTTTGCCATTAAGCCATTATTTTTGAATTGTAGTGCATCGCGGATTCCACAATAATATTAAGCAACTGTTTTCAACCAATTTATGCTGTAATATAATGTAAATGTGTGTAAACAAAACATTTTTACTTTCTAAAAAGTTTACACTATTATTTCTTGGTTTATTTATTTATTTTTACTATAGCCTATTAAAAATATATAAGTTAAAGTGATGAAAGAACTATCTATGGCCTCACTGGCAGCGGAATATATTTATTATGTTGAATTATGTAGCTAAAAAAAAATAATAATTTATAACGTATTTATTGAGAATGATATTTTAGCCTACTTACATTTGTATCACTTTTTTAACTATGAACTTTTCTACAGACCCCCTGCATTGTTCTGACAAATCTGACTTTTTTTAAGTTGATAAATCTGCTATTTAGCTTAACACATTTACCTTTGTTAAAAAGAAGCCATAACATGAGCTGTCTAACACATGCTCACACATCCCCATTCCCGCATCTCCCTCTCTCAGCATCCGCATCATTTATAACTCCACCTTACTACCCAAATCTGTGCCCTCCCTCCAGCGATTATGTTAATGCTGAGTCTCATTTTGTATGATACAATGACATTGTTTCCCTGAATTGAAACACACCGTTCTGGTCAGTGCTGGCTGGTCAGACAAAGTCACCAGCGGTCAACTCCAGTGAAAAAGTGCTGACAGAGTGAGCTTTTCCAGCTCTGAAACCCCCACACACCATGACCACAACCACACACACCCCATCCATCCTCTTAACAAATTCTGCTGGTCAGTGTATAGCCTATGTGGCCAGACAAATCTAGGGGCTTTCTTGAGGCAAACATTCATTGCTGTTTTTCCCTTTCAAATGTCAAGAACTCTTTTTGAATGTGAGCCAGTCAATTCAAGGAAGCTGAATCATCTTTAGAGGTGAAAGTTTTCACCTCTAAAGATGATTCAGCTTCCTTGAATGGATTGGCTCACATTCAAAAAAGAGTTCTGGATATTTAGTAAAAGTGAACTGTTTTTGCTCAAGTTAAAAAATGTTTTCGCTATCATGGAATACTTCACTGAGGAATTTTGATCTAGTAGGGCCAACACGTTTCATTTACAAAAAAAAAAAAAAAAAAGAGAAATAAAATAAAAATACCGGAAAGAACGGACATTCTGTGTTATTCCGCGGCATCGCCACACTACTCTAATATTTTCACCGCAGAACATAGAGCGACCAGTTTATTCAGATTCTCGAATGAATGACTCATGACTCGGTTCTTTGAACCAAATCCATACAGCGCGACCAGTGGGTGGCTGGAGTCCCATTCAGAACGCGGTAGTAGGCTATAGGTGTAGAGTGATTCCTGAACAAATGATTTAAATGCTTTAATCTTAAGACTCTAATATGTCTTAATATAGTAGCCTATGCTAAGTAATTTTTAGTGAATCAAACACAGCCTCGTTACAATTTACTAAGCCATGTTGCATGGCCTAAATAAGTCTGGACTGGTTGTCCACAAGTTGTAGCCTACATAAAGATTGTACTTAAAACAAGTAGCAGCCTTGTAGGCAACTTAAATTTATGTAATTAGACAGAAGTAGGCCTATGTTTTGAAAACAAATAAAATATATCAGCACATATCATTTGTTTAATATGGCTACTGTATAGCCTATAGTTTGGTATGTTTATCAGATTTATTCTGCTTCTAAAAACTAAGTCTAAGTAGCAATTACTTCTGAAAGCATAACTATTGCAACATGAAATGCAACTTTCAGACAGCTGAGTACAAATTTATATTGCTAAAGACTTCATGCAGACTAAAAGCCAAATTAAGTTTATTGCCGATCTTTACTTAGTTTACTAACCATTTAACTTTTGATTCTTCTTCTCATCATCCCAAACCTCTTAAAGAACCCAAACAACAGAGCTCAGACTCGGATAAGGTCCACTTACATGCTGCACCCTGAGCAAGAAGAACTATAGAGCAATGATACACAATCACAACCACCTTCAACACACATAAGTGACTGACCCAGTTTTGAGGGCTGCTCTCCGGTGACCGTGGCTGGTACCTCTGCAGGGACACCCCTCCCATCTCCATCTCCATCTAGGTCCAGGTATTGTGGGATGGGTGGCCAGGGGAGCAGCGATGCCAGCGGGTAGTGTGAGATCATGATGCCAGTCCAGGTTGCTCACACATAATCAGGGCTCTATAACTGGTGCTCTTGTGATGAAGCCAAGGTCTATGTGTGTTTTCGTGTCCGTCTGCTCTAGAGGGCATTCCCACTTGCGTCTTCCAGAGGGTGTCCTTCTGTCCTTTTGTGTAAAGTGGAAACAGTCTGACAGATCTGTCTTTAGAAGTCCACAATTGCTGTTTCCCAACACATACAAACAACGTCTCTCTCTCTCTCTCAACCTCAGTCTGATTCGAGAAGAGGTTGGCAGCTTCTCCGCTGTAGCCACATGAGTGATTAAAGTCTATTGTTTTTTCTCTCTCTTCAAAGAAGGAGGAGGGCTGAGCGATAAGCCCTGCCCCTGCACTAATACCAAGATTGTGCAGAAAGAGGGAGAGAAATACAGGAAAAGAGAGAAAAGGGGTCTTGTGTTGAAGGAGGAAAACTGAGTGGAGGTTTAAACAAAATAGTATTATTTTAGCAAATTTATACAATATAGTTTTGTGTTAATTCTTTTAAACTGTAACCACAAAAGTTATATCTATAAGCAAGTTTTTTTAAGTCTTTGAAACAAAAAAATTAAAAAATGCTCTTCCATGAACAGCAGTTAGGGACTCTAAATGCCTTTTATGACCTTATTGCAGTGACAATTTTTTTTTCACAAACCACTAATAAACATCATTATCTCAAAACTACAAAATTTTACATACATGCTGCTGACATATTATTGTAGCAGACTTTGTGCTGAGTACAGTGTAATAATACTTTAGCCATGAAAATGTCACAAGTAACAGAAAAAAGCACACACGTCAGAGCATGTCAGAACACCTCCAGGACCCAGAAAACAGCTCAGGCCCCTAAGGGTTAACAACAGAGACAATAATTATAATGATTGATAAGCACTAAAGCTTAAGTCATTGTAATGAGAATACAAGTTCACATTGCAGCTTTAACGATAATGATACGCAAAGGAACAATATAATTGGAATTACTTTCAGAAGAATTTTCTCCAGCAGATGAATAATAAAACATTAACAGCCAAGTGACTTTTAAGAGCTTGTGCATTTAAAGTGGCAGATGACAAAACGGCAGCAAACACAACAATATTGTGTGTTGGTGTGTGGACACTAATATAATAATCGTTATATTTCCTAGTGTGAACTGGCCATAAGGGTTGAAAGAGGACCCGATGGAGTCATTTGCCTTCTTCTCAGTAAGGCAAGAAACTTTCCTGTTAACCAATAATTCAGCAGTGTGGCCTTTGTTACCAGGACCAAAGGCAAGGTTTCACCTGAAGAGTGTAATAACAAGCATGTGACTAAATATTTTAGACTGGGGTCGGAAAAAACATAGTTAGAAAAATGCATATTAATTGGAACTGGATTTGGTAAAGTATTGGCCACAGCGAAAGCTGAGGTTATCGTTTGGGACAGGGGCAGTATTTATAGTTATAGCCCTGACTGGTCAACCGTAAGTGAATTAGTAGCTAACCAATACACACTAATGTACGTTAAGGCATACAGTACTTGGGACAGTTAATAAGACACAGAGTTTAAAAGCAGTAACTTCCAACTGTTGCAAAAATGCCTGCAGCAGATATGTGAATCAGTAACATAAAATAACAAAACAGCAAGATTCGGAGGATGTTAAACACTAAGTTTAGAACTTTCACAGAATACAGACGTGTACACCAGTGAGCTCACTTTATGTAATGTTCTTGGTAAAGTATAATTTTAAAATCTATGGAAAGCTTCCATATGCGGTCATTAATCCGGGCAATAATTTTGACTAGTGCCTTAGGTTGCAAGAAACATTAATTCATTTACAATGTAAGACATTTCAGAGGGTTTAAAAGCAGAAATGTCCCACTTTTTGATATGATGGCACTCAAAATTATATTTTCAGTACGATGGGTTATAAGGTTCTAGTAGTGGTCAAACTAGTGCTCAAGGTGGATAAAATTAATGAAATAAAATTCTGGCCTATACTGATAAAATGACAAAATACATATAAAATACCTATTTACAATTACAACTGTAAATAGGTCTGACAACTGAGTTCAAATTCTATACAATTTTGTCAAAATAAAATAAATAAAAAAACTATATATAATAATTTACAATATGAAAAATTTATAATTATTTTAAGATTTGTCAAAGATTTCATTTAACGTGCTGTGTGGTTAAATTATTAATGTTTTTTAAAGATTAACTTTAAAGTTATCTTAGTATAAAATAAGAGAAATTAGCATGCACAATTAATGATATAGCCAAAAACAATCTCTAATATTGTCCATTAACTGATACAGTGATATATTGTGCATCCTGAGGTTTTATTACATTAGTCTCGTCAACATGTATAATTCTTGTCGCAGTACTTTTAGTTTATTCCACTGCAATGCCTTCTGCTTTCATAAAGAAAACTTTTGTTTGTTTTTAAAGAATGAGAGACAAGTCCATAATATTAAATGAGGTAATACAAAGCTTAACTTCTATATTACCCTTAACATTTGTGTGTGCTTCAAGCTTTATATATGCTCTCTCACTCACCCATGCTTACATTCAAAAGCAAAGACTGGAGAATAAATTAACCGTTTAAATCAGAATGCCATTGATTTTCTCTTTCATATCCTCAGGCTCCTTATCTATTGTTCAATATTTAAGAGTATTTAATTGTGGACCACAGAATGAAGGACCTGAATCCCCTCGCTTTCAATCTTGTGGGCTCTTCTCTCACTCTCTCCCCTCCTCCTCTTTCCTTGTTTCCTTTCTCTGTTGTTCAATCCTACTTCTGTCCCCATGGCAGAGCTCAACACCCATCTGAACTGTTTTGAAATTTCTCAGCTTCCAGAGTCTCTCCGTTGGTACATTTTGATCTATACAGTTTGCTGACATAGCAATAGTGCGGTCTGCAGAAGTTTACACAGCTGGCACAATTTTTTGGCTTTTACACTTACACTTAGACACACATTTAAACAAGTTATATCACCCAAGTTCTATTCTTTATTTCATACTACAGCTTGGCAACACAAGACACGCAAAGGCTATGTTAAGAACTAAGCATTGTTCACACCTAAATGGAGGAACATCTTGCTTACTGCTCATAAAACATTCATGAACACTCAGACGTGTTTTTTTTTCAGTATAGCTGTTTTTATTGGCAAAAAGTGCTTATGAAGGCATCCATCCGGGACACACTGGACATATAACACTCTTGTAAATCACAGGATTTATCTCTCTGAGGGTAAAGTTCACTAGGACAAGACTGTAAAAAAAAATCCTCGAAAAGAGGAAAATACCCTAAAAGAGACTTTAAATGTGAAATAATATGGCTTAGAATAAAATATGTGTTTCTACCAAAATATTTTATGAAAAAAAATTACTTCAAAGACCAATAAGACATAGCTGAGGGGTTCTCAACTCCAGTCCTCGCGACCCACTGCTCTGCATATTGTGTATGTCTCCCTTATTTAACACACCTGATTCAGATCCTCAGCTCGTTAGGATAGACTCTATGGCTATCCTAACGAGCTGAGGATCTGAATCAGGTGTGTTAAATAAGGGAGACATACACAATATGCAGAGCAGTGGGTCGCGAGGACTGGAGTTGAGAACCCCCAAACGAGTGTGCTCAAACTACTGCTGTCCTCTACCACCATCAAGTGGACAATGGAGAAATTGCATACACATTGCAACAAATTATCCACAAGTATTTACCATTGTGCTGATACCTCAGCAGAAAAGTGCCCCTTAAAGGGGTAATGAACTGAGAAATCAAATTTTCCTTGAGCTTTTGACATCTAAGAGGTCATCATATTATAAGAATATCCTGTAAGTTTTAGAACTGAAAACGTCCTTGCATAGTCCAATAAAAGCTTTTATTGTCATCAGCCACAGCAAACGACTCGTTTTTAAAAGTGGGGATAACTAATGCCTTGAATAAATAACTAATGCCTAAATGGCCTAAGTGTATGCGTTATTATAGTGTTTGAAAGGGTGAATATAAACTGAGTGTATTGTTTGTGTAATTGTGCGTTGTGTAGTTGTGCGATTCCTAACCGATCAATAAAAGCAGATTCTGAGTATTTCTAGTACTTTCTAGTATTACTATTACTAGTATTAGTACACCAGTGTTTTTCACATAACCCCATGTTCATTCCACGGAGTGAGTGCGTCTGTCGCCTCCAGGTTTCCTGTTGAGATCACATGACCAGCCGAATAGCTTGTTATATTCGAATAAGCTAGAGACCGGAGATGGTTGTAACAATTTTGACCTTTCTGTCTATATCTTGTAGTACTTTGAAGTCAGTGTGTTCAAAATGTGATCCAAACTAGTTACAAGTGTCTGCTATTATTAAATGACATAGTTTTTATCTTTGCAACACAAACAGAAAATGCATGGTTTAGTTTCAAACACGAGGAGTGGAATGGTACAATTCACCCATAGTCTGGGTTAGTTGTAACATACCCTGGGTGAGATGTAACATTATGATATCCACCGGGGTGATATGTAACATAATGAAATAAGGATTTTGACAAAAAAAATGTGGGGTGTGGGGTGGGTTAAAATAAAACATATATATTGAACACATTTTTCTTGGGTAGGTAATGCAGGGTTCTCAACTCCAGTCCTCGCGACCCACTGCTCTGCATATTGTGTGTGTCTCCTTGTTTAACACACCTGATTCAGATCCTCAGCTTGGCTTCAGAGTGAGATCTGAATCAGGTGTGTTAAACAAGGGAGACAGCAGCAGTGGGTCACGAGGACTGAAGTTGAGAACCCCTGTTGTAATGTTTCATTGCTGTTACAACTAACCCAGAGTCATGTAGCCATGAACTAGCTCACCTTACAGCTAACAGGCAAAACATTAGCACAAACAACTTGCATGAAAATATCTACACAGACACACAATAAACATAATTTTAAGTTTGATGAGTTAAACTACAAAGCAGAAAATCCCATAAAAAAATAAATAAAAAAGTAAAACAAAGTTACTTTCATTCCTCAAAATTGTTTTTTCCACTCTAACTTGTGCTGTGTCTGCCAGAGGGCTCTACTTTATCACATGTGGAATAAGAACTAAACTGAGCATGTGCGAAGTGAAACAGGTGATTTGTAACTAACTAGTTCCTGATTGGACAGATTGGAATTGTTACAACTGACCCGTGTTACAACCATCCCGGTCTCCCGCTATGCCAACTGTTTAACCCTCTGTGAACACTTTCATTAATGAACTCACTCAATCATGGATGACTGCGAATATCTGTTTGCTTTTAACACTGTGAATCATCAGATCCGTTTGTCCACCCTCTCATCACTGGGCATCACTGAAACTTCCTCCACTGGTTTTAGTCTACACTCTTAGAAGAAAAGGTTCTATTTAGAACCTTAAAAAGTTCTAAAGCGCTACGATATTTGGAACCCCTAAAATGCAATGCATGAATGATTACAAAATTCAAGATATGGGGGTTAAAAAATGTTGTTAATCAGTATCACACGAAGAGTGCCATTTCAAGTTTTTATCCTTCAAAAATCAGCATGATTAAAATGGGATATTAAAGTTTAATAAACAATAATTTAATTACAACTGCAAAATGTTGCAGAATAATGTAATATATGTATGAATAATAGCCTATAAAGAACCTTTGTGCCAAAAGGGTTCTTTCTTGTCATTATCATCATTTTTTTGCATAAAAGGTCCTTTGCAGTTGAGTAAAGAACCCTATGCTCACATATAGAACCCTTTTCTCTAAGAGTGATCTCACAGGTGGGTCCTTCAGGTCGCATGGAGAGGCGAGGTATCCCCCAGGGTTCAGTTCTTGGACCCCTCCTCTTCACCATTTACACCTCATGACTGGGACCCATTATACAGGCTCATGGTTTCTCTTGACCATTGCTATGCTAATGACACCCAGCTCTACCTCTCATTACATCCAGATGATCCCACAGTAGCTGCACAAATCTCAAGCTGTCTGCCGGACATCTCAGAATGAATGAAGGATCATCACCTGCAGCTCAACCTAGCAAAGACTAAGCTTCTCATCTTCGCCTGCCTGTCCGTCTCTGCAGCACCGACTTCACTATCCAGCTAGATTCAACCTGCATATCACCCCATCGAGGTTCTGTTCAGAAATCTTGGAGTGGCATTTAAATGACCACCTTCAGGAAGATCAGGTCTTTTCCTAACTGAGCATGCAACACAACTTCTCGTCCAGGCCATGGTTCTCTCTAGCCTCGTTATTACTGCAACACTCCTCTGGGATGGACTTTCGTCATGTGCAACTAAACCTCTACAAATGATTCAGAACGCTACTGCTTGTCTCATCTTCAATGAGCTCAAAAGGGGCCACGTCACTTCTCTGTTCATCTCTCTGCACTGGCTACCACTCGCTGCTTGTATCAAGTTCAAGGCATTGACACTTGCTTATATGTGCCACAGACTGAGCTCCGTCCTACTTTCACTCGCTCCTATGAGTCTACATCCCTACGATCAGTCAATGAGCAACGGCTCGTGGTACCATCACAGAGAGCCACAAGATCAATCTCCAGAACATTCTCATTCACGGTACCATGTTGGTGGAATGATCTCCCCACCCTCATCCGGAATGCAGACTCCCTCACAACATTCAAAAGACAACTGAAAATTCAACTCTTCCGTGAGCACTTATAACCTCATAAAAAACCTCATTCTTTCTCTATCCTTTAATCTGGTTTATATGCCACTCTGAGCAGTGCCTGACATTGGTATTTTGAGCACTTCTTGCGTAGTTTTTGCCTCTTCACAATGACTTGCTTGCTTTAGTCCTCAGTTGTAAGTCACTTTAAATAAAAGCGTCTGCTAAATGACTAAATGTAAATATATAGTGATTCGTGTCTCTTCAGAAAATTTGGATGTATCGGTAAATGCTTGATTCATAAGAATTCGTTTTACAATCTCTTTATGAACTTTTTTGAAGCGACAAAGTGGAAGTTGTGTAGACTGTGACGGTCACTGAAGGGACAGAAAGCTCTCAGATTTCATTAAAAAATAACCAACTGCACAACGTGCAGAACTTTGGAGATTCCCAACAAAATGAAACCAAAAGTTACTCTGGGCAATATTCAACAGTAAAAACTTAAAATAAAAAAGTTTTGGGGACACTTTACTTGAAGGGGTGTAAAACTAACATGACACCTTCATAATCATGACATATGTTATGAATATGAAGGAAGTTTTATGCATGTTTGTGACTGTCATTAAGAGTCATTCGCTCAGTTATGACATTTTTATCTCACTTATCTCACTGCTGGAAATATTTAACCAGTAGCCTATGGTTTGGTTGGTGGGTCTAAGCTGGTCTAAAAGGGTCTAGCTGGTCTTCAACTGTTTTTGTGCAGTCTACATAAAACACAACATTCATAAATTATTTTAACAAATGCAGACAACAATGTAGCCAAACAGCTTGTACAATATGTCAACTTGAATATGAAAACAAAATTTCCCAAGGCCACACCTCCGAGGACTCTCACACACTCTCTCTCTCTCTCTCTCTCTCTCTCTCAACTCTCTCTCTACTCTCTACTCTCTCTCTCTCTCTCTCTCTCTCTCTCACTCTCACACTCTCTCACACACACACACACACACACCACACACACACACACACACACACACACACACACACACACACACACACACACACACACACACACACACACACACACACACACACACACTCTCTCTCTCTCTCTCTCTCTCTCTCTCTAAAATATAAAGACAAAAATTCCCGAGGAGAATGAGTCAGTCAGTGCCCCACACACACCACCATGAAGCAATTAAGCCTATATACTTTACTGATAATGTTCGTCGCTGTCTGCGAGTCTAATGCGTTTATTCGTCCAAGTAATGGCCTCCGCGAATGTCGTATAAACTCAACTTTAACAGCACTAGAGGTGCTTCCAGGTGGAGGGTGGGATAACCTGTCGCAACATAGACATGGGACGGGTGATGAACTTGAGCTATTCCCAGTGCCAGACCACAGAGGATGGACTTTATCTCATCCCAGATGAAGTCTTTGTTATTCCACGGAAAACAAGCGGAGTGGAAACTCACTCTGAGACCATCATGTCATGGTTGGAACAGAAAAGCTCCACATCAGGATCCATCAATGCAGACATTTCCTTCCCTCCTGTTCTAAACGGAAAATTCTCTGAAGAAAATACACGCATGAAAACACACCAAGTGAGAGGCAATTCCGTAACAACACGAGTTCAGGTAAGTCAGAAAAGTTTTTTAAATAGCCAAAAATAGTAACTGCTTAATAGTCTTAATTGTTCACTTTGATTATTTTATTATGCATCAATTATTAACATTCATATGGGAGATTTAAAATGAACACGGAACGATTAATTGTTATTTGTCAAAAGGAAGCGCAATCACGAAGCGTAAGTTAGCTCGCTTTCAGTTTCATTTCACGTTAAAGTGAAAATCTGGACTGGTCATTATGTCCACGTCAAAATCTAAGAATGTGTCTGTTCAAGGAAATGTTTTGTATTGACTTATCTAGCAATCTTTCAATCTACTAAAAATAAAGAAATATATAGGAGCAACTGACTGGGGTATTATACCCCAGTCAGTTGCTCCTATATATTTCTTTATTTTTTAGTAAAAAGAAAAAAAATGACCAGGAAAAGGGTTTAATTTTGATTTCAATTGTTTTGTCTTTTCTTCTCAGGTACTCAAACCATCTCTACACTGTTAATGCATATCCTGACTTTACTCTGGACTCCCGCTTTTGCTCAGCAGATAGTGGAAAATCGCAGACGCTATTGAGAACAATCAAACTCGTCAAGTAAATTATCTGTCAGAGAAACTCATACTTGATTATGGTACCCACTGTCATCACAAGAATCAATGCCGGTGCCACTTTGGTCCAAGAAGACTGTATGAAAAGGTTCTTATGTCTCCAACAGTGAGTCAGACAAGTTTTCTGTCTCTGCATCAGCAGGCTTGAACTTTTTTAACAAGGTTAACTTTAACTTTGGTAGCAAGGAAACCCAGGAAACCTCTCAAACCCTCAGTTACCAGCAAAACATTACATATTCTATAGTTCAGAGCCATGGTGGTGCTTTATTCTACCAAGGCATCACTCTGCAGAAGTGGCAAGAGAGCACGCAAAACAACCTTGTGGCTATTGACCGTTCTGGTATGCCACTGCACTATTTCCTCAATCCATCTGCATTTCCTGATCTTCCAGCTCCAACGTTACAAAAACTGGCCTTGTCAGTCCAAAAGGCTGCAGAGCGCTACTACAATATAAACACCATTCCAGGATGTGTAGATCAAAATTCCCAAACTTTAACTTTCAGGCCAATGTGGATGACAAAATCTGCTAAGGTCCAGTCACTGAATTTGACCTTTGGTGGAGTTTACCAAATATGCACTCCATCTGCGGCTGACGGAAATGTCATCTGTGATGAGCTTGCGCAAAAAATCCAAATACTGGTGACTATTCTTGTCACCAACCGTATGCTTCCTTTTTGTTACACTCAGAGACAGTAGAGCAGAGTTACAATAAATATGAGTGCCATAAGAAATGCCATTCATGCTGGTTAATTTTTGATTGTTGTGACAATGTATGTGGAAATGCTTACTGACGTCCGTCAGTGCAAAAATTGACACATACTGGTGTTCCACAAATCAGACAGTCCCTCCATACTCTGGATACCTCTTTGGAGGTCTATTCTGACAATCTTTGCAAAACCCATTTACCAAATCTCACGACTGTCCTCCTGAATTACTTTGCACAAGTATTTTTTGACTAATGGCATGATGATTTGTTTGAGCAATGACTATGAGGCAGGAACAATATCTTCTGTGCCTTTTGGGGTTTTCTTTAGCTGCCAATCTGGCAACCCTCTTGCAAGGGGCGAATACCGTTGTCCACCTCAGTACAGCCAACATCTTGCTGCCATTAGTGATGGCTGTCAAGTATTGCTACTGTGTCCAATCAGACGAGATTTACTGGTGGCCAGTTAAAACCTATTCGCCTCCCACCATTCACAAAACCACCTCTGGTCAACATAATGGCGACAAACACTGTAGTTGTGATGACAGAAGGTGATCGGGCTTTGGGTAAGGGTTGGAGAAACCAAACAATGGAGACTAGCAAAACCTGGTGAAGTCAATCAAATGACCACAATGTTCGATTCTGTCGTCTACCCGGATGTCAGGAGGGGAAAAGGCTGGTGTAGCCTGTGGTGTAATGACTGTGATCGCTGTTGTGGTGGCAGGAATTGTCCTCTTAATGAAACGAAGGAGGAGGTTTTTCTCACTTCAGGTCAAGCAGGGGGTATGACGAAGATCCACAATGATGGACAAAGTGTTGTAGAGAGTCAGAGAGAGCAACAGATTACAAATGAAGACCCTACTCAAGCTCTGTTGCATTAGTCGCTATTGCAGATTTGTAAAATCTTAATCAGCTTTTAATCAAAATCAAATTTCACAATGATTAGCATTTGTAGATAGGGAATATATTGATGTGGTGGTATTTACAACACAGATGGTGTCAATTATTAAGTATTTTGTACATTATTCTGATCAATGTGTTTTAATGAGAATATGTGGTTAAATTTGTTCAGACTGTTTAATTTGTTAAAACTGGTTTTGAGAGTGTTTTATTATGACTTGACAAATCATGTGTAGTCAGGTCAAGTACTGGTTTTGTATTTAGCCTGGTTTTTGTTATTGTTCTTTTTATATTATTTGAATAAAAAAAGCATCTGGATGAAAGTGGAAATTACTAGTGTTTTTGTAAATTTGCCTAGAAATAAATTATTTTTCTGAATCCCCAGAAAGTCAATAAATAATCTGCATAAGCAAGCACATTTTTCAGGTTAAAAAAAATAGGTAAAAAGCTATAGTATACAGGCCAAGTGTTTAAAGTGTCTTAAATAACAGCATAGCACTTTATGATTCAAACAATTCAATTCAACATGTGGTCTTGATGGCAAGTAGTGACAACAAACCGACAAAACAATCAAGTACTTTCATGCCTGTCATATTAAAACATTATTCACAGTTGTTTCTGAGGGATATATTTGGTTACATTATGTGTGTGTTAGGAAACGCATCACCTAAAGACACAACATACTTAAATACACTGCTTTTCAGAGGCTACTTAATACACATTCACACAAATGCCAGTTAAACAGCCAGTTCGAACAAGAAAGAGAGACAAAACTGTACACAACAGAGGTGGAAAAAGAAAAGGCAGCACTTGGTTTTTAAAAGTGAAAAGTAAATGTCAATGCATTGCTTCATTATTACTGCATTGTTGTATGTACTTACAGTTATGCCTCTGAATTCCTATTGGTTTGTGACGTCAATCCGACTTGCATTTCCAACCAAAATCATCCCCTGACTGACGTTACTTCTTTCTTCTCAAGGACCTTGACAAAATGTTGTGGAGTAAAAAGTATGATATTTGTCTATCAAATGTAGTGAAGTTAAAGTAAAAAGTTCCTCAAGTAAAGTACAGGTAGTCAAAACGTTTAGGCTAAAGTCCTCAAGTAAATGTACTTTGTTAAGTTCATGAACCAGCATATTTTATTTGTTTGAATGTAAAATGCATTATCATGCAATCTTAATGATGGTTTAAATGTATCTAGAGGACAGATAACATTCCTCATTCAAGCAAGGACACCGATTTGCAAAGTGATGTTTTGACTCACCATTGCCCACCATGCCTGAAACTCACAGACAAACTTCAATACCACTGAGCTCCAGCAGATGGCAGGGTCTCCTGAACATTACAGCACGAAGGAACTACCAAACAAAATATTGCCACTCACTTATGAAACAGATTGCGTTGAGCGTTTATAGTAGTGTAATATACTTACACCATAGTGAAAGTGTAGCCTACATTACCGGAATAATATAGCAAGATATCTACTGTAGCTACATATTTGTGCCATGCTATATTCCCATAGGCCTACTGATTTGTAAAAACAAAAGGCCTTCCCGTCTTTATTCTGTCTCAATAATGTCAAGTGAACTAAATGTATCAGTTAAAATAAACTAATGGCAGAGATGGCACTGACTTGACATTTAAGCACTGGCAAAATTATGAATAAACATCTCTTATTGACACTGAACAAATAAAATTGGTGGCACATTCTGAAATGGCAAGCTAGCGTTGTTTTCAGATTGTGCCATGTTTTGGTAGCCAAATGCACGGGCGGCCCATTTTTAACAATAACTCAACCCTTCAACACTGAATGGAGGTTTCAAACACATGAGAGTTTAGAAACAGCCAGAGACTGTTGGAAGTACATTATTCAAGATGACAGTTAAATAACAAGCATAAAAAAGGTTGCTGATATATCAATATGAATCTGAGGCTTTCCTGGACATCATTAGATGCATTACTGATGATCGGTCAGTTTTATTGAATCAGCCCACCACCAGCACCAAGACATCTTCAAAGAAGGTAATGAAATAGACAGTCAGAGAACAGGAGCCAGCCTGCTGAGTGGAAAATTACAAGTGTGTCTGGAAAAATGAGAGCTATTTCTAATTATTATACATGAAATAATGCCCATGAATCATACACTCTTTTGAGATACATGGAATATGTACCTTTTTGAGCCTCCAGGAATATTCTGGAAGGATGTTAGTGAAAATAGGATGTTAACAATAACACAAAAGCACCATTTGTCTCACACACACTTTAAAATAGATTTTGTACAGCTGATTCATCAAAATTAATTCATTCACATACTTAATGACCAGTGTGTGTCTTCAATGTTCAACGTTCTCCTTCTATGGCAATTAAGCATGTTTTAAACAGGGTTTTAAATCTAGCACAACATAAAAACATGTGAAAACTGCAGATTTGAACAACTTCCAACCAAAAGTATGAAAAAAAAATACTTGACACATGAATGACATTTAAAAGTGATTTGGTGATGCTATTAAAATCCATCAACTTAAAATATTATTTCTTTCCTGATACAGTAGAAATGTGGACAGGCATACAATTCTTTTATTAAAAACACTGCGCATAAACTGTATCTGTTTTTATATTACAATGTAAAAAGAAATCTTTAAAATAAAGATTCATCTGTCTTGTTCATTGTCTAGCAAAACCAAATCTAACTATCATGTCTGTGTTCCTCTGTCCAGTCCTTCGGCAGTCTCCTCATCCTTCAAACACTCATTGAAGTATCCATCAGGGACAGTTTGGTCCCTCAATGTCTCTGGAAGGCATGATGAAATAAATAAAGTGGAAACAAAAAGAGCTTGTGTGTCTTTGTGCAAAATCAACCAGCCAGCCAATGGTGTTCGAGCATCCCAGCCAGCTGTCATGCTATTGGCTGATGTGTTGCCAAGGAGGACAGGACTGCTGGAAATTGAGGAGTGATCTGTCAATGAATCAGTGTGTTTTGCCATTCAGTTGTGTAGTTCGAGAACACATAGAGAACTCAGAGTTCATCTCGCGAGGCTCGGGACGCAGGCGGTGGTGTGTCCCCGGTGACACTGTTCTGGGCGACGGAGCGAATTTGTGCCTGCTGGGCAGTTTTTTGAGCATACTGTCTGTCCCAGTCTGTGTTGACAGCCTTGTCATCCCAAATAGTGGACGTCTCAGTGTCGCTGAAGTAACCCGGCTTCGCCCGTATAGTGTGTTGGGTACAACAGCAATGGCTCAACAGAGAAAGCACGAAGATCTCTGGGATCAAAGTGAGACATGTATGCCTCACTGAAAGAGAGAGAGAGAGTAAGAGAGAGAACAAAGATAAGGGGGGAGAAAAGCAAGGGCATGGGAAAAATTACAAACAGGAAAAAAGAAAAAAAAATAGTGGATAAATTATTTATGGTTTTAAGGTTTTTTTAAAAGATATTTCTTCTGATCACCAAGGTAGTATTTATTTAAACAACAATACATTAAAACAGTAATATTGTGAAATATTACAATTTAAAATAACAGTTTTCTATTAGAAAAATAAATGCCAAAGCTGAATTTTCAGCATCATTACTTTAGTCAGTGTCACATGATCCTTCATAAATCATTTTAATATGCTGATCACATGCTCAAGGAACATTTATTATTATTATCAATGTTGATGACAGTTGTGCTGTTTATTTACATTTAAATTGTATTGTATTATATTTTAAACAAAAGTTCAAAAGAAACGCAAGTATTGATTTCCTTAAAAAAAATTATTATATGGCTCAATTGTACATTTAAATTGTACATTTAAATTATTTACATTTAAATTGTATCGTATTATATTTTAAACAAAAGTTCAAAAAAACGCAAGTATTGATTTCCTTAAACAAATGTATTATATGCTCAATTGTATTGTATTATATTTTAAACAAAAGTTCAAAAGAAACGCAAGTATTGATTTCCTTAAAAAAACTTTAACCATTAAACCCCAAACCTTTTGAACGTTAGAGTATATAATGTTACAATTAATATTTACATAATGTATACATTTTATATTATATTTAGTAATGATTCTGTGATTCTATGATGGCTATGCTAGACAATCTCCATAGGACATGTAAACATTGCATTATTTTAAGCTTATATACAAGAGTAGTTTCACACACTTGGGGTACACAATGACTCTTTATCTCACTCTCTCTCTCTCACACACACACACACAGAGAAAGTGGAGATATATTTATACAGTAATCCATCTGTCTTATACCAATGGCCCTTCCCCCAAACTCAGCTATCAATGGGAATTTTGTCCCTCTAACGTGGGGCAACAGGAAGAACTGGCCCTTCCCAAAATTCCTCAAAGAAAGAGCAGGGAGAGAGACAGGGGAAGCCAGAGAATGCTAGACAACAGGGGAGAAGGACCGCAGGGTGCTGAAGGAGAGAAGAGAAGGGCCAGTAAAGGCGACAGATATGGGGGCACAGCCAGTGCTAAGCAGTTCTCTCACTAGAGGAACTGAGGTAGAAAGGCAGTCATTGTGTGACCCAGCAGGGACACCATACTTATTTTCTCACTCTGAACAATCTACCACTGTGTTTGTACCACTCAGCAATACAGCCTCAGTGTGTGCCTATGTGTAACCGCTGCAAAAAATATATCTATCGCTGCATGATATGGATAAATTGCGAATCACAAAAATTCTGAATCATCTTTTACAAAATAATGTCAGTTCGAATGAATGATTCAGTGACTCTCAGCTTGTTTCATTACTGGATGGATTAGCGTTTTTAAATTAATCTCTTGAATGAATAATTCAATAGTAAATACATTTTCAGTCACTTAACAACCTACTGATGTAACAATGTAATCGATATAATCTTTATTTGAAGTGTCAAGATACCTTCAAAAGGTGATTTACTCTATTTTTATCACTAATGTTAAATCCAGTGTTAATATCTAAACAATAAACTTTTATTTCAGTACTTCTGTGAACAATTTTAATTACTGTGACACAGAAATAGTGATTATTGTGTGGTTGAAAAGACTATTTTTGAAGTTGTTTTATACCTACACATGACAACTGCTCTCTGGGTCAGATGTGATCGTACTACTTAAAGTTTAATAGACATAGCCAAATCGTTGTTATTTAGAAATAAACATCCATCCATCCATCTCACTTACTTAGGGTGTTTGTTGAACATGACTGGCAGGAACTCGTCTACAGGAAGCATCTTGCCAAGTGGCTGAGCAGCGAGGAGTTTCTTGGCCCCCTGCTGTGAAAGAGCGTAACCTAGAGTCCAGTATGAGTAATCTGCCTTCACCAAGTTATTCACACCCTCTACAGACACCTCCGGCTGAGCTACTTGCATCCGCTTACGGCCCACATATCTATGGAGAAAGACGAGAAGAGAGATGTAGAGATTTAGAAAGATTTTTTTGTGAGCGGTGAAAAGGTGCTTTGTGCTTGTTATATGGTGGTGTTATTCTTACATGAGGTCCCAGTTCAGCTGAGCTTTTTCAACATCCTCCATGACGGTCTGTAACCTCCTCTTAAACCGAGGCTCAAACCTCACGTCATCCTCCAACACCAGCACATGTTGCAGACCCCTCTCCACCACCTATTACACACATTGTGCACCTTTAAACAACTGGGACTAAACAGAAAGCATGCTGTCTTTTGAAATAACAGTTTCAGCAAATTGTAACATTTACTGGAGTGTTGCTTGTCCAGCTGAGATTAACTGTACAGGTATACTATATTAATACATTTGGTTTATGTAGAAAACTAAACAGCCATAATCTTAAAGGATGCCATTAAAGGCAAAACAAAAGCAAACCAATGTCCCTGTGTGTACAAATATAGAGCACATTCAGCAAACATGGTCTTTGTTTTAAAGCTGTAGAAGCACAAATTCTATGTTTTGTTGTGATAATTATTAGATGTGTTAAATAAACCGAATAAAGAAAAAAATGATCTAACAAAAAATACATAACTTTTTATTCAAATCATAGTCTTGAAAGAATATCAAGCTCAACAATTCAACTCTTTACATAAGTTATAAGAATAGAAATGTGTCAAACCAATATTATTCTTTAATGTATGGGAAGTATAAATTTCCCATTAAATTTTCCCAAATCGTTTTCATGTATTCATTTTGATATTTATTTGACCTAACACAAAAAAAGAAGAGAGAAGAAAAAAAACTGAAATCCCAAATTGTGAAAAAAAAATAAATAATAATAATAATAATAAAAAATATTGCAAACTAGGCTATTAATAAAATTTAAAAAAAAGGATAAAGTCACTCTAGAGTGATAAAGTCACTCTAGTTTGACATGCTGACATTGAAAATCAGCATTTGCCTATAGCCTAGTCCCCCTGTGGTGAAAATCAAGCTTTTAATGTCTATGTAGTGTTTTTAATAAGCTTTAATACAAACCATGTGCAAATTCACACCATGAAATTCAAAACCATGTGCAACAGTCAACACAATTGCTGAGTATTTTCTCCTTTAAAACTGCAGTGAACCAAAGACAGTCTCAAACTACCTTGTAACCAATCATGTCAACGTGTGATTGTCAATTTTTGCGTGCATCCCTGAAGGTAATCATTCTTCAGTCCAGTTTACTGGAAAAGCTTTTTGATCTAACTGCTCTGCTGTATGATTTAACTTAACCTGCTCTGAATAAGACAAAGTAAATTTTTCATTTATTGCTTGAACTGTGCCTAGGGTATTTAGTTTTTGTGATTGAACCACTTATACAGGACTGCCCTGTTAAGTTGGGATATACTGAGGTATTATAATCTGTAACCTTTTACTTTTTTGTTGCTATTATCAATCCTTTTGTAATCAGTATTTTAATCGTTTGTATAAATAAATTTTTATTTCATAAAGACAGAAGTGGTATAGTTTTCTCTACCTCAGTTCACATAACCAGTTCTATAAGCAATAAGAGCATTAGATCAATTCTTGCGCGATTATTGTTGAGAGTAAGTTATTGTTTCACTTGAGTGTAGGAATACACCTAGATTTACTGGTATAGGTTAAATGAGCTAGGGTGGATGTTTATCCAGAAGTTCTGACCTGACGGCAAAAGGCATCTGGCCACTTCGATACCAGGTGCTCTTCAGTTCTGAGGTAATACCAGATCTCACCTCAATATGCAAGTGTGTCTCTACCTGTATCCAGGTGAAGTGGTGGCTGAGGAAGCAGCCAATCTCTCCACGTGTCAGAACCCTACCGGAGTACGGATCTTTATATTCCGGGATCATCTCTATACCTAGAGCCTGAAGCTGAGACGTATTCAGTGACCTAAGAGAGCACGGAAGGTAAGATCAACAAAATTGGAAGCACATTCACATGAATTGTTCTGCCACATTTCAAAATACCCAAACATCATAAATGTGAAGCCACAGAACGTCCCCTTGATGACCTACTTCCCATCTACAGCATCAACCAGAGTAGCCTCAATACCCAGCACCGCCATTGTGTTCAACATCCGTTCCTTACTGTCCGAACCTCCGCTTCAGATTAATCAGAAAGATCTGAGGGAAAAGAGAGAACGAGAGAGTCTGAGGAATAAAGCAGGACAAAATAAGAAAATGTCACTTCAAGAAGCTTAAATCAGCTGAAGTTTCTCTGCAGGATAACTATCATGAGTGTCCAGTCAAGCAAGGCATTCCTGAGATTCTCTCACCTCATCAAAGCCCATCTTGTCCTGGGGTTTGGGTGGCGTGAAGAGGAATTCGGAGGGTTTTATGTTATGATCGACTGTAAGAAAGGCATTTGACACTGATTAAATGCACATATGACAGTTAAACATTGGAACATAACAAAATGACATAACAAAATTAATTTATCCTCCAAATAATGGAGGTTGAAAATATAAAGTGTAAAAGAGTTGAAGTGCTGGAAAAAGGGTGGTTTATTAGGGGCAGTGGCCATGGGTGTTGTTCATTATGTGTGTGTGTGTGTTTGCCAACGGTGTGGGGACCAGGCAACGGTCCCCAAGAAGAAAATACCATTATAAACACACTCAATGTCGTCATGACTGAAAACATAATAATTCACAAAGGTTTCAGTAACTGTTAGGTTTAGGGTTAAGGCAAAGAAAAGAAAATATAAGCTCAGGATAAAAACAAATGTATTCAAAAGAAAATCCCCTCCATGACAAAAACACAAATGCATGTGAGAGTGTATGAATGTATATATACACTACAGTTCAAATGTATGTGGTCAGTGTATATATATATATATATTAGGGCTGTCAAACAATTAATCGCGATTAATTCGCATCCAAAATAAAAGTTTGTGTTTACATAATATATGTGGGTGCACTGTGTATAATTATTTTGTATATATATAAATACACACTCATGCGTGTCTATTTACGAAAAAAAAATCATTTATATATAAAATATTTATATTTGTATATAATATAAATTATATATAAATCTATTGACAGTATGTACATGAAAATATTTCTTAAATATAAACAAGCATGTGTGTGTATTTATTTATATGAAATAATTATTCACAGTGCACCCACATATATTATGTAAACACAAACTTTTATTTTGGATGCGATTAATCGCGATTAAATCGTTTTGACAGCCCTAATATATATATGTATAAAATGTATATATGTTTAAAAGTATGTATATATATGTATATGTATATATATATATATATATATATATATATATATATATATATATATATAAAATGCCAGTAAAGACATCATAATGTTACCCAAGATTTCTATTTTAACTCTCAACCATTTCTGACCACTCATAATAAGAATTGTTCCTTGAGAATCTGATCAGGATATTATAATGATTTCTGAAGGATCATGTGATACTGAAGACTGGAGTTATGATGCTGAAAATTCAGCTTTGACATCACAGGAATAAACACATTTAAATATAATAAAATACATTAAAAATGGAAGAAAAGTTATTTTAAATTGTAATAATAAATCACAATATTACTGTTTTGCTGTATTTTTGATTAAAGGGGTGATGAACTGAGAAATCAAATTTTCCTTGAGCTTTTGACATCTAAGAGGTCATCATATTATAAGAATATCCTGTAAGTTTCAGAACTGAAAACATCCTTGTTAGTCCAATAAAAGCTTTTATTGACACCAGGCTCAGCAAACGACTTATTTTTCAAACTGGGGAACTATGACGTCAAAGAGGATAAAACACCACCCCCACAGAAGAAGATCAACGCCTACTTCAACACCGGCCAATTTAGCCCTGCCCACCGATTCGCGCAATACACGCATAGCTAAATAACGTTCGGCCTACCTCACGATTACAAACCGGGTCGAGAGTGAAACTTATTTTAATATGCAAAACTGTTATCCACTTACAGCAGTGGGCGTTTACTTCCAAGTCTTCAGTGCGAGATGCCCATAAAAACAGAGCGTTTTTGAGCTGAGCTCAAAACTAGGTAGAAAATAGCCTATTGCTTATTCATTTTGATGCTTTTTAATGTAAAAACCAAGCGAACGTCATAAGTTAACCTCAGACAACAATATAAAAAAAATGTAAAAAGCCAGTTCATGACCTCTTTAAATAAATGTAGCTTGTTGAGACAAAGAGACTATTTTCAAAAACATTAAAAAAAATTTTACTTACCCCAAAATAAATGAATGAGCATCCATTCTTTAATAAATAATTAGTATTGTATAATACTTACTCATGGCCTCAGTGATGGTGTGTATGAAACTCTCCTTCTCATCTTCAACACTTTGCTGGGCCTTCAGAGGTACAGGCAGAAAACCGTAATGTTCTCTGTTACACACGTACATCTGTACACCTACGGAGAAAAACAACAGCATAATACATACACTTCATGGAAATGATTTGCACGCAAACACTGTATAACCCACCCAATACATCTAGAAACATGAGTGTTACATCATTATGTGTTTGTGTGCTGTTACTATGTGTATTCATGGGTGTGTATGGAATCCTGATTTATCAACTTTGTGTTAGTTGTGTGTTCTCTGGATTTACTGTAACTCAACTGCATGCATGCTCTCTCTCTCTATTATTTCCTCAATGTAAGAAGCCACAAACACCCAAAGAGGCCATAAAAACACCCAGCTGGAGCTGGTTATATTAACCACAGGATTATCCGGCATTGACGCTACACTAACACAAACCCCCTTCAGCAACATATACTGGAACCGGACAGTTGGAGGTGCTGTGAATTATGTGTCGTGTTCTGATCCTGATGTTCTGTTCTGGGTCCCAAAAACAGAGGAACGCCACTTTAACTGCCTTTATCTGTTTGCTCTGAAAACATTCTGTGCTTCAAAACACTCATTACAAAAACAACTACATGCACTTTTGTAATAAAATGGTAACACTTGCAATAATGGCCAATGTTTTAACAAAATTAAATGCATTGAGTTAGCACGAACTAACAATCAAAAAATACTTCTGAAGCATTTATTAATCTTGCTTAATGTTAGTTTCTGTATACACTAACACATTTTTTTTACATTTTCCCCCAGTTTCACGGCTCAAGACTAAGCATAGTCCCAAACTAAAATACACGTTTGAGCGGTTTTAACTGAAAGCAACTTGCACTGACATATCTTGAATAAGCAGTTCTACTGTTTTGTCTTAACGATGCACACCAGTAATGTTTTTTCTAAGGCACATTATAAAAGCTACTTAAATGCCCCAATTGAACGTAATTTAAGCCTAAACCTGGCTAAATCTATAATCTTAATATATATTATTTTGTCATATGTGGTAATCATATGTGATTATCGAATACATATACATTTCTCATGTTTGGTCACAATGCAGTAATATAATTATAGCGTTTCATTGTATGTTTTAATATTTAACTTTTATATATAATTTATCAGATTAATAAATGCTAGATTTTTTTCATGTGTTTGTTATAGTTGATAGTAAGATAAATAGCAGAATTTTGTCAATGGACGGCTGTTAAAGATGCAGTGTGTAGATTTTAGGGCATCTAGTGGTACGGTTGCGAGTTGCACACTGCTCACTCTTCCCTTTCCGAAGAAGCTACAGTGGCTAAAACGGGACAAACAAGTCTGTCTATAACAGCAGAGAATAGCCAGAGTAAGCCAAAAGTGTGTAACATTGTAACTGTTTCTGTACCAGAAATGTTACACATTGCACCTTTAAGCCACCCTGAGGAGATCTCTCACCAGTTTGTCGAGCGGAGAATGCAAAGACCATGATGTCATCAAACGCCCAGCTGTAGTCTGGGTGAGGTGGATAGAAGGCCATGTCCAGTGTGGCACTACGCCTCCAGATCCATCAGGAAGGTGGAGTGCACCATGGGAACTGGGAACAGTCCCAACGCTTCCACTCACGCGATAGGCTGGTAATCTGGGGTGCGCTTCAATAAGCCTAAGATGATGGCAGAGAAACCAGGCTATTGAAGTACTGGTCATAATTAGACTTCATTCTGAATGTACAAATTAGTTTGAACACATTCTGTGTACTATTGAAGAAATCTTGCCTTAAAGGGATAGTTCACCCAAAAATGTAAATTCTGTCATCATTTATTCATCATTCAAAATTTGTATGATTTTCTTTCTCCAGCAAAATCACAAAAGATGGCATTTTGAAAAGGAAAAGTGTTTGTGACCAGTTACAATAATAGTATGGACAAAAATAAAATCTCAATTATCTTCTATATGTTTCTCAAGAAATAAATTCATACAGGATTGGAACAACAAGGGTGAGTCAATGATCTTTGGGTGAAATATCCCTTTAAAATACTACTCTTTTAGTCTGTTCTCTGACAGAGCTGTACCTGAGGTGTGATGCCACACCAGAAGTTTCGAGTAAGGGATCGGGAATCCAGCATAGGCGCCACCAGTGTAAAATTCTCTGCCATCATGAGATCCAGCACCCGGTGGGTTGGTCAGGAGGTTATCACTGTCAACAAACTGAGAGAAAGAGAGAGAGATGTCGTTTTTTGTGTCATTTGTGGAACATGAGTGGCATATGATGAATATAGTTGGAGTATTAGTACTTTTGGTTTTATTTAACCTCTGGGGTTGTTCTGCCAAAATGTTCCCGGAAGCATTCAAATATATATATTTTTAAATCAGAGCTTCCTCGGAATGGTCCGAAATGTGGTGACTTTGGTGGTATTTGGCACACCAAAAAATAAATAAAAATTGGGGACAGGATGTGGAATAGTCTAAGTGATTGTAAAAAAATAGTCACACTCAGGGACCTTTGGGTCCAAATGGACCCGCATAGGAAATGAATGGAAAATTGGCAAAAATGTGAAAATACCAGAGTTTTTTTTGTGTGTACAATCTACAAATCAGCAACGATCTTGAAAAAAGCACACAACAGTGAAAGGGTGAATCTATAAAACATGAAGAGTGCAAAACAGACACATCCACAAACACACTTTTATACACAAACACACTAATAAATTCAGATTATGCATCTGTTTTGAATTTTTTAAATGCGCAGTTTGTCCACCAGATGGCATTAATCCCAAAAATTGCTTTTATGAGGCCTAGGCTTGACTCTAAAATGAAATACAGCTTTAAAAAAAATTTAATTATTTTTAAAAAATGTTCTATTATACTCAAATGGGGGAAAATGGGTCACAATTATTGCATTAATGTTAATTGTCTTTTTTTTTTAATTTTCTCAATACACCAAAAAAAGAAAAGAAAAAAATATTATAAAAAAAACAATTAAAATTATGAATTAAAAACAATTTAAAAAAATGTTTTGTTAAAAAACAAAAAACAAAAAAAAATATGATTTTTTAAATAATATGAATCCCGCCTTTTGGATCCATTTGGACCAAAATTGACCCAAGTGTGACTGTTAAACGAACAACCCCAGAGGGTTAACGGGTCTAACAGATGCAACATGAACGAGTCAACTATTACAAGAATGGCAGCATCGTACCAGGATATAATCAGCCCAGCGTTCACGTGCAGTCTTCAGTGCTGCCTGCCTGAGCTTCATTAGATGATTAAAACGAGACGGAGCCCAAGTGTTTCGGCCCCCACTCATCCGTGTATGACCTTACATCAGAAAAGAAGATGCATACACTTTTTCTTAAAATAACATTTAATAAAACTCTTTAATAAATCTTTTTACTCCTATAATAAACAAACATAATTATATTAACTTATCTTCTTCTACAGATAGCTATAATAGTATTATGAATATATATGTTCCATGGAAGAAGGTCATACAGGTTGACAGAATTATTTAATCCCTGTTCTGGAAATCATTAGATTTAGATGGGAAAGGACTGTTGCAAATTCCCGACATAAATAGCCATTAGTGCTAATTGACTTTGAAGCAATTTGTTCTGAAACAAGATGTTTTTAACCAACCGTGGCTCATCCATGGGTTCTCCACTCCACGTAATGATATCTGCTCTGCCTGTTCTTCAGCCATTCTCTCAGGATGGCTGTAGTGTTGTCCACATTATGGTCCGTAGCAGCCCTTCAAGAAACGACAAAGGCGAGATTACTTCATTTTAACATAAACAAGACAAACTCCAAAAACAGCTGCAATGCTGAGAGAAGATGCTTCCCTCAGGCTAAGGTGAAACTGCTGAACCATGTGTTTTGAGTTAGTATTTCCTCTCCTAGACTTGTGGCAGAGCATGATAAGACTATTAAAATTCACATGAAGAAGTCAAAAGTGCTATTTGACAGTGCTAGCTAGCAGCTAGTGCTTGTATTCCCAGAGCTGATAAATTCCTCAGGAGCGGTTATGGGCTTGGCAAGGAAGTGTAGGCACTTGACAACCGCTTGCCAACGCCAGCTTGTGAGAGGTATAAGATGTATTGTCTAAGTTTCATATTAGCATCAACAGCCTAGCATAGCAAAAGATGAGCCATTAAAGACTTCACAAAACAAGATACCATCACTTGCAACAAAAATGTATGCACAATAGACCAACTAATTCATGTTTTAACTACATTAAAAGCGCCAAACATAAAAATGCTGTGACATAACAGTAAGTTGTCCCTGTATTACTACACTGGGTTGTGGAAATCACATGTAAACAAACACACACAGTGTCCTTAGTTGAGTCGGGGCTGTTTGGCAGTGCCAATGGAAACCTCCACTGCACTGGGACTCTGCAGTAAAACCGTGGAAAGAACCAACAAATATTGACATCACCTCAGTCGTCACATTCACACACATGCACATTTCCTCGCCCCACCTTTACCAGAAATAAAATCCAACTGGTGTTTATATTCATATTTATACTGTTATACACAGAATTGCAGGCTGTTCTACAGTAGTAGCAGGAATATAATTAAGGCAACGACAGAAGAGGCAAATTAAACTGGATTCTGTCATGGAAATTTTAGACTGTATAATAAACTAACCATGTTTCTAACATCTAAACTTATTTAACACCTAACATTTGAACAGAATGTACTTGTACGAAACCAATGGAAAACTTGTCACTTTGAGTGTGTGCATGTGTAAATAACAAATATGGGAAAAGAAACTAGACAGTCTAGGTTTGAAACCTTGTGATTATGTAATGAAGAACCAATCAAATTGTAGGGAAATTAGCCTATATGATGCATCATGTCATTTTCGCCCATTCTCCATTTAAAGCTACACTGTGTGATTTTTACCCCATCTAGTGGTGAAAAGGTATATGACCATCTAGTGAATATTAGTTTCTGTTCCTCTCAATTCCGATTTCGTTTTAACTCCTACGGTGGCCAATGTAGTCCAAGATTAACATGGCTTCCAGTTCGAACCTCGTCCATGAGTGTTAACTCAAACGTAAACGCAAAAGGCGAAGCTTGAATTAATGGGTATGTCCCTCTTTGGCTAATGTACTTTCAAGATGGAGGGGCAACATGGCGACAAACATTAGAACCCTTACCCGTATGTATTTTCAATGGCATATTATACACTCACGAGAATACTTTATCTACTTGAACAAAGTAAATATACATTAATGAGCACATATATTTTTGAAAGAACTAAGTGTTTTTAGCTAAGAATAAACTAAAAGAGTTACACAGTGTAGCTTTAAAATAAAAACTGTTGTATTTGTGTTTACTGGTGGGATTCTCAATGGGATTTGTCTGAGATCCACTGGCCATGCTTATTGCTTATTTTTGGGAGATTATCTGAGAACTGCTCGGCCGTAATAAAAAGCATTTAAAAGACAATTATTCAAGTCTGTCTGTCATTGAAGCTGCGAAGCAAGAGAACAAGTTAGATTATCGGCTCAGCTATAGTCGTCTGGAGACACGCCGGAGTAACGGATTTAAACTCGGCAGTTGTCTGGAGACTAATCTGTTCTATTAATCTATTCTATTCTCAGATAAATTAATTAAAATAAATAAAAGGATGTTTGAATATTTTTAACAACACAAAAATATTAATAAAATATATATGTATATATGTATATAATAGAGACTAAAACTTTTTGCCACACCTGCCAATGGAAAATTTACTGACCATAGATATGTTTTTACCAGCCATGAAACAAATTAATCCTTATTGAAGTTACAAAAATTAAAAAAAAAAAAAAATCTTTGTCTTTTGTTGTTTAATTAACATTAAAAACACAGACAGCAACAGGAATATTAGGCTGCTGTCACTGTAGCCCTCAATTGGGTCATGGGGTCTATACGACCCCAATCGACTTTTAATTAATAAAAAAAAGGTTCCCTTCATCTCAGTGGAATAAGATTTTGTGACTTTTCATCCATTATCTATCTATCTATACAAAAAAAAGAACTGGGCTTGATTAGGTTGTTCTGAAGGTATGTAAAAAAAAATTTTTACACTTCTGGTCCACACTGAAATGAATGGGAAATGTGAAAAAAAAACGAAATATATTTTCTTCGTGTGTCAAAACAAAAAAAAAATCCGGCATAAATCTGAAAACATTTACACAGAAATGAAGGCCTAGTACTAGAGCATAAATGCAATGTATCATAAAAAATTATATTTCATAAGCTATGAGAATATTTCATCTAATGGTGTCAGTTGAGGAATTGTGTGGTACTGTATATGGATATAAAAGTACTTTATATCTCCAAAACACATCATTAATGAATAGATGAGAAGTAAACAAAAAGATCAAAAAAAGATAGAATTTGTATGAGTAAAAATGTATATTTTTGTACAATTTCTCAAGAGAAACTCTCTCTGTTCAAGTGCAAGAAGACGTGAAAGAAAGCTCAATTCAGTATCGTGCACTACGAGTAACAAATTAAGTTCCCTTCCGCATCTTCTTAGGTTTAATAATTAAATTGGCAATGGCAAGGCTTAAACCTTTGTGGCGATTCAGCGCCATCCCGTCAGCTGTCCAGAGCATCGTTCACGTTCATGTTCTCACAATATTGCATTACCGGTTTTAGAAATCATAAAAATGTAACCGGCCAACTGGTGATTGAGACCGTTTCATATACAACACTGGTTTTTACTCTCAGTCCCTGTACATACATTTTTAAACAGACGCCTCCCAAATCTACGCCTGTCTGCAATGAACATCTGCAGTGAATAATACTAGTGTAAATCCGCAAATTCAGATACACCACCCACAAACAGATAACAGTGTGTGCATACTAGCACCACGACTGCTATTTTGTCACTCACATATAGACAATAACTCATTCAATACAGTCTCACTCTTAACAACATATCCTGACAAGGAAAACTGAAAATACAGGCCAAGTTGTTGTATATGTGTTTTAAGTATGCTTTCCGGGTGTCCAAGGTTTTATGAGTGTATGAAAGCAGAGGGAACAGACAGTGTTGAGCTTGATAAGCAGTCTGGTTCTTTATCACTGGTTCGAAACACAGGTAATGACAGGTAAAAAAGATCACCGGTTTCAGACACGCACTGCTTTTCTGCTGACTTCAGCGAATGTAAGTGTGCCACAGTTGTTTTAAAAGGAAAACCTTCGAGCTGCAATTTTTCCAAAACATCTGTTAAAAACTCAGAAAAGCAATGCATGTGCATGTTATTATATGAGGATCAATACATGTGTGTTAGCTTTTCTTTGCATGCAATTCTCATTCTTATGTTTATCAGTTCTCTGTTCATTCTAGTATTTATATTAGGTGTATATAATTCTGGTTCGATCACTCTGCTGCAAACAATATAAACATCTGGAACAAATGGACACGCTGCATCTCTGTAAATTACTCTCTAATGGTTAATGATTCCACATGTGCTCTCCAACCCTCCTCAGGGAGAGACCCAAACAATGCATTTTGGGTTATGCACATGCAGTGTGCAAGTAATCTCTGGTGGGTATGGAGATTTATTTCTGCATGACTTTATGCTATATTAATATGATTGCATTATGTCTGAGTAATATCTGGATCATATTTCTCAAAATCAAAAGAACAATGTATAATGATGATACATCAAGCCAATTTTGAAGTCAGTGAATTTCTGCCTGTTTGAAGTCTTTGAGCCTGTGTCTTAGCTCTGGCTGCAGGTGTCAACATTCATATTCATGACCGGACAAGCAAACAGCCTGAAGAATTGGACCCTGTCAGCCTATGAATGACTCAAACTTCTGGTTTCTGAAGGTTCAGTCAGTTATATATCCGGGTAGACACATTCTCCTCACCTTTCACTCTCACCTTTCGATCTCTAACAAATTTCCACACCCAAGGGCCACAACAGACTTCTGACACTGACCACGTTACATCACTTCATTTTGTGAATATGGTCCAGGTGCAATTATTTAGGCACTTTCCCCCTGTGTATTGATATATATATATATATATATATATATATATATATATATATATATATATATATATATATATATATATATATATATATATATATATATATATATATATATATATATGTTTAGGACATACATCAGTCTAAGCAGCAAGTAATCTGATATTTCACTGTTAAACAACTTTTACTACTGAAAGTTATTTCACTTAAGTGGACCTCATGATAAAGGTGATGAAAAGTGTTTAGGGCTGCATGTGTGTGCATGGCAGGATATTTAACTCTAGATTTGTATGTATGGGTGCGCTCCTGCTGTGCTTGGAGGAAGCAGGACTTTGCTTATAAAAACCTTTTTGAAGTTTATTGTAAGTCTCTCAGCTCATTATCTGACTGCTCAAGGCTCACTCTCTCTTTTTGTCTCTCTGTTTCTCCTCCATATGACCTTATTATTGACAGCATCTGGAAACCACATGCTATTCACCTCCATACATGCCCATCTTATGCCTTTCCACCTGCACAGTACAGCCATCACAGATAAACAGACAAAAATCGGAATTGGATAAATCACATAGAAAAAAAATATTGGAATATCTTCTACTATCTAAACGTGCACAGAAAACACAGTTCCTACTAGGCCGATTCCCTCCGATTACATCTCCACTACAAATAGGAAAAAGAGGCTACAATTTGCAAGAGCTCACCAAAGTTGGACAGTTGAAGACTGGAAAAATGTTGCCTGGTCTTATGAGTCTCGATTTCTGTTGAGACATTCAGATGGTAGAGTCAGAATTTGGCAAACAGAATGAGAACATGGATCCATCATGCCTTGTTACCACTGTGCAGGCTGGTGGTGGTGGTGTAATGGTGTGGGAGATGTTTTCTTGGCACACTTTAGGCCCTTTAGTGCCAATTGGCCATCGTTAAAATGCCACGGCCTACCTGAGCATTGTTTCTGACAATGTCCACCCCTTTATGGCCACCATGTACCCATCCTCTGAAGGCTACTTCCAGCAGGATAATGCACCATGTCACAAAGCTCGAATCATTTCAAATTGGTTTCTTGAACATGACAATGAGTTCACTGTACTAAAATGCCCCCCACAGTCACCAGATCTCAACACAATACAGCATCTTTGGGATGTGGTTGAACAAATCTCCATCAACTGCAAGATGCTATACTATCAATATGGGTCAACATTTCTAAAGAATGCTTTCAGCACCTCGTTGAATCAATGCCACGTAGAATTAAGGCAGTTCTGAAGGCGAAAGGGGGTCAAACACAGTATTAGTATGGTGTTCCTAATCCTAATAATCAGTTAGGTGAGTGTATACATTATGGGGAAGGTACCAATATTCAAAATCCTTGTCCTTGTGGAAAACAGCTTATAAATTTGAAATGTTTTTGTAAGGGGTAGGTTTAGGGTTAAGAATGTAAAGTTTGTAATATAAAATTATTACATCTATGAAAATTCTGATAATACACAAAAGCCCAACATGTGCATGTGTGTGTTTGCTTTCCAGTGGCTCTGTCCCCATGCATGGGCTGACGTGGCTCACTGGCTCTGTAGATTGAGGAGGGGGCAAAAGGGCTCGTGAAACCTCTATACTCAAATTCCTCCAGCCATCCTCTGTCAACACAGCTCTGCCATGTCACACACAAACACAACTAAAGAGTATGATGACAGTTCAGCAGTACATAATCACATTCACACTAAAAGTACCAATATATTTAATTTGATTCAGCTGCAAACTACATGCCTTTGATTGTAGCAGATAGTTTTATGAGCTTTTCAATGACTCATTGTTCGCTTTTACATACAAATCTGATAAAAGCAACAAAGAGTCAAATTAGTTGTAAATCTTTCAGAAGAAAATCACAAAAAACAAGCACACATCGGTAAAGACAAATATGTTTTGCTCAAGCACATAAAATACAGAAAGATCATAGACTAGCCTAGAGCAGGAGAGATTCCCACAGTCACACCTGACGCACTGACAGAGTTTATCAAACATTCACACTGAGTCTCAGAGACTTCTCCCTCCACCGTCCTAAGAATAAACACATCGGCTACACTGTGAAAATGTATGTGATGTGTTTACGCAGAGAACAAGATAGTGAAAAATTGAGGTGTGAAAGAAAAAGTTTGAATCACGACATACAGTTTGATAACTTGCTGTGTAGACATTGTTAGTAATGCCAGAGGTTTACCAGAATGATGAATCCAGCAGACAGCAACACAAACCTCATGAAATACCTCGCTATTCACTAATATATGTCCATGCAGAGCTGCTTGCTTCATGCATGCTGTATTTTGTCCTCAGTTCTTAAGGTAAGTGTGCCATTTGGGACAACCAAAAACAACTGAGACTGTGACAAAAGCCTCTTAGATTGTCAGACCCAACGAAGTCTATAATAATGTCTGGAGAGAGCTATGCATAAGCATTCCCAGATATCTCATAGCAGCTGCATTGGACTACACAACATTTTGAGTAAATCAACTGAATCACATGACTAATCACTCCAGAGTTGCAAGTGACACAATGAAAATGATGCAACAATTATATTATGATGAAATTTATGCATGTATATTTTTCTTTTTGCAAAAAGTAATTAGAGTTATATACACTACCATTCATTGGGGTCACTTCAACTTTTTCGAAAGAAGTAATCTTTATTTCAGCAAGGACGCATTTGATCAAATCAAAAGTGACTGTGAAGACATTAAATGTCTCAAAAGATATATATTTCAAATGAATGCTGTTCTTTTGAACTTTAAATACATCAAAAAGAAAGAAGCACAACTTTTCAAAATTGATAATAATCAGAAATGTTTCTTGAGCAGCAAATCAGCATAAAAATGATTTCTGAAGGGTCATGTGACTGCAGACTGGAGTAATATCTGATAAAAAATCAGCTTTGCATCACAGGATGAAATTACATTTTGAGAATATATTTAAACAGACAACAGTTATTTTAAATGGTAATAATGTTTCACAATATTACAGTTCTTTTTTGGGTCTAGAAAGTAATATACAACCTATATGACCAAAGGCTTTCCAACCAAGTTAAATGACTAATTTTTTTCAGTCCTGACAGTCTCTTACTGATATTACATGGCTTTTTTAACCATTAGCCTACATTTTTACATAACAGCATTACACAGATTGTTTGGTCACCTGCCCTATAACTCAACCCTCTGCACACCAATAAACTCCTGCTCCAGCTCACAACAGCCGTGACTAAAGCCAGCAATCGTCCAGCCGTCTGGACTTTTGCGCACTATTGTTCCTCTACTCTTGAACTCCTGGTTGAGGCCTTCTGAGGTTTGAGTGTATGGGATGGACAACTAAATGGAAACTATTGTTGGAAAGAGTGGAAACTTGTTCTGGAGATGTTGAAAAGAACAATACTGAAGGAGAGCGGCAGAAAATTTCAAGTTAGGCTTTAGACCCCACTGAACTGATACTATGCCAGGGTTTTGATTACAGCAACGCTCATGCAAACCTAAAAAAAAAATAAACAAATCGCACACAGCTGTAATGAAGTAAACATGATCATTTACAAAATTTCTTTCAGCTCAGTACCACATATCTCAATCCTTCTCAACTGCTTTTTTTTCTATTCACCATGCTTTGTTACATTTAACTTGCCAAAATGCCCAGCATTCCTCAACAACTGCATCATATAACTCCTGGAACGAACACCTGAGTCTAAAGGGAAACTTCTTGTATAGTTGTCAAGAAAATCATATCATGTTGATAAGACTAGACAGGCACAAAAGATCAGTCAGCTCTCATAAACAAGTCTGTGTTTAATAAACCTGACTGTAACTTGATCAGTCATGTCTAACTTAGGTCAAAAGCTGTGTTAGCAGCATTAGCTTGAACTCCGTTTCACTAATTACAGGACTGTGCCTCTGGGGGACATGATGCTGGATTCACACTCTTTAAAACTTCCCTCTGTATTACTTAAGACTGTCAGAGTCATTAACCAGGACAGTGTTAGATGAGACTGCCCTCTGGGTCTCCCATGTTTGCACTCACAATTCTCTTCAGCATTACAGTAGCTTTGCTCATGCTAAAGCAGTCAATGGCAGAAACTCTCACTGTAACCAAGGTCTCTTTAAATTTGTGATCTAACACATAAGTAGCGACAGATCTTTTCTTATATTGTGAAGTGCATCCAAATGAAACGGATTATTGAAAACGCAAAAATTGAAAGGTGGGGATTTGGATCTATTAATTGGTTGTTGATTGGATGAAGGCAGATCTTAACGCAAGCTTGTAATAAAGGGTGGGGTTTAAGTGAACAAATCGATTGGAAGAATCCTGCAAACGAAATCCTGCAGTCTGTTATTTCAATAAGTCCAAATTATGGTAAAGCCAATGCAAGGAACTGATCACAGTTAGATCAATAACTAAACCAATATATCCAGTATTTTTTTATTTAATTGCACACTTGGTGGCCATCTTGGATACATTAGGTATACAAGAACAGCAATTATTTACTTGAACAGAAAAAGACAGAAAAACGCCAAACTGTTAGTCAGGATTACAGCAATTACAGTAAAATACTATCTTAAATGTCGCTTATTCCGTTCAAATCATGCTATATAACAGTAATTTTCAGGCTAGCCGAGTTAATGGAAATCCTAGTGTAAACACGTCATCTTCACCTTATACCTTCTCTGATCCAATCTGAGGTACTTCCATAACAAACCAGAGAAGAGAAAGTGGGAGAGAGGTGTCATAGTGGGTGACCTCTGCACATGGTCAATAGGAATGGAATGTGGATTGTTAGGCCACTTGTTGTGCCCCTGTGTAATTTTTAACAGTGCCCCTCCCCTGCCCTTTCCTCTCTCTACCTCTCTCTCTCTCATCCATCCTTTCTTCCCCCTAATTCCCAGCATTCTTTCGCAAAGCAGTGAGACTTTTAGCCTGTCATTTGACTGCCCCGTTTGTTCAGTAAACTTCTGAAGGTCTCCCTGATAGTGCAAGAAATATAATCCAAAAACAGCTAATTCATTTTAGGTTCACCTTAATTCACCTTATTTATTTTCTAAATGCATGCATCTTACTGTGAACAATTTATTAATGTGTTTTTTTTTAAATAATGTTAATAAAAATGTCTCAACTGGACCTTACGGTGAAAACGACAGGCTAATCTCTGGTGACATGCAGATTTTTTACAAAAGCTTGCATGAAGTCTGCATTACTGTAGTGTGAACTGAGGACCAATGATACAACTGAATGCATACTATCAATCAAAATGGCGCCAAGTACAACATAGTATTCTTTCATGTCTATTCATCTCTGATCTACATCGTAACAATATACGGATATCTACATATCGGATCATGGCATTATCAGCTTATACAAGTATGTGACTACATTTTACAAGCAAATATGATATATCGCTCAATTGGAGTTCACAGGATAAGTGCACAGAAGTACCAGGAACGACCCAATAACATGTAGGCTAGTATAGGCTACTGCCATTACTTTTTCAGATTTTATTGATTGATTATTAGCATTCCAATATTATGTCGCAAAAGCATAGAAGTTCAGATTATTCACGGTAGGTGTGCCTCCCAAGTCAAATTGCGCCCCAAAATGATGCTGACACATAATTTAAAAAGAAAATGCACTCTAATAGGCTATAAAGAGAATCGGACATGTTGCTTAATCATCAAATGTCTTTCATCTTCATTTAACATGTAATTAAACCCTGCTCACACGCGTGACAGTGTAGTAAACCGCTTTAACAGGTCTGCTTCACGCAGACAGCGGCGTCTCTGTTCCTCTATCTGCTGCCAGAGGGTTTTCATTAACCTTACCTGCATGCGCGCGCTCCGCTCCACAATAACTCCACTATGTACAAGACCTTCTCGAGTTTTCAACCACCACACTTGCTGCAAAAGCAAACCATCTCATCTCTCTCCACACACACATTACCCGTCCTCAACAGCAGCAGTGCAGCACTCCACAACAAATTCTCACCATATCGCAATCCGGTCCTTCGGGTAGTCCAGGCGGTCGATGCAGCCCAAGTAGTACGGCAGGGCTGTGCGCCGAGTTCCTGAGCCAAAATCGCGATCATGACTTTAGGTTTAAGCAGGGAGGATTCGGGCACGGGATTAAGGTTCCTGCACGTGAGCCACAAGTTCTCCACGGCAGTTTTGCGCCATTAGAGCGCAAATCACAGCAACAATCACGAATCCCTCAGCTGGCATCTCTGCCTGATGGACACAGCTGTCACAACCTGAGCGGGGTAGCCTACTTACTGTATGTGAGTGAATGAGAGGCTGGAAGACTGAGAGAGGGTGGGTAAGGAGGAGTAGAGAGAGGTGGAGAGGTTTAGAGTATTCACCTTTAAGAAAGTGGGTTGCCTCCTCCAGATTTTCACACCCTTCACCATCACCAGGATCAGTGAGGAGCTTAAAGGATGAAATATGAAGTTAGTCAGACAGACAGACACACGTTTGTTTCACTATATTAAACTTTCTTTGCTTCTCAGGTTAATATTTTCTACCACCCAACCCAACTCATATAGCCTAGGCTATATGGCCTACAACAGCTAGGCCTATTATATTAGCTAGTGAAAAAGTATACTTCATTGTATTTGATATAGTAGTAACATTGCAATATACTAACAACAATTTTACTATCTTTAAATATATTAAAAGTAGCATCATGTTTTTACCATTCACAATAACTTTTAACAAACTTTAAAATACTATGTAGCCTACTTTAGTATACTTTCTAAAATATACTTGAAGTGAAAATTCTGTTTATTTTTTAAGTGTATTTATTTACACTTTATTAAAAAACATTTTAGGTAGGCTATATGTTTTGTATATGTTTATAAGTATGCCATTTGTGACATTTGGAGTAAGCCAAAGGTATTAATCAGCCTATACTTCGTAATGGATTTGTAATGTAGGCCTACTTGTATCACAAAAAAAGTAGGCCTAGGCTACACTTTAATATCACTAATCAAATAAATCATGTGATTAGTCCTTACACAGGCATGCCAGGCTATAGGCTATTATATAGGCTAAGTAGCCTACTTGAGTTGATCCAATTTAGCACACTAAATAGACTTAAAGTTATGGTTTACTAGGCTACTATTTAATTTGTTTCAAAATAGCACACTTCATTAACACACTTGAAGTAGCCTACTGATAATTAGTAGGCTGCAAGTATAGTTAGCATTTTTTTTCTCAGGGTAAAGTTGAAAAATTAAAGAATATATAATTGTTTATTTATTATTTGGGATTTTGAAACGCTGTTGTCCAGGTGGCTTTATATTCCCTGCTCGATATCATTCCATTCGCGTCTCGTCGTGATTCCTAACACTTCTGAGAGTTCACGAGAACATGATCGAATTGACTAACGTTCCAGCTGACACCTGCTGCTCCCTGCACGCTCTGGAATCCCATTCAAACTGCTTTCAGATTTTCCTCTAAGCTCTAACATTCTAAATAATTTCATTTTTGGCACTGTAGCCTATCAAATAGGCTATGGCATTTGGGCACGAAACACGATTACAATTGTGCATAGGCTATTCTTAGACGGGGTTTATGACAGAAATCATTCAAAAGTAGCCGACCTGAAGAAGGGATTTTTTTCTTTTCTCGAGGGACATTTGACTTCACTTGCTTACATTTAATACTATGGCGACCCCTAGCGTTTAAAAGTGAAAAGAAAAAAGCATAAAATGGGCGAGTCAAAATGTTATGTTTTAATGCCAGTTAGCATTTAGAAAATGTTTGTGCGGTTTGCCTGCTATATTTAAGCAGGTTTAAGCATCTGGATTTTGCAACAGAAGTGGATTAATAGTAAACATACGCTAAGTGCACTTAAAAGTGAAAAAAAAAAGGTTTCTTAAAAACACATTTGACATAAAAAAGTGATAAAAAAAGTAGCCTACGTTTTGATTTGGCAAACTGAGCACAAAGCAGCAGACTGATGGCTCAGACAGAGCTCTCTGGCAGGTGCAAACCTGGTTTCCGTCTGCTACATTCATGTCTGGTACAAATACTCACATCAAATTAGTTATTCTGACAGTTACCGCAATATTTTCCTCCACGAGAAATACATGAGAAGTTTGTATCACACCGCTGGTGTAGGCCTATTATGCAGAGGCCAACACAAGCGTAGGCAAATGTTACTTCATATTTCAAGAAAAGTGGTTGTGCTTTCTGTCAGTGGGGAAAGGTGACCGCTTAGTAAATTGAACTGAGTGTCGAAAGTGAGTTTTTGAAGAGGCTAACTGAAGTTCTGTTGGTAATGTTTTTTTTTTAAAAGATGAGTGAATGGCAAAGAGTGTTTAATTAGGACAGTAATGGATCCCATTTATGAAGGGCTACAGTTAAAAGCAAAATGTAGGAAGTGTATAATGGAGAAGAAGAGGGAGAAGAGGAGATGGGAATAGAAAGAGAGATATTTATGTGCGGAATGAGGACAGGGAAAACTGAAAAGGGGAATGAGGGTATAACAGAGGCCGGCTGGATTGAGTTAGATGTAATTGCTGTGAGCTCATGTTGGCAATGTAGAGTGACAGCCAAGCCAGAGTTCTCACAGGGCTAAACCCAACTCTCTCAATCTCATATCTTCCTTTCTTCCACTTCTCCTACACACACCAGATGGAGCTCAGTCACACACATACACATTCTCACACATTAAAACCATACAAAAGTATCATTCAGATCCACTTAAAAAAACAACCATCGTGAAGCCCTCTGTGTTCAATTCCCCTCACCGCTGTCCTCTAGAGAACATACCACCAGAACTAGTTAGCCTGGTGAAACTCACATTGTGTCACACCAGCCCACCACGTGAGAGAGAGACTACAGCCAAACTTCCAGAACATGTTGTTCTCTAATGGGGCAGCATTCACATGAGAAGGGATTTATAGGGTTTTACCTCACAGTGGAAAGAATATTCTTTGCCCATATTCCTGACCGTATGGTTTTCCTCTTCTCTGAAGATACCGTTAGAGCTGTACTAGAAGGCCAAGATGAAATAACCACAGGTCATCATCATGAATGTATCGTGTGACAATTTTAAAAATATAGACGGACAGTGTACACGAGAGTTACTGTTGTCAATAAGGACAATATTGTTTACACTCAAGTTTTTATCAAACAGATTTGAAGGCAGAATATATTTTTTTATTCTGTGCAAAATACAGTACAGTACAAATTGTCTTTTGACTATACACACACACACACACACACACACAGACACATATATAAAGATTAAAGATTGTTTAATCTTTATAAAGCGATAAAGATTGTAAATTACAGTGTATATATATATATATATATACTATATATATATATATATATATATACACACATATATATATATACACACACACACACACACACACACGCGTGCGTGCGTGCGTGCAATTTATAAGCCTTTTATGCTTTTTGGGATCCTGATCCTAGTCAGAATATTGCAATGCCCCCTCCAGTGATATAAAATGTTTAAAAAAATTATAATCTAAGAATAAATTGAAATATTGCGCATGTTTTCATTACATAATATGGAGAAAGGGGCGGTATTTGTGTGCAATTAATGAATTAGTCACAATTTAATAAATAATTCTGTACAGAAGCACTGAAAAGTACTAGTAGGCTAAAGGCAAAAAATTATTATAAGGACTGACAAAAAAAAACATTTAATGAAATAGTGACCAATCACAGCATCTAAAATAGTCACTATGACAAAAAATAAGAATAAAAAAAATTTAAAACCTAAAATCTTGATGCTCAATTAAAAAAATGCTTTACAATGTCTGTAACTAGACATTTTTGATGTAGTTCCGCTCTTCAACCTCCAGGTGGAGACAAAACACAACAAGTGAATGAAAACAAATTTAACAAAATGCACAAATGCTCGAGTTGGTTCGTCAACAGATCCGAATGTCTTGTTTGAGGATTCTCCGTTGGACAGCAATACAGTTACATTTTTGTAAAGTGTATTACTTGAACTCAAGGTGGAAATGCAATCTGCACATTTTCGCATTTGAAATTCAATCACTGAAACGAACCAATAAGTATTTTTAACGTTATGAGTCAGACCACCAACAGGAAATATGACGCTAGTATGGATTAATGATGTCAGCAAAGCAGTACATACGTAGGCTACGTACCTAACAACACACACACACCAACCAACCAACCAATTAATCGGTGAGACAGCACACAAACAGAAACCATAGCTCCTGTGTCTTATATTTTAATAGAAAAAGAAAACATTGAACATAAAAAAGGATTCAATCCAGTAATTATAATGACCGATGCTTGGCCAACGCTGTGTACTTAAAGTGACCCCACCCCACGTCATACTGGTTTGGTGGTCTCCATGAATTGTAAGTGTACAGGCTGACAACCAGATGCATTTTAGCCAACACGACTAAATAAATACTATTAAGTGAGAAAGGCAGGGCGAGGAACAGAGGTTAACACTGTAGCTAAACATACACAGGTCTACGACAAACATTTCATCCGTTTGACATCGATTAACACATTTAGACCTGGCTCTCTGACACAGATTAACACAAACACGGGCCTTGAAACACACACACAAAAAAGACAACCCCAGTTCTTTCATTGGACAGCATAAAAAGTCGATTCAGATCTTTAAGTTAAATGCTGACTGTTTATGGGTGGCTGTAATGGATATATTTGGATATGTGTGAGGGTGACTGCTGGTAACTAGTGAGGCTATTTCCGTCCCTTTTGTGAGAATTTTACAAATAATAGCAGGATATACAAATTGAAAGTGAGAACTTGTATGTGGAAAGAGGGTGTGGTGATTATTTTAGCTTTAAGTCTTTCTCTATGTATGTGTGTGCGTGCGTGTGAGCGTGTTATGGGGTCACTGAACAGCCCTGACCTTTATAGAACACGCTTGAGGAGGTTTGATCTATGCAGTAAAAAATTAAAAATAAACATTAGGGAACAGTCCACAAATTAAAAAAAGTCCTTCAAAAAGCAGGAGTCCAAACCAAATGTTCTAAAACTTGCCACATCGCTCTTATCAAAATATCTCGCTCTTAATAAAATATCTCTCGTTCAAACCCACCCATCTTTACATTCACTCCCCACTATCTCCAGAGGATGTTTGTAAGCTCTCTTCCCGTTTCTCCATATGTCCGTTTTTTCCTCTTGCTTGCCACTTAAAACAAGGACTGGGAGGAGCATCTCGCTTTCCCCGACATAATCTCTCTTTCTCAGATGGCTCCGTCACAGCCAGGCAGAGGAAGGGGCTATTTCAATGCTGGCCGTAGGAGGACAAGAGCGGAGAGGATGGGAGGGGGTCCTCATTTCACATCAGAGTGAGTCTATGTTGATAATACATCAGTCAAGCTGTTCTTTCTTCACCCAAAACCATCTAGATCTCGAAGCAAGGCAACCCCAAGAGAGGAGAAGAGGTCAAGGGTGCAAACAGCCTATGAGGAAAAGTCCTGCGTTCTTTCGCTCTCACAAGCACACTCT